>JAWWEU010000163.1:25571229-25599081 GCA_035583155.1 Acropternis orthonyx | reverse complement strand
GGGCCCAGAACTGAACACAATACTCCAGGTGTGGCCTCACCAAGGCAGAGTACAGGGGAAGGATCACTTCCTTGGTCGTGCTGGCCACACTATTTTTGATACAGGCCAGGATACCATTGGCCTTCTTGGCCCTCTGGGCACACTGTTGGCTCATGTTGAGCTTCCTGTCAATCAGCACCCCCAAGTCCCTTTCTGCCTGGCTGCTCTCCAGCCCCTCTGTCCCCAGCCTGTAGCACTGCATGGGATTGTGGTGGCCAAAGTGCAGGACCCGGCACTTGGCTTTGATACAGACAAGTGCACCTGTGAATGCCCACTTGTGCAGCCAGAAACTCATGATCTCTGTTTCACAAACAGACTGCCAGATCTCCTGACTGGGTGAAGAGCACATCTAAAGAGAGCCTTCCTGAACCTCACCAAGCAGTACCGTCTCATAATTTGGCTGTCCAGGTAATATACTCTCCTATGGTTTTAAACTCCCCAGTCTAATGAGCAGAGTTCTGAGACCAAACACTTTTGCCTTTTTGCTTTTCACATTCTTCCCAGAAAGCAGCATGATTTCCTCTTTATTGCATTTTCTGGTATGCACACTGACCTAGAGTTTGCATCTTTCATTCTGGTACTGCTGTGATCTGACACAACACTGTAGTTGACTTGTGTGTGTAAAATTTTTTGGAGTTCTGATAGTGAAAAGACACTCTCCAAGTATCAGGGAAAAGCACAGACCTCAAGATTCTGGAGGGCAGCACAGGACAATGGAAATTCCCTGAGGTCTGGTCTCTGCACTCATCAGAACTAGCTGCTATACGGACCATATGGAGATAGGTATAAATATCATCTCTGCAGGCATTTAGGCTCCACTTTTCTCTGTAGTGCCAGATATAAATTACAAGAATATCATTATCAGCAAAATTTGAACTGAAATCTCACCTCACTGCTACATCTACTGATTTGAGTGCACCTATTACCCTGCCAGAAAATTCAAAAGCAGAACCTGGCTTAGAACAAAAATTGATAAAGCCTACTTATGTAACATTTAGCTCAGCAAATGCTGCTACATTGGTAAGGAAAGCCAGAGAAAATGAAGTACTGCAGAAGTAAAAGAACATATGAGAAAATAACTACTGAGAATAAAGAGAAGTTCAGAACAGCCAGATAATTTGGGCAAAGTAATTTCTAATAATTAATAAACATCATACCAAGAATTAGTTAAGAGCAGGAGCAAACACAGAATATTGCTATTTTCATATGTGAGATGATCATTTCTGCTCTGCTCTCCTATAACCTTCACTATTCAGCTATTTTAGCAACCTGCTGCTTATTTACAGCAGAATTCTGAACTGGTCATTACAGGCTGAACATCTCAAGGAAATGCTCATATGCTAAGAGGAAATAGTCCAGGTGGATGCAGAAGGCCTAACTATGGTCAACCTAGCTGCCAGAAATGGAGGTGAGTTGGAATATACACAGTTTCTACAGTGACACATATTCACAGCCAGTTGTGGCCAGAGTTCATGAGGTTGTGGATACAGGTCCAAAGCATCTCTTCACCTAGGAGAGATAAACTTAGAGAATAATTTAACTGAACTGCTTTTAGATTGTTTAAGAAAAGTAAGTTCTTGGTCCCAGAATATAGGAATTGTCAAGGAAAGGAAAAGGAAGAAACAGCTGATTCCTGATTAGGAGTCAGACACATGATTCACAGGATATCTGAACTACTACTTGCTGTAGTGCAAAAACTTTCCCTGTCCGATTATTCATGCTTTGTGCAGTTTATACAAGTGGATACATGGATCAAATCTATTTTTCATCATGGAACTATGGAACACATTTCTCTGGTCAGACTGCACTTGATGGGCAGAAATTTAGTCATTTTGCAGTGACACCAGATGTGATCTTTGACCATTTTTTATCCCCAAAATACCAAGTACTGAAAAGTTAGGGGAAAAATCCCAGACACACGTCAGAATACTAAAAACACCTTCAGAAAAAGGATATGTCATCATATGCTACTTCTACTTAATGTAGTACAATTGTACCTCAACAAAGAGCAGTTATCACCTGCAAACATTAGCAAATTGAGAGTGGGAATGTTTCTTTGCACAATTGGAGGTGGTACCAGAAGAATGGGCAAGAGGGGAAAAACTAACTAAAAAAGCTATGCGATTCAGTGTTCTGGGAGCTGCTGCCACTACAGGAACATGGAATAAAGGGCTGTGGGGTTTGACTTCACTCCTGTGTAGACAAGAAGATGGATTCACAGTTATGAAACAGACACACATGCTGCCAGGTGTTTGTGTTGCAAGGTGAAATTTTGATAGCAAAGAGTTAAAGTAGTAGGTAAAAGCTGAGAATGCTGAGATAGTTTTAACCTCCAGCAGCTTTGTGTGTTGACTAGCATTTAGTGAGTGAGAGTATCAAAATGGTGCAAAGGAAACAGGATTTGAAACTAGAACTAATGTTTTGTTTAAGCATGTACAGGAGATGGTGTCAAAGTTGTTACAGCTACCTTCTGCAAGTATGTAACTTTGCTGGAAGTGAAAGGGTGATTGGTACTGTCTCTGAACAGCATCATAGCTGCTCTAACTAGACAAATAGAAGTGGCAGATTGTAATGGTGGCTGGTTGAGGAGGGAAGCTGAGAAAGTAAGTGTTGGCATGAGCACACAGGCTGTTTCTGAAGAGCAAAACGCAGGGTCAGAGGGGAAAGGTTCATGTTGTCTTCACTGCTTTCTAACATGTAGCCACTTCCTGTTTCTTCTGAGAACAATGAATAAGAAATGAACTTGAATTTGAGCAAAGCTTCAAGGTTTTTATTGATCAGTACATAACTAATAAACAAGATTATACACTGTCAGTATTTTCATGGAAAATAGAGTCTGTTAAACACAGCAACATACTTCTGCCTTTTGGGTAGATGCTAATTTAGCATTTGTAAAACACAAGGCCCCCGCAGAGCTGGAACATCCTCCCAGCACAGCATAAGAGGGTACCTGCTGGAGCCTCCCTTCCAACCAAACTGGCTCAGATATCATCAATGTCAGCTCCAGCATGGCGCTGCTGGGATACAATGCCAGTGAAGGGAGCTAAGATCAGGCTTTTAGAGCAGCAGTGTCATCAGTGCCAGCCTATGGTGATGCCTCTGTGGAAGTGCAGAGCACTAATGCCAGAAATGGAACCAATAAATATCAATGCAGAGAAACTAGTCAACATTCCTTTGTACATTAGTGTGCTCTTCTACCTCTGCCCCCCCGACCTGTAGGATCAGCCTTGCAATGACACACAAGCCTCTGTCATAATAGTGTTTGGATTTCAGTTGATCAGTAGGCATGATGAAGTTTGACATTAAGATGCTCAACTAAAACAGCAATAGCTCTTAGTGCTATATACACACACATACACACACACACACACACACACACACACACACACACACATATATATATATATACTACATATTGGTACAATACATCTCAAAGATTCAATGGCCTAATGTAGCCATTTTTATGTGACAGAGTTAATTATCTAATACTAATGCATATATTATTTATTCTCCTCCAAACTGTAGAAGTTAAAAGGAATGCTCTCTCTCTTTCCCATACACCTTTGTAATAAGTCAATTAATTTTATTTCTTTAACTTAAGTGAATTGGCAGACTCTCCATCCCAGCTAGGAAAGGGTTTCTCTCCTTCCTTGTTACAGTTACCAGTGATGTGGAATGGAATCACTTTTTTCTCTAGCTTTTCAGAAGGCATTTTCACATAGACTCCAGTTGCGAGACATCGTCTTCTCTTTATCTATAAAATATGGGAAAACAATCATGGCATAATCATTGACCAGCACATTTTAGAGAAAACTGATGTATATTCTGCCTTTACTGAGGAGAAGGTACTCTAGACACCTTTCCCTGACATGCCTCTTTATAGGAGATCAGTTGAGACCATGGAAGATCAGGATGTACAGAGGCTATTTATATATATCAAAAAAGAAAAAAAAAAAAAAAAAAGAATTCTGCCATTCATTTAGCCCTTTGAAGGTGCTCCTTCAGTGTTGCTTCAAAATTAGGAGTGTTCTCACCAGAAAGCTTCACTCAGTCTCTGAGGACAAGGGCTGATTGAAAAATATTGAACAGAGGTACTGTTTGGTTTTAAGTTTTGTCATCAGGTTAATTTCTAACAGACTGTGAGTACTGCAGATTCCCACAGAAAGAGGCAATACAGGCTTATATTTTGCATGCCTTTGTGCAGGCATTTCTAGTTGTGAAGTTAAAAACTCTTTAAGTTATGATTCCCCCCTGTCCAAGGAGAACCCTCTTTAAGTTTGCTTTGCACAGAGGTGAATGGTGAGAAGAGGAAAAATCAAATCCTGGGATTTTGTGTGAGTCAGTTGTGAAATCAGAGTACATGTGAAGACTGTTGCCTTTGATCCCAGAAGCATCCGGGACTCCAATCTGTTTTAAGTATCCAAACCTAAGCCAAGTCTCAGTCCAGCTGGGGGCAGCTGACTCTTTCTAGTACTCTGGCAACACAAATGAGCCATAAACAAATGTAAGTGGCAGGTCCAGCAAGTTCTCTTATTTTACATTATTGTAATAGCATTGCATTAGTAAAATGTAGCCTCCCAGTGTGTTTGTTCCAGTGTTCTCATTTCTTTCTTCTTGTCCTCATCACACAACGGGGCTGAATTGATGGAACTTACCGCTTTGCCCACAAGAATGGCTGAGATGATGATACTGTAAAGAAAAAATCCTGAGGCAGTAGCTCCTAATACCCAGAGATATATGGCAGTGTCTGGACAAGGTTCTGGATCTAAAACAAAGGATATCACACAAGTCGTGTCACAAATGAATCTCCTAAGGATGGCCCTAGAGGCCGTAAGTCAGTCTTCACTCTGCTAGTCTCTAGCATGTGCTGTTCCAGGATACTACAGGACTGACCTCTGAGTCCCTGCCCACTCAACCTCCAATGAAAATAGGCTTTATCTCTAGAAGAACATACATCTTACTCTGATGTTTCTTCACTTCTATATCTAACTGTCTAGACATACGTGGTGTTGCTTATGCTGTCAAACATCCCTAAGTTGCTAAATACATTGCATGGCTATGACTATGCTTGCTTTAGGTATGTGTAGGGAGACCTGAAAGGAGTAAGAGCTAATAATGATTTTCAGAGCTCAAACCAGTATTTGCCCTCACTTCTTACAAACAGAACTCTAAAGACCTTTGAGACATAATAACAACTGCCTTAACTTGTAAATATCACAGTACTGCAAAGCTGCTTGGCTTACCAATGACATAGAGATGTGTCCCGTTTCCCTTGTTCATGAAGTAGGGAGGTGGGTACATCCGCTCCATCTTGCAAACGTACAGACCGGTGTCATTAGCCTGCAGGCCAGCAAGGGTGAGGGTCACATTGTTTTGGCCAGGGCGGACATGGCACTGAATGACCTCTTCCACACTGAAGGTTTTAAACTCCGTGGTGTAGGTTGAAGCACAAATTTCAGTGAACTGGTCACCCGTCTGTTTGAGCAGTGTCACTCGAATCTCCTTTGCATTCCCAATGTGCTTGTATTTACACACCAAGCTGGCGACTCCTTGCCTGTTGGCCAGAACCATTGCTGGCTGAGACACTTCCATTACTGTAAGGAAGTAAAGAGCATGAGAGTAAGTGAACTGTCAAGAAATGACCTGCAGTCATTTACTTGAAACTGGCACAATAGAAAGGGAGTCCTCCACCTCCTATTACCCATGGGTAATTCCTAGAAATGCTGCTTTCAAAAGGACTCCAAGACCACAATTCACTTTAGCATTGCATTTAATATTCTTTGAAAACATCAAGAAATTCTTTGATTACTAAAAATTATGTTATAAATCTTATCAATTACTTGTTATTTAAATAGTAGGTTGTTTGGCCCCACTTACTGGAGCAATGAATGACTTTCATGCTTCAGTTTGCCTCAACACAAACTTTTAATATACATAAGAAAAACAAACAAATGTAAAAGAGACTTCAGATGGTAAGACTGAAATTTGAAATTTAAAATCAGGCATTTAAACCACAATTTCTGCCTAGTCGAAATAAGCATGTTCACATTTAGAAAGAAAAAGGTTGACATCCTGTATGGAACAAGGAACAGAACCATTAGGGTAACAGTAAAACTGAATGGAAAACCTGTTTGCATATTTTTGTTTCTGATCTTTTTTCTTCTTATATTTAACCAGCTATTCCCAATGCACATTACAGCAGCAGTATGTACCCCAAGCCACAATATAGGAATGCACAGCAATGCAAAAACATCATTACAAATCTTAAGGGAAAATTAGTGTACCATGTACATCCTCACTGACAGCTTTTTACAAATTCTGTGCTCTATCCTGCTACACAATGAGAAGGCACTAACTTTTGCTTTAATAAGCTGTGAAGACTCAGTACTATTTGTTCAATTTCTTTTTATATCAGTCCATATTGGGACAGGGCTTATCTTCTTCAATTCTGCAGTACAAGAATTTGAGATGAAGAGGAGTAGAATTTTTCCATCCATTCAAACCTCTATACCCATGTTATCAGCTGCCACAACTTCACTTGCAGGGCCTGGTTTGTCAAAATATTTTTTCCTTCTTGAGCTACTCTGAATCCTGCACAGTGTCCCTGCAGATGGTACTGCTCTAAAGCTGTGTCTGGTTTTCCAGATACCTTGCAGTGCCCCAAGACCTTTGCTCCCATCCAGTCCTATGTCACCTCTCCCTGTTGTACCAAGTCCATCTCCTGCAAAGACATGAAACTGAAAAAAAGCAGACACCCCCACATACCTTGCCTCCTTCATCTACCCACCTTCAGCATTGGCAGTGGCTGTGCAGAGAAAGCCCACGGTGACCAATATTGAGAGCATTCCTGTGCTGGGACAGATGCTGAAGGGGCTGAAGGTATCTGATGCCTTCAGACTTCAAGACAAACTGGAACTGTCTCAGGACTGGAAAAGAGGTGACACCTTTCAGGATACTGAATCTTCGAAATGTTTGAACCCACACAGAGCCAGTGTGTATATATAGCTTTGATCCAAGATGCTGTACCTGAAAGTAATATGAAGCTTTGTTTTGGTTTTACGAGAAAGGAAGTAGTGGGTTTGATGAGTACGTGCACAGTTAACCTCAAACAGCACGAATAAAAACAACTATTCAGCAAATGGAAAATATATATTCAACCTGAAACTGCCATCCATTCTGCTTGAAGAATTGTGGGAGGAAAGGCAGTCATCCATTAGAGCAGTTCAGCCCTTTGGTGCTGCCAGCTTGCAGAATCATAGCACTTAATATTTTAGCAATAATCACGTAATTCCTTCTAGGACAACACACAGAGAATGACTGCCTAATGTGGCACAGTGAATCACTGCAAGCTAGTTTTTTTGTGGAGGACTTGCCTCCACCCCCAATTTCTTTGCTTGCTTTAATGTTAGTGCTTTTGATGTTAAAAAATCGCTGCCCCCTTCGAAGTACTGATTATACTTGCAATTACTTCATCTTTTCATATCAGCAATGTGACTTGAATCATAAAGGTCAAGCCTCTTTAAGCTTTCCTGTTTCCAAGAAAAAATTATCTAGGTTTAGAAATAATGACTTCCACATCTGTACAGAACTTTCCCTACCTATGGACTTTACTGTCTAACTACCTTGACATCAACAGATGAAAAACACTGCAGGAGCTTTGATTATTGCTATCTCTGCTTAAAGCACCTGTGCCATTTCAAATCTCAGTGAAACAGTTTTCACCCATGGGCCTTTAAAAAGTCATGTGAGGTTTGAAAATCGTTTTGCTTTTTTTATGTGTTAGACTGTCATATCCATGAATCATTGTCTAATGAAGTCTTTAAATATAGTTCACTTCAGTGACACTGAAGGTCAGCATTCTTTTTTTTATCCACACTTTGAGAAGTTCTTTTAGAAGGTGCTTCATCATTTATATATGTAGATCTAGTAGATTGCAAAGACCTGCTTTTGGACTGTGACCTAAAAAAAATAATAGCTTAGTTCTTGAACAATAGCTTGCCCAATCCAAAGATCCAGGATAAATACTTGATCTTGAAATCATATAAATACCTAATGATATAAGTAAATTTACCTCTTCCATATGTAGGTGATGCAACAGTTGTCTGTAATGACAGATTTACAGCTTAATCTTAATCAGCATTCAAAACAGAACTGATGATAAATAAAAATACAGCTATGGAAAAATGAAAAACTGCACCCTAATAATAAGTCAGGCACATATTGTATTACTGGTTAGACAAGCTTAAATCAATTTTAATATTCAATGAAATCTTAAATAAATTCTATTGCAACATCATGTACCAGAATATCAGTGAGATTTATGGCATGAAATTACCAGGTTCTGCCTGCCATTTTCATATCCAGAGTAGTAACTAAATTCTCTGTCCTTTGTATCTTTTGGGTTTGGATTTTGTATGCAGCTAAACAAATGATGCATTTGACTCTCATCAACTGTAATGTCACCTGATAATTGATTGAGACTGCACATTGATGGTGCAATTAGCCACTAAACACTGGCAAAGGATTGCCATGCAGAGCTCAGTGCTTATGACCCACACATCCACAGCACCTTATACACCTAAAGTGAGAGTGCTCTGGCACTCCTCTCTGTGGTATTTGAGACTGCCTTTGTAAGCATTGTTCCAATGGTACTCAGCTTGTCTCCTGGCTATTTTGTTCTCAGGGCATCTTTTCAGATCCACGACTTTTTACCTTTGTTCCTCCTTAAAAGTCTCATGTTATGATAATTGCTGTTCTAAGTAAAGCACAGATATTTTCCTGTGGAGTCTCTTGAAGTCCTCTCTGTCTTCACAGCCTGGGCAACCTGAGGTGAGCCCAGGCTGCCATGGGTCATCCCTTCTAATGATTAGAGATCACCTTGCTATGGTGCCCTCTATCCTTGCTAATCAGACTTTGGATGTGGGTAGCAGATGGATGATGCAGTAAAAGAGATCTTGTTCCAAATAAGATCTCACTTTCATTGTTCCCATCCTTCCCAGTTGTTGTAGCATGGAACAAAGTATTGATAACTGAATAAGTTCCCCCCTAAAATAAAATCTGCAAGAGTTGCTGGGGACACCTTTTCTCTCTTCTGTGCCCCTCTTCTAACTACTCTTCATCTGATCAAGTCTCTGGACTTCTGCTTGACCTACCTTCCCTGTATATCACAGCCATGCTTTGTGGGCTGCAGCCATAGGGTCTATCTTACATACTTACTGCACCTTCTTTGTCTGTATAGTCTGGTATCTTCCTGCCATGACTATCTCATCTTGAGAACTCTTTTTCTTTCACCCTTTCCCGTAAATGGAACTTTACACATGGCCTAGGGCCTGGGCAAGGGAATGGGTGAAAGAAGAGTCTACTTTTGAGATTCAGGTTATTTCTCAGGCTGTTTCAAATGACCTGTGCTTTGCACTTGCCATGTCCAAAAGCTCAATGTAAGATGTATGGACAGACTTTGCGAACGAAGATTTTTGGGAAGGGCTCTCCCCACGTGAGTGTCCCCTTCCAGCCTGCGCAGTGGATTTTTTAGGTGAGACAGAGCTTGTGCAGAACTGGCCTCACCATTTAAGTCCTAAGGTCCATTTGCCATGGCCGAGTGAGCTTGGACAGTGACAGTGAAATCTTCGGGACTGTCTACAGCACCTGGTACTAACCAGGGCTGACCCTGCTGAGCATCCGAGATCTGATGGGATCCAATGGCAGAGGGGCATTTAACTGCCCAGGGGACGGTCCCCACTGAGACTCGAACTCAGGCTCTTGGGATTCAGAGTCCAGAGAGTGCTCTCCTGTACACCACAGGACCGCCCCTTCAGTGTAAGATATGTATTTCCTTTAATGCACATACTTACACTATAGTACTCTTTGTCCTTAGGGGTGCTATTAATTCCTAGGCCACAGCAAACCTTTATACTCTACATATGCTACCATAGCAAAGGGTCAGAGCAGGGGAGAGGACTGAGGGCCTCGCAGAGCTAAGCTGCGGAGCCTTAAATGGAGGGATCAGATCAGGAGTGGTTTAGGTTTCATGGCCCCTTTGAACTTAGCTGAGGGAGGGACATGCAATTTACACTGAACACTGGACTACACTCCTGTGATTAGTCAGATTGCTAGTAAGTTAAATAACTAGGTTTCTCATGTAAATTTCTTTCTCATTTGGGGTTAGTCACTTGCATTCTAGTGATTTGCTTTTCTTCACTGAACACTTGTTAGGGCAAACCTTCCACTGACACCCTGTTAGAATTCCCACTGTAAAATGTTATTAGTCACAAAATTATTTCCACACTTTAAAGCCTGTCTCATGCTGCCCATGTTTTTTTCTTCTGTGACAGGAACTTACTTAGTGAATTGCTTGAGATGTAATGGAGAGAAGAGATTCTTATAATTTGCATAAGTATCTGGTTTCAGGATATTTTGTTAAACTCAAAATGTGAGATCATGTCTTACTATGTTAAACAGTTCACGTTTTTACCATGTTAGTTTGCCACAAACCTATTGGGGTTTTGAAATGCACTGTCATTTGAAAAAAATCCAGACCTCTAAGTGGCATGGCTGAAAAAGTCTTTTCTACAAAACAATAGGTAAAGAGAAAAGGAAATAACACAGTGACTGGAAAAATATCATTTCATTACCATTAAAGGACTAAAATCTGATTAGTGTAAGTAAAGGCCTAGATATGACCAAGTTTGGTGGATCAGTCCCAGTTTCTTAAGAGACCTCAATTCATATCACAAAACCAAGTGTCTCAGAAATGGTACCTTTTTATCAGCTCCTAACCTGGTTTTGTAGATGCATCTCTTCACTCCTAAGCCTGTGCCCTCAGTCCAGCCTCAACAGAGGTGAGGACATCAGTAGCTGAGGAATTCTCCTTTCACTACTTCTCAGGGCACACTTCTTGTGCAGTTCTGCTGACCAGCAGATTGTCCAGAAGGATTTGAGGTGTGGGGGGATGTGTGAGCTTTTCTTTGTGCTACAGTTGTTGGCATTTCTTTTTAGAATGTAGGCTTTGTTTTCCCTACTGTAAAGCTAATTATATCCAACAAACTTTCCAGATATTCAGGGCATCTGTAGTTATCTAAAGCAGAGGGCAAATTGCCTCTCCACTTTTCATGCTACCAGTTCTAAATTAGTCTTGAAGGTCTGCTTTGTAACCCTTACACCTTGAAGGTCTGCATTGTAGCCCTTACACAGCTGGGTTTGCTACATGTTGTCATAGTCTGTATATGCCTCAGTAGCAACCAAGCTCCCCTGCCCATGTGACTGTATTGCCCCCACCCTTTGCAGCCCATAGTCAAAATGTAAGACCTGAGGTGTATGGAAAGAGATACAGACAGAAGTAAGAGAAAATAGGCAGGGCTGAGAAGCAGCACAGGCAAAAGGTCTATACACACCGATTTCCTTACTCTTCTCCAGTTTCATGTAGGGGGTTGTAGCAAGGGAGAGATTTTAGGAGTTTGAACAGAGACCCTGAAGTATATTAGCAGATGTTTAAGGACCTTCCTTTACTGGAAGGAGCTTTCCAAAGCAGAGCTCCACATATCTGTTGTTCCTAGACCAACCACTTGTGAGTGGACACAGAATAAAGCAGACATGTTCACCCCAGGGTGAATACTGAAAGCTGGTCTGTTTTTATGAATAATGAAAAAAGAACCAAAGAAACCCCCCCTCCAAGTCTAAAATTAAACAGTTACGGATACCCTATGACTGGAGAAATATTTTACTTCCACTTTCTTTTATTTCTTAAAGCACTGCAAATGGGAAAAACAACAAAAGGTAGCTGTATTTCTTAGAGTCCCTGGCTCTGACAGTACAACAGTTTGGATTTCATGAGGGACACAAGAATAAATCATAAAGCTTTGCTGAAAACATGTGAGGAGTGATGTTCTAATCAAAAATGAGATGTGTAAGAAATATTTTTAAAGGGTACAGATGAAGAATATAATGAAAAACCTACTTCCAGTTTGCACAGGGCTAATTTAGTCCCTGATCTTAAAAAAAGATAAAAAAATCACGGCATTTCAAACTGTGAGATCAAAACAGGACTCCTGGAAAACATAGAATTAAACCTTTATAAAGCAAAGGACTCAATGAGGTTTACATAAAGAAGATAATGCTCTAGCTCAGTAGACATACAGAGAAAGCAAATATTTGAAAGACAGGAGGCTTGACAAGGAAAGGCATTTTCCTATGCTCACAGTGGGAAGTTCATCCAAGGAAAGGCACAGAGCACATTCCAAAGTACCTCTTTGAATTGATAACAAGTGAGTAATGAAGATCAGCTTTGTTCACTGAAGTCTGGAGACCATTTCTGAAGAGTGAATTTGTGCTGATAGAATGGGATGGGCAGGGAAATGAAATGAAATGAAATGAAATGAAATGAAATGAAATGAAATGAAATGAAGGAAGGAAGAGCAGAAGGGGGAAGTCACCAGACAGGCACAAAAAGAATGACAAGGTGTTTAAATTGATGGATTCACACTAACATTTTGAATATAGAGTGGTGAACCAACATTTATCAAGGCCAGCAAAGAGAATGTTTCAGCAGTTGAGGTGAATAGGAACCATGGGCTAAGGCTTCCAAAGGTATCTTGTCACATTCAACCACATCCACATTTGGTCTGATTTGCCTTTGTAGGACTAGATCTCAGAACTAGAGCATCTTCCCAGGAGCACACCAAGTTTGGGAACACAAGCCACAGGCCTTGGACATCTTGGGGAAACAGCTTCTGTGTGAAAACCTCAGAGGGCTTGTGATGAGATGGAGGTGGGGAAATGAGAATACCAAAAGCGGAAAAGATGTTTGGATGATTGGGAAGAAATATGAATGGCAGGATCGGTGAAGGTTATATGTAGCTTTTCAGTGCTTTCAGATGTCACTGTTAGGCTGTGAGTGAAGTATATTCCCAGACAAAATCTGCCTAGAAGCCTCTTATGAATGAAAAAACATTTTATTGAAGACCAGATAGTGCACTACCTGCAGTGCTGTCAGTAATGCTCTTTAAATTTTGCATGACAGAGCAAGGTGGTATGGAAACACAGCACTGAGGAATGGGGACCACTTCAGAATCCCTCCTTGGTATAACCTCACCTCACTTTTCTGCTTCCTACACCTTCTCCTTGGCTCTTTCCCTGCAGTTTTATTTACAAAAACCATAGAATACATAGTGGCTTTATCAGAGATTGTTCATTTAGGGCTTGTCAGAGAATCTGTTCCAGGGAATTATGTCTAAGATCTGCAGGGTTGATGCCCTGAGGTATAAAAGTTTTATGTTCAGTCTGTTTGCTTTTGGTCCATGCCACCACGTGTTACTAAAAATTTATAGTGATGTATGTAAGGATTGTGAGTTTCCATTGGAATATGTATTAAATCGTAGGCTGGGGGCTCAGGAAAAAATGTTAAGGAATTTCTAGCAGAGGATTGTAGCATAAATCTCAGACTTTGCAAGAATCTTTCTGTTTTTGATGAAGTGTAGCAGTTGCAAAAAAAATTGTCACTCCATGAAGCAGACCCCTGTGCAAATGGGATACCATCGCCAAGCACTGGGTTTGTGGCTGGCATTGTATGAGTCAGCAAACTAAAAGGAGAGTCTTTACTTTCCAAAATGTCTCAGCTGCAGGATTTGTTGTTCAACCCACTCTTCACCACAGAATCTGATCTCATGTACAAAGCCATACCCTTGCATTAGCGATAACTCAAACTTCCTTTGTCTTCCCTAGTTTACAAAGTATTTGAAACCACATTTCTAGGACTCAGCAATTCCCCTTTCCCAAAGTGCTTACCAGGGCTAAGTACGAAAAGAAAACCCTGAAATGTCAGAAAGGCCAGATGTGCAAGGAGGAGCTTTTCATTAGCAAAAATGACAGCTTCAGAAAGCTGACAAGGCTCTACCTCTCTGCTTGGAAGCTCTTTCTTACTATACCTATTTGCTGACAGATATTAATGCTCCCTACAAGCTTTATCTTTCCCACATTCTTAGACAGTTGCATCTATAGCAAATCTAAGAATATTACCTTGAATGTGTGAGCGTGAGCAGTTTGCTCTCCTGGTTAAGTTAAGCACTGATTAACGTCTGCTATAAGCCTCTGACTGCAGTGAGCATCCAACTAAAGTGCCTCTTCACAACTCCAGCTGGCTCCTTCCACTATCATCACCTGAAAACCCAGGTAGGAAATCCTGCAGTTTAAAATTCACATCCATCATCCAAAAAATTCTTAATGTTTTGACCACAGGGATAACAAACACTAAAAAGTATGACAGTGAACAGTTTCATTGGCCTCTGTACTAGGGATGAAGGTAAGAATCAAGGCTAACAAATGTATTTCTGGAGATAAAAAAAGATTAAGAAATAGTGCTACAAAATCAGTAAGAGGGGTTATAAAACAGAGGACAGGCTTGTGGGTAGCACACTAGTTGGGGAATTTCTCTTTTACATATCAGTGAGATTACATCTGGTACATACAAAGAAAACAAATGTGTTGGAAGTGGTCCAATAAAAATCAAGCTCTATGCAAAATGGGAGGAAATGTTTTGAATTTTACAATTTTGATGAAATGTTGAAGGAAAAGGGGAAATTTTTGAGAAAATGCACGTACATATTTTCCTAAAACTTTTTTCAAGTCCTCAACAACATTTTTAATTTTTAAAACATTAGGTCTTTTGCAAAAAAAGACCCAATGGTGTCTTACACACTTGCAAAATACAATTTTGTGTTTTTTCTATCTACAAGCAATAATGGGTGAAATGAGATAAATATGAAGGGAACCTTTTGCAGCAAGAGCAACTGCAGTTAAGCAAAACTTTCTTGAGAAAGTTTCACTTCCTAAGGTTTTTTGCTATGTTTGCTCATTTAAATGGCCATTGTATTAACCCACTTTTTATGATTTTCAAATGTCAGTGACTAACTTATGTCTTTTAAAAGAAGTAGTACAAAGCAGACTGCCTGGTTCCCATTACTCTAAGGACTGAACTGCATCAACAAATTTTGCTGCCATGGCCTTGTAAGTGGTATTGCTGCAGTACTACCTGCCTGATATATCGCCTGTGTTGAGTTATTGCCTGTGGTCAAGACGCAATAAAAATGCATGGTATCTCTGTACCAAGACCTTTGGGCTAGAGGGGTTAAGCAGGACTTGGTCTCTCTTCCTTGCCATTCCTCCATTCCTTCAATAGCTACTAAACTACAGCACCACCCATTCATGAATTGATGAGACTTAACTACAAATTCTCTATAAGAGCACTTTTGTTGTTGCTCTTTTAATACTGCATCCTGAAACAGTAATTTCATTTCCAAGCTATGTCATGGTAGACTGTGTGTTAGGTCATAACACACTGAGCTGGCAAATGCAGGCTCTGGAGAGAGTGCAGCTATAATTTCTCTTGTGACTTTGCAGGGACTGGTTCATTTTTTGTTAGAGTCCCTGGGCCGTTGGGGAGCTGGAGACACATGGACCTGCAGGCTCTGAAGTCTTGAGAAATCTGGATTTTCATTATAAACTGTTGAGCCTTGAAATAGGGCTTTTGGTTTTGAAATGAACTTCTGCACCCAAAAGTTCAGGACATGAGATAGTAATACAGGAGCTTGACCACTACATTCATATTCTTTAACATCAAGAAGCAAAGACCTCAGAATTTCCAATTAAATAGTTCTCAATGCTTTTTTCAAATTAAATTATATGATTTTTCTTTCAAGACATACTTTTTTTCAAAAATCATGTATTTTTAAATATTCAAATAATATTTAAATAGTCATGATCAAAATCAAGCATTAATTTTTTTAGGAACAAATGTCTGATTTGAAGCCTCCAAATTATTATTTGTTTTACTTCTCAATTCACAAAAAAACCCCATTCTTTTTCCTTTCAGTCTGACTGAAATGAGTCCTCTTGACTTTGCAGATTTGCCAGTGAAACACAAAAAAATAATTATTCATTGAGTTCCAATGAACATCCTTCATAAAACTTCAGAATTATGCAAACTAATCACCTTCTTGGAAATAGTTAGAGATCATTTTATGCTACAAGCTTGCAATGTGACTCAATGCCTCTTCACTTGCACACTATAACTTTCCTCACTCATCTGAATATTCAGACTTTTGCCTTGTCTATGGTTTTGAGCTCATTATCCCTCACACCCCCAATACCACCATGAATTTTCTCTAGTTTTTCCTTTGCTTACAACAAAATATTCTTTACCTTTGAGATATAAATGCTGCCATTGTGTGAGGCAAATGCAGCTGGGAGGACAGAAATGGTTATATGACTTGGCTCATGAAGTGGTAAAACTTGTTGCTACTCTGATGGTGTCAGCAGAAAGGGCGAGGAGCAGCCACCTGCCCCTGTCCCATATTCAGGGATGGCAGGGATGGAAGGGATGGGAGGGATAGCAGGAATAGCAGGGATGGCAGGCCTGGCCTGCCAGCTGCTATTGCTCAGGATCTCAAGCAGAGCAGTTCTTGTTTGGCACAGCGTGGAAGGGATTCTCTTCACAGAAGTCTCTCCTTGCAGGTGAACCTCTAGGGAAAATAAACACGAAGAAACACAACAGAAAGAAGACACAGAAGTTCAAACTGAGGAATCAGAAGCAGAGGAAGGAAGGGAAGAAGCTTTGGTCTCTCCTTCCTCTTGCAGCAACCATGATCTCTTCATTTCCTTATTCTCTGTGCCCTGTGACTGCAGACACTGCACCAGTGAGTGTGGTGGGAAGAGCATGGGCTGCCAGCCTCCTCCTCACTGTCAACTAGTGCTCTCCTGAAGTGAATCAGTCAGTTGCTCCCCAGCAGCCTCTCTAAAGCAGGACCCCGGCTTCATTCACCCACATAATACCAGACTTTTCAGCTGACCTTAAAGAGGAGCACACCTGCCTCTTGCTTTTAGTATTAGTGCTTGCAATTTTTGCACAAGAAATGTTCTCTTTCCTGCACTTTTCACTCATGCATGGGGCCAGTGGGGCCCTGGAGTGGTATCCTGGGTGCCCCAGATGAACACTGGTAATTCCCTTTGCACTAAAAAGGACAGCAGAACCGTGCATACCATGTATATGGTAATTCATTTGCTCTGCACTTTCAGGAATTCCCTACATTCTTATTTAATATTCTTATTTTAATATTTTAATATTCTTATTATTCCCTGCATTAGCTGTTACTGGGATCCACTTGATTAAGTGCCCACAATTTCTTCAAGGCTTTTGCTCAGTTACTTGGTCTAATAGCAAATGTTATAAAAGCCACAGCTCGTTTGTACACGCCAAACTGTATAAATGCCCACTGCAGTTGTCTATGTAGTAGTTGGACATTTTTCCCCCTTGATAGCTGAAAGTCTTCTACAAGAGTGTGTGCCTACAGCAACCATCATTCACTGAGCACGAAAGGGAAGGCAGGTGCCAAGGTATTTTGTGATCAGGGACAGATTGGTTCTTTAATCACGATGCCACCAGGAGCTCCAGTCCTTGAAGACTGGGTAAGAGCAGGGCTTAGCTGATGGCACCTTATCTTTTAAGCTCCTTGTGCTCATTCCAGGGATATTGTGAAGCCCAGACCATCAACAAACTTTAGTGGCAGATCATGTTTCACGTATCTTCTGGTGAAGACATGACAGAAAGTTTGTCCATGTACTCTTAAAACTGCAAGCTGCAGGCAGCTCTACTTTGCATTGGCAACCATCAACCCTCAAGAGGAAATTCTCCTCAGGGAGCAGCACTGTTTACCAACAAACTGGACCACCTTTGCTGTTATACTGTGGGCCCTGTTGTGCTACTTTTGAGCTGCTAAAACGTTCCTCTTGTGACAGCAACCTTACACAAGGCAACACCAAGCCTTCTCCACCAAGGGAGGACTGACTTGCAGTTAGGTGTGTGCTATGGCCAGGTATCAGCTCTTATCTCTTAAGCTAAAGCAGCTGTCACCCTCCCACCTCAGCATTTCCCTCAGACAGCCCAAAACTGCCATCTTTTAATGATTAAACTGGTGGGGGTTTTCTGTATAAATTACTGTGATCCAAGTGAGAAGACATTGCACAATGCCTGAATTGTCTCATCACACAAAGAAGAAGGAAGGGCCCCTGTCCTGTGAGTGTGGTTTCACTGACAGCCTCACCCCATCTCAGAGCAACTTCTACCAAAATGGGCAGGATCATTCCCTGTCCCACAAATCCCTAGCCCAGTGGGTCTCTCTTTCTTGTAGTGGCACTAGGCGTTGTGCAACCATGCAACCTAAATCTTATCTTTAATCCAGTTCATCCCACAGCCAAAATAATACCAGTGCCACCACAACAAGGTGGGGTGTGCAGCTGGAGGCCAAAGGGGCAATCTGGACTGTGATGCCTTTTCTTGACAATGCTGACTGAGATTAGGTACAGCAGATCATGAAAACATGTCCTAAAATACTGCCTGGTACAAAACACTCCTGACAGTCAAGACAGGGGTGGAGAATTCTTCAAAGATTTCTCCTCAACCACATACACTTTGGTTTGTTTAAATCTTTCTGAGTCTTGACTCTCCAGTAGACCATATATAGTACATCTAGTATATAGTGAAGAGAATTAATCCTAAACATGAGATCTGTGATATGGCTGAGCTTGCAAGCAGTGCCAGATCAGGGAAAAAATCCATTACATGAATCTCTGAAATTGAAATTTATTTCTGCAGTTTCCTGGTAAGGCACTTGAGATTTTCTCACCTTTGACCTAAAGGTGCCTTAAGCAATGACTGCAGTAGTAAAGTCTATGAAAATGGTACATTCACTCTGATAGAAAGGGTTGAAGGAGGGGCTGATTTGAATGAAAGCTGTGAGAAATACATCAGATATTTCATTTCGGTAGGGGAATGTCTTTCCAAAACACACAGTTTACTCCAGTGACTGACAGACATGGCAAGTCAATGTGAAGGGGTTAAAGTAGGGCTGAGTTCTCCCTCCAAAGGATAAGGCATATCTGGGCAGGAACCTCAAGAGGGAGCTCAGGGAAAAGGAGTTCTAGATGCCCAGAATTTCACTGCAGTTCTCTGCATTTATAACGTACATCCCTGGTGGATCAGCCATAGACATAGGAATGATGGGGATGTGAGGAACTCTGCTACATGTCTGTGTAAGCAGCAGATGCTGCTTTGGGTGTTTGCCATAAGGTACTTGCTTCTGGAATGAATGGCTCTGGGCTTCAGCAATACCGTTCTCCAGCAGCTGTGCCTGAGTGTTGTAAGGTATTTAAACTCAAAGATCAATTGTTAGTTACCCGCTCATGGTGCTGGCCCAAGAACAGCCAGCCCTTGCCTCAGGGCAGCCGGTAGGTGCCATCACTGAAGAGCCCCACACATCTGGAGTGAGGATGTTCCAGGACCAGCTCCAGATAGGCAGTTTGGGTGCAGCCACCTGGCTTTGGAGGCTGAGAGGTTTTCTCAGTATTGTCCTTGCACCCATTTGATTTACTAATAGACACAAGTCATACAGTGCAAAGCAAGAGTTAGCCCCAGGAAAATGGTGCAAAGGAAACTTTTTGGAGGCTTTCTGAGCCGAAGTTCCTGTAACTCTGGGGGCTGGCACCCTGAGGCTTTATAAGTAACTCACAACATTCCCCCCTTCTAGGAAGAACCTACCTTTTACATTATCGAGTGGGCCTCAAATCTTAAAAACATTGTTAGTTTTCCCTCTCCTCTGCCCTAAAATACACCCACACTTTCAAGAAGCATTTGGACAACACTCTCAGGCACATAGTATGATGCTTTGGCTTGTCCTGTGAAGGGCCAGAAATTGGACTTTGATAATGCTTGTGGGTCCCTTCCAACTCAGGATATTCTATGATTCTATGATATACATCTGTGGTGTGGTCATCCTCACCTTAAGGTCAGGTTTTGTAATCTTGTACCTCATCCCTGTAAATGAGGGTGTGATTGTCATTGCAAGAAGAAATGACAGCTGCTGACTGCTGTAACTTGGAAGCTACCCAAAAAAAGGAAAGATAAGAGATGGGGAGTGAATCTCAGTTTAATTTCTCTAAATTCGGCATCCCTCCAAAATACATAAGAATAGCCAATTAGGTAATGACTCTGGTGTAAATCAATAATGAAAAAAATAACTTAAAAAGAAGTAAAAAATGAGGTGACTATGCAATAATGTTCTTATCAGACCTCCTTGATAAATGGGCAAGGCAATATATATCCCTTGGCCTTTCTGCTTTGGCAAGTGCTATATGTTATCGTGCAGTGTATTCTTAGAAAAGCATCTGCCATACCATCCTGAAGAATTCATTTCTTGCAAGCCCTCCCCATTTTCAGTTTGAGAGCTGTGGGTTGGTACGAAGCGTCTTTGTAAAATAGGTCTACCACAGCCAAATGTCACTTGACATGCTGTATTCTGAGAACCAGCAATACTGTGCCATTGGCAGGAATGACAAAATACTGAGGGTAACTATGAAACACATGTGAACCAGTGAGTCTTTCCTTTTGTAACCTCCTCAGCACCGCTGGTCTTTGCTTTGATGCTGAATAGCTGTCTAGCTGAGTCTCCCACTCAGATGTCCTCAAGATGTGCTCCCTGCTTTTCTGCTTGTTGTTGCTTGCAGTCATGCTGGGCAGACCACAGCTGAAAGCTCAGTGTCCTTCTGCAGGTGACAGACCATTTGTAGTGAGATCCAGTCACAGAGATTTGCATGGCCTCAGACAAGCCCACAAGGCCCATTATGGCAGGGGCTGCATGAGATAAGGAAAAGGCACTATCAGTATCACAGGGGTACAGCCCAAAGCTTGAACAAATCAAATCCTTTGAGGTCATTTCTCACTGCATAGTCACTGCACCATTGCCCAGTCAGCAGGTGAGGCATTGCAGGTGTAGCATCCTGGCAGTTGTTCTGGTGGGAGCACCACACAGGAAAAGACTTTGACCAAGTTTGTGCAGAACCTAATTCTCCCGCCAGAGAACGTTTCATCATCACGCTTTGCTCAGTGCTGCTGTCTTCTTAACTTACGAGGCTGAAGGAGTATCACTGCATGAGGATGTGAGGCGAGAAACCCAAAGTTTATCAGTAGCTTGGGAGCTCATGGGAAATATAAGGAATATTTCCTGCCACTCTGGGTTGGAGTCATACTTTATCTTGCACAGGTTTAAACTAGGAAGCAAAGGCTTAAACCAGGAAGCACAAGCTTAAACCTGGAGTAGTTGACTAGATCGAGTAAAGCTTATTCGTGGGTTTTGTACTATCAGGCTTTGTTTACCAACTGAGACAAGTGAGCACTGTGAAGTGAACAGAGTTGTGAGAACCGTGGTGAACCTTCGGGAGCCTCCAGTTCCCTCATTTGGCTTTTCATTTGCTGAAAGAATCAGCAAGCAGACCCCTGACCTCTTTCTCCTCTCCCCGTATCCTCTCATGTGGGAACTGTCTAAGCCTGTCCTGGGAGACCTCTAGTACTCAGCACTGAATGTCACCACTTTCGAGAACATTTGTTGCTTTCGGAAATGCATCAAATTCCTCTGGACTCTGGGGAGAGGCTGAATGGGATCACAGCAGAAGAGGAACCTCCAAGCTACTTTTCCCACATGCAGTTTTCCTCATCTCAGTTCACAAACTGCCCATGTTGAACTGAGGACTGCAGCCCCTTGTGTGCAGAAGCCCATTGCAGTAGGTGATTTTCCAGAAGGAATACACAGCTTTCCCTCCAGCTACCTCATTTAGCCTCTTCTGCTTGCAGCAGTGCAGTCATATGCATACGAAGCACATCCCAAAATCCGTGGGTTGCTGATAGTTAGCTCCCCCTAGGCATTTAAAGGCAGAAGGAGAATTTTGGTCCGGATGGATCAGCAGGTAGAGAAACACTCCTCCTTGAGATACAAGGAACTGCCCCCTTTCCTAGCTGCACTCCTGTTCCCAGGTGCTTGTGGCAGAAGGGCAGTGGACCAGCGTGAACGTGAAGAGAGCCAGAATGCAGCCCTCTGCTGCGCAGGGGGGAAAGTGTGTGCCGCGGTGTGCAGACACTTGGTGCATAAGAGCAGCTCATGGCTTTCTCCAGAGGACCTGGCGCCGGGAGAGGCTGGAGGGAGCTCGGGCGGGAGCAGCGGCAGCGGCGGGCGGCCGCCGCGGGGGGGCGTGCGGGGATGCGGGGCGGGGATGCGGGCGGGGATGCGGGGCGGGGATGCGGGGCGGGGATGCCGGGCGGGGATGCGGGGCGGGGCGGTTCGGTCACCGTCGGCGGACAGCAGCGCATGGTCCTCGCACGTTCCTACCACCGTTGTTCCTTCTCTGGTGCTTCCCTTCGGCCCGAAACAGGCATCACTGCGGCAACGTTGTGCCCGCGTACACGGAATGACCGGCCGGGAGGGGAGTGCGCCAGTGTGCTGGGAGAGGAGGAATGCGCGGGGCATGGCGAGTACGAGCTTCAGGGCAGCGCATGCCTCAGCCTGCTGTCACTAGCTGAGACCACAGCACGGCAACAGGACATGACAGTGTGAATGCAGCTTTCTGGAAATTGTGGGTGCTACTGAAGCCCAGTACACCCACAAGTAGACTTACAGCAAATAGGAGCCATGCTGAATCGACTTGCTGGAGAGTTTGGAGAAGAAAACATGATCTCAACCACATAAGAGCTTTTCTTATTTAATATCCGTGACTCAGAGGCTCCTGTGCAAGAATGTAGCTTTCCTCCCCTCCCCTGCCCCGACCAGAGATAGCACTGATGTGCTGTACAAATACTACAAGTTTAAAGGCAGGAGAATGGCTTGCAGAATTTTTAAATATCATTTAAAATCACTCTGCCTTGCACACTTGTATCGCTTGCAGTTAGTAAAGCAATTGAATTTCCAAGGGTTGGGCACACACAGTAATCTATTTAATGTTATGATTGTTGTAATTTTATTCTGAAAGCAATAAAGGCAGAGGTGAGCATTAAATTTCAGGATCACATTCTGTATATCAACATTTCCTCTTCTGATATTAGATGCTCCTTTTAATTTTTGATTAATTTATTTCCTTCTTTTTTATTTATTTATCTCCTTCTAACTCAAAGGCTGCCCATGTGTTCGAGGGGGAAAGCTGAACTTCTATGCAACCAAGCAAAAATTGAAAGAGCAAATAGAGCTGTTGCTTGTGCCTTTCTCACTGTGAGATATGATTATTTCAGGCAGCACCTCAGGCCCATTTGTGTGTTGTAGCTCTTAGAGGGTGGCTGGGCTTGGATGAGCAGTGTACTCCCATCCCCCAAATTACCATGGAAGAGTTACTGTACCACTGACACAGTTTGCTGAGCTGAGCGGTCACGGTACAGAGGCACACAGAGTTTTATGAGGTCACTTGAGCTAAGTAGCTCTTTGGCAGCTGTCTGCTTCTGTGGAGCTCTGGACACTACTAAAGCCTAATTCTTTTTCTCCTAGCAAGCACTCAAGCCTATGTAATTTTTCTTCTTAAATTCCCTTAACTGTGTCAAAGAATAAAGAAATCTGCATGTGAAGGATTTCTCTTCTAATCTGAATTTTCTGCACCAGCTTGAAGGAACAGCAAGCAGTTTTCTATCCACCTGTAAAGGAACATCTGCTCTTCTGCAGAGGGATGTCAGCAGTGATATCTTGCTACTCCCTGCCCAGATCACTTTTCCTTTCCAGCTGATATTGTGGACTAGGCCAAAGATACTCTCTCAGGATTTCTGACAAAGTACTCAGCTCAAAGAGAAGATGAACCAAAGAGAAGGTAGAGTGGAGTACAAGAGGTAGAATTTTTTTTTTTTTTCTGGGAACTGCCTGAGGCAGGCTGCTAGCCAATGCAGGTGTCTGCATCTAAGGTAGTTCTCCAGATACCCTTCCAATCAACAGAGAGAAATCATCTGTTCACTAATGACAGATGTTAGATGAGATCAACCCTGCTTCTCTAGGCTCTGTTATTGGCCATGAGTGGACTCATTGTAGTGTCAAGTATGGATTTGCATAAAATTACTAAAATGACTGAAATACAGATCATTTTAACCATGTGGTCTGCCAGCTTGTAGTCATGCCATTTTTGAGAATAAATAAAGCTACTAGGAAAATGGAGAAACAGGATCAACCTAATAGGAATTAAAGAACTGACTTCAGAGAAGATTGCAGAATCGTAAAGTAGTCTCAACCCCAACCCTCCTGCAATGAGCCGGGACATCTTCAACTACAACAGGTTGCCCAGAGCCCTGTCCAACCTTACCTTGAATGTTTCCAGGGATAGGGCATCTCCCACCTCTCTGGACAGCCTGTTCCAGTGTTTCACCACTGTCATCGTAAAAAATTTCTTCCCTATGTCTAGTCTAAATCTATTTAGTTTAAAACCATTGCCACTTGTCCTGTTGCATTAGGCCCTGCTAAAACATTAGTCACCATCTTTCTTATACACCCCTTTTAAGTACTGAAAGGGTGCAATTAGGTCTCCCTGGAGCCTTGTCTTCTCCAGGTTGAACAACCCCAACTCTCTCAGCCTTTACTCATCAGGAGAAGTGTTCATCCTTCTGATCCTTTTTGTGGTCCTCTTCTGATCGTCTCCATCAGGTCCGTGTTTTTCCTGTGCTGAGGACACAATAATTCAGGTGGGGTCCCATGAGAGCAAATGGAAGAGCAGAACCCCCTCCTTTGACCTGCTGCCCAGGCTGCTTTTGATGCAACCCAGGGTGCAATTGGCTTTCTGGGCTGTGAGCACACGTTGCCAGGTCATGTCCAGCCTCTGATCCACCAGCTCCCCTAAGTCCTCAGCAGGGCTGCTCCTGACCTGTTCATCCCCCAGCTTGTATTGATACCAGGGGCTGCCCTGACTCAGGTGCAGCACCTTGCACTTTGTCTTGTTAAACCTCATGAAATTCCATGGGCCCACTTCTCAAGCTTGTCCAGGTCCCTCTGGATGGCAGCCTGTCCTTCAAGTGTGCCAACTGCACCACTCAGTTTGGTGGCATCTGCAAACTTGCTGAGAGTGCACTCAATCCCCCTGTCCATGGAACTGATGTTGATATGTAACAATACAGGTCCCAGCACAGGCCTCTGAGGGACAATACTTATCACTGATGTTCATTTGAACATTGTGCTATTGATCACTACCCTCTGGATACAACTGCCCAACCAATTCCTCATCCATCGATCAGCCCACCCATCAAATCCATCTCTCTCCAATTTATAGAGAAAGATGTTGGGGGACCATGTCAAAGGCCTTACAGAAGTTCAGATAGACAACATCTCTAGCTCTTTCCTTGTCCACTGATGTAGTCACTTCATCATAGAAGGACACTAGGTTGTCTGGTTCAATCTGTTCCATTATCTTCCCAGCACAGAGGTGAGTTTGACAGGTTAGTAGTTTACACGGTCCTCCTTTCTACACTTCTTAAAAATGAGTGCAATGTTTCCCTTTTTTCAGTCACCTGGGACTTCACCTGACTGCCATGTCTTTTCAGATATCATGGAGAGTGGTCTGGAAACTACCTCAGCCAAATACCTCAGGACTGGAAAGCATCCTATCAGGTCCCGTAGAGGGTCACAAACCTGATCTTCTCTTTGCTCCCCCTGTCTCACTGCCATGCTGTCCATCCACTCAAGAGGTGTAGGAAAAGAGTTTTCCAGTGAAGAATGAGGCGATAAAAGTTGTTGAGTACCTCAGCCTTCTCCTCATCCACTGTTACCAGTTTCCCAACCTTATAAGAGATGGGAGGGGGGCATGAGGGCAGTGTGCACTTTCTTGACCTTCATGGAGATTTGGCATCATATCAGGGTAGAACTATTTCTAGGGCAAACTATTCATGAACACAAAGTTCCCAGGTGTAGAAAACAGCTATTATGTAGTATAATAACAGTATAATGAAATTGAGAAGCAAAGGAAATACATTCTTTCCCATGAGTTGTATTGAGTGTTTGAGCTCCTTTACTGAGGACTCTACTCTTTCCCAATTTTCTTTTATTTTTTTTCCCCCCCACATCAGATCTCTCAGATCTTCCACTGGGGTGTTACTTTACTCTGCACCAGAGGAGGGAGATACATATCCACAAACCTTCTGAGAAACACATTTACAGGAAATAAAAACCAACAAAGCAAGTCTTTCTGCCTCATTCTCTGTGTGAAGAGACAATTCGTTCTCACACCTGCTAAATATCTTAGTTCTGGATGAAACTAGTGCTAAGTACTAAAAATGTAGTGGGCTACATTGTGATCATCACATGGTCTTCAGGTGCTGCAGTGCATGAGAATTATCTGAGGGAATCGTAGCCCACTGAGTGCCATACACAAATGACAGTCACTGTTGTTCTAAGAAGTCCATCTTTCTAATTGCTTTGCTGGCAGATGGATTATGCACAGGGTCTCGCTTTCTCTTTGCAGGCTGGAGTTTTTTCTCACTTTCTAACCAGATAATTCAGTATGGTTTGCAGACACATCACACTGTAGAGACATACACACTAAAAAGTTTTCACGGGTTTTTTTCTGCAGCATTGGAGTTGCTCCGTACCACTGATTTAACCCTTCAGAACCTAAAACATCTCAATAGGAAAGGAATTTACACAGGTAAGAGTTACCATTGTAGTTTTGAGATAATGGAGCAATTTTCACTTTCTGTCCACCTTCTTGTGTGTGAAGGGGAAAAAAGTTGACAATCAGGCCCTTCATTTAGATTCAAGATTCAATCTGTCTCCTGAAATACTTCTTCAGTAAGAGCATCTGCAAAGATTTTGCAAAATTATTTGCTTTATTTGCCACAGAGAAGATAAGATGATCTGACATTTTGATTCATTGTAACTGTATGGAGAACAAAGGCTTTTAAAAGAATCCATGTACTAAAAACTCAGTGTACTACTTAGGTGGCTTGGATAGTTCAACCTTGTAGTGCCTGAAATGATTTCTGTGCATCTGGTGGCTCAGGAGTTCCTGATTTATTTAAACTGCTTTCAGGTACTTGTCCGTGGAGAATAGAGATCTTATATTGATCTGTAATTTTGTTCCTTCAGAGTATCTGATTCCTTGAAGAGCTTCTGTCTGTCCTCCTTTTCCTTCTAACAACAGAAGGTTGTTCAGAATGTGCAGCTGTTCCTTGTCTCACTCTTCACAGCAAGACTTCACCTTCTCACGATCCAGGCTGTTGCCCAGTGAGTGGATGACTGAATTTCTTCTGAGGTTTTGAAGGAATGCTTCCACATGTGGCTGTCCTGTCTGTGCAGAGGACTTGCTAAGCCACATCAAGAAGGCTCTGCTTCAGTATCAGAGACCTCAGATTTGAGGGCAAAAGAACCATTAGACAGGCTTTGTATATTTTTGTATTAGTTCTTCAACCTATCTGTTGCCATACTATTCTCCCAGGGTACAAGATTCTTGCTATAATGTAGAGATACTTCTTCCTACAGTTGATGTCATCAGTGAGATTCAGTATTTCTAAAGAAATAGCAGAATATGCTGACACTGCAAAGAGGGCACAGTGCTTGTGCTTTCATGCAGCATCACTGTAACCAATTTCCCTATCCTGTCAGTTAATATTTGCAAGTGCAGCTGGAACCTGGAGGCCAGTGGACTGTAGATGACAAATTTGTTTTGATCCAAGGAATGGAGGGTTCTTTTGAAATCAAAGTCATTGGTGTTGAAATCTAAATTAACATGACCCAATTGCCAAAGCTTCCTTGATGCAGAAGGAGGTTAATTAAGCAGCAATCTCTTCTCCTGAGCAGTGTCTCCTTTGAGAGAATGAATAACAACATGAGCTGGAGTCTACATAATACCATTAGGTTTATTACTCCGCTTTTGCAGCTTGCAGTAAAGAGGACTGCAGCAATTAATGAATGAAGTGGTGTAGTAGTCAATGCACCATTTAAAGTATGGAAAGATTCTTGTCATAAATGGAATGTGGATGCTAATGCAGAG
>JAWWEU010000163.1:25492974-25571129 GCA_035583155.1 Acropternis orthonyx | reverse complement strand
GGGAAGGGGGGAGAGCTTGCCCCCTGGTAAGGATCGCAGCAGCCGTGCCAGGGGGAAACCCAACCACCCGCTATAAAGTGGATACAGTGCTGCAGCCAAGGTCAGGGTGAGGCATAAAATACAGAGTCACATGCTGGCAGGAGAATGTGCCATAGTTTGTCAGGAAAGGAAAATGGGATCAGCTCATCCTTTTGGTGCAAAGAAATCTCTCCCTCACATGTATCTGACAGCATCCTACCAAAACTCTCCAGGAACGATACATGGGAGCAGAGAGGAAGTTAATGCAAGCCTCAGAGCCCAAGAGGACAGAGAGGACAGAGATGATTCAACCAATTAGGCAGAAACTGAAGATACTGTTTTGCAGATTGCTGGCTGTGGCAGGTTATATGCGCTGTTATGAAGAAAAAAAAAGGGGCTCCAGTTCCAAATTTCACGGTCTTGCACCAGTATAAATCCCAAACAGTCACCACTGACAGTTCACTCTTATGTAGCACAGAGATGTAAGTTTTGTTCCTCTTCTCAAGCTTGAGAACTGGTGCTTGACTGAAAACAAAGCCAACTAAGCTTGAAAGGCAGTAACAATATATATTCCTCTCTTTTAATTCCTTATACACTCAATTTAAAAGCAAGCAGCCACACATGCCAATCATATTACAATTCTTTACATTTTCTTGTATTCTATTTCCCAGTCAATCAGTTCTCATCTGTTTTGCCTTTACTCTCTAAACTCTTCAGGGCATGGAATATCACTTTTCAGCTTGTACAGCATGGAAAAAACCAGGTCTTTGTTTATTACTGTAATATAAATGCATGTTTGTGATCACAATGATTACAATTGCATAAAATGGAAATCATAAAGATTATTTCTCAA
This sequence comes from Acropternis orthonyx, assembly GCA_035583155.1. Lineage (NCBI taxonomy): Eukaryota > Metazoa > Chordata > Aves > Passeriformes > Rhinocryptidae > Acropternis > Acropternis orthonyx. The sequence goes on along the minus strand of JAWWEU010000163.1, from coordinate 25,570,258 downwards.
AGCTCCTGTTGAAGGCCATGAGATGATTGCTAGCTAATGATAGAAACATATTTCTTTCAGGGCAAGCTAGGCTATCATGAAGGCTTAATATCTTCCACCAGAGCAGCCTGTTTGTTGGAAACAGGACACCATTGCCAGATGGAGCATAGGTCTGTGTGTTTATGTTCTGATGCAAAAAGCCTCATGACTTCTGGGTCCCCAAAAATGAGGCAAGAGAGTTAGTGTAATCTAGTTTGCAAGATGACGAATGATGCATTTGAATAGCAAGTTTCTTCAGGCATATTTTTGCCATTAGAAAGGACCACACTTTGCCAACCAGAGAATAGGGCAAGCAGCAGTCACTGAGTTGTACGGACTGTTTGTGCAGAGCTGGAGGAATAGAAAACCATGCTGGTATAACTGTAAATGAAACATTGTATTTTCATAGAATTGTTCATATGTGTAAATGTTTACCCCCTTTCAGCCATATACACATGTTCTGTGTAGGATAAAGCATTTTCAGCATGTTCTAATAGTGGGGGAGGGGGTAGGAGAGAGGGGGGTAGAGGGGGTGTTAGGTAGATATAGAGCTTCCTTCTACCCTTTGAAAAACACCCATTTGTCTCCTGGCTTGTGTATGTGTGCTTGAAATGGACTCTGCTCTTCCTCCTTGTATTGCCCCCAGTAGGGTGGTGGTGCAAATGTGTTGCGAGAGGAGCGTCAGCCATTCTCTCCCTCTGTGGAACTGCTTCAGAGCAGTGCTGTGCTTGAATTCAGTGTGAGGGGATCACCTGTGGTTTCTGGGTTGTGAAATGAGAGAGAACGCTTATAGAGCTCTCTGTTGATATTGTTTTCTTGGTTTCCTTTTGATGATGGCACGTGTAGCCACATAAAACTAAGTGATAAAGTGAAAAATAAGCCCTGGAAAGACCACAGCTCTGATGGCCAGATGTGTTCCAAATGGTGTATAAAATACACACCAGAAAGGAAGTGAAATATGTGGAAGGAAAAAAAAAGAAAGATTATTTATATGTTTCTGCCTCAACCCTTGCAACTTCACAGGTTTGTTTTTGTAATACTTTCTCCCCCATGGCTTTTAGAGATGACATTTGCTGAAGAAGGGATGAGGATCTGATATAACACCTTCTAAAGTTATACCTGTCGTTTGTACTACAACATGAGGACCTTGACCAAGACTTGGGGTCCTAGGTGCTGTACAAAAGTGTAGTCACTAGTAAAAATAACCCAAAGAGCTTGCAGTCTCTGTGTGGAATATGCATAGGAAGTGTCAATGAAAGCTCAGAGGCAGTGCTGACAATGAAGCTTATCTATCTGCTTCTCTGTGTCAGAGTCTATTGTAATCTCTATATCGCACAACTTCTGCCAAATCTTTCTGATGACCTCTCAGCCCGGTTGATCTTGGCCACTAAATTGCTGAGTTGTAGGAACAGCAGATACCCAGAGCTTCAGGGTGTCTGTAGGAATAGATGAAGGAATAGACTTCCATCTTTATTCTTGCTGTACATGAATATGCTCGCAATCTGTGCAAGAATAAATTGCAGGCTAATTTAACCTTGTTATGCAAAGCAAGTTCCACAGTTTGCAGAGGAAATGTGAGTCAATCTGAACCTCCTGCTCCTAAGTCAGACACATCACCTCCACTTGCCTTCTTGCTGTGTAATGAGGTATATTCCTGATCTTTCCTGAGGAGCATTGGGACAGATGACCTTCACAAGGCTCCAGCCTGGTGACACAGACAAATTCTGACACAGATCTTAGTCTTTCTGCTGCCTTCAATTTGCCATACTCCATTACTACAGTGTACTGCCATGCCACTTTACTCCCACAGCAGGAGATGGGCTGTCTCCTTTCTAAATGGACATGTATTTCCCAGCCCTGTCTTCTGGTAACCAAAGGTTGCCATCCTCTGCCCACAAGTGCTAGGGGACATCTAGGATTATGGAAAGCCTGTGAGAGGTGGGTAACTCTGTGAACAAAGGAAAACTCACTACAAAAAACCTCAAAACCATTCCAAAGCTTACAGGTGATCAGCCACTAGTTCCTGCAGAGCAGAGTCCCTCAGAGGATGCACATGCGCACATGGTGTGTGTGGTGGATAGAGATTACAAGCAATATGAAGAATTGCCTGGTTGTACTTTCTGCCCTCACAACTGCTGAGCTTCGTAGGTGTGTGTGAGCACCCTGCCTCTGCTCCTCCCTTCACTTCCTTTTTTCGTTTTTTGTCTCCTCAAGCAGGGGCTGGCACATCACTCCTGTGTGTGTCACATGTATATTCTGTGTATGTCACAAGTACAATGTCTAGCCCATCATAGTGCCAGCCCAAGTGCTTTCCAGGTGATATCCTAGCAGACAAGAAACATGGAGAGGCCAGGCAGGATGAGCCAGCTGGCTTCAGCTGGGGAAGGAGGGACATTTGAGTGCAAGCCATTCATCATCATCACAATGATGATGAGTCACCCAGGTATGCACAGTAACTATAGTGGTGGCTCTTCCAACACCCGCAACATCCTTTGCACTGCCTCTTGGTTTCCTGTTCCCAGCACAAAACCAGTTTGCCTTTAGCAAGTAAAATCTTTTGTTTCTCTGTGTGTTCCCCCTGTCTGGGATCCTTTAGGATTTTTCTGTCTCTTTGCAATCTATATGTGTATGTGAGATGCTAAACTTGGAGACATTACAGTCTGAACTCAATCCTAACTGATCTGAGACTGCTACTCAGCTGCTAGTGCTCATGCTGTTCAACAAGAAGCAGAACTGGATTGATAAGTCCCTCAGATTTCACGGATTTTTGCTTCTGATATTTTTCTTGTGCTCTTCAATAGTCAGAAGTGCTAAAAATTAGTTTGTTGACCCAGATTGCAGGCCAGCATTCACATGAGGGAAGACACTCCCACAGCAAGTTGCACATCTGCGTAACTTCCTCACACAACTAGTGATACATCAACTGTATTCTTCCCCTCAGTAAACGGACATAAGAACTTGTTGTTTGCAAGCACAAGGAATTAATCTTTATTGACCAAGCATTCATTATGGCAGCTATGAAGAACAAGTGAATTTGATTTTTGTAAAGAGGTCTGTTAAGTGGGGAAGGTGAATGTCATATTTTGCACTTGGGCAAGAAGGGTTAGTAAGGTCCTTGGTTTTCCTGGTCTGTAGCTGGGGTGCAAGGTGAGTGCAATAAGCACTCTTGATGATTTGAACAGCTGTAGCAGAGGCACAGGGATCTCTGATGTGCAGTCAAAAAGGAATGGTCATCAATGTTCTCACTGCGCTTAACAATAAAAGTCTTATCAATATATCTTAAGTCCAGGGCTAGAGCAAATTACAGTAAATTTGGAGGTGTAGGTAAGTCTTACTTTTAAATACAGATAGTCTGACTTAAAAATTTTTCTGATACTTTTTATATTTCAATGGCTGGTAAGTTGACCCAGACAAGTCAGCACACAGCCATGTCAAACATCATTAATCTAAAGATACCTTAGATGCAATGAGCATACTGTGCTTGATGTGCAATCCAAGACATATGCTCACTGTTCTTTTATTTTATTTTTACATAGATACATAGTGATGGGGAGAAAAGACCAAAGCTTATGTCTGTTTGTACAGTTGTTTGCCTGTCCATACACATTGTATCCCTCCATAATTCCAATGTAGGAGATGACTTTGCTTTAAATCTTTTTTTAAATAGTGATTTCTATGCAATGTGGGCAGCATGCAGTGTTTAACTGTGTGCAGAGATTCAGTCTGTCAAAGACACAAACATGCAAGGACAGAAGAACCACATCTTCTACATCTACACACAGATACTAACACCTTTGTCATGGTTGGTGACCCAGGACTTCCAGTTTCTGCCAGCTTCCCTCAATAGCAGCCCAAACAAAATGTTACTCTGTACATTGATTGCACAGCAGATAGCTTTCCTTGTTGCAAATCTCCATAGTTCAGCAAATGGAAGGAGGGGGAAGGGAAAATCAAACTCCATGCCCTGGGAGCCAGGCTATCTTAGTGATTTACAAATGACCTCGGTGATTACGGTCATTCTGGGCACTTAATATTGCTCAAGTCTCTCTGTCTCCCTCTCTCTTTCATTGTCTCGCAGCATAATAAAGCTGAGGAAATCCAGGAGACTAAATTCAGTGCTGCAGATTAGTGACAGGAAGGAAACTGGATATGCATGAATTAAACAAGACCATTTGTCTTCTGACCTGCAGATGTTTTTCTCACAGAAATGCAACTTTTTTTTGCAGGTGACACCCACACATCTCCTTCGCTTACTGGCGATGATAAAAAAGGAGATAAACAACTGGAGCTCATGCAGTTGGGCTTAATCTTTGTATGTCATCATCGCCAAGCAAAGCCACAGCAGTAGGAAAACAGAGCTGGTTTCTGCTGCTCGTTTCTAACTGACATTTTTTCACCGGGCTGCTCATGTAACCTGTGGACTCTTTGAACTTCTCTTTGTACCTGCTGTCTTTTACAGTACGTGGGTACTGCCATGCAGTGCTGAGCTGCAGTACATGTTCTCTGCCTATACCCCAGTCCTCATTTTGCCTCTCTGCCTCAGTAGTTTGAAATCAGATTTCAAAACTACAGCATAAACACCTTAATGAAAGTTAAAAAATAAGAAAGAGCGTAGCAACACAGGAACACTGATTTAAAAAACTTTATACTGCAGGTTAAATGTAGGAATTGTGAGTAATCCTATAATACAGAAAAATGACAGAAGTAAGGGTATTTTAAAATCTTTTTTGTGTATGTATGGTTATTTTTACTTAAAATCTCATTAAATAACCACAGAACCTTCACCCATCCCAGAACTGCTTTTATTGGAGGAAATTCACCAGAGCTGCACTTCACTTCAAACTAATGCATTTCTCTAGCTGCTGGAGAAAAGCTCTGGAGGTGCTTAACTTCACTTTTCCCTCAGTCAGCCATTCATCCATCCTGCCTTTCCAGCCAGTTTGCTTGTCCATTGCCCTTTGAATATAATTTGTGCTTTCATGTCAAGGGTTTCTTGGAAGTCGACAGGGCATCTACATCCACACACAGGACCTAAGGCAGAACAGGATAAGCAGTAAAAAGTCCTTCGTTGAGGCACAAAGGGCTAGGATGTTTTTAATAGTTGTTTCTGGTAGTTGGCTAGGGAGAGGCAGAAGTCTGGGTTGTGTAGTGAATCCTGCAGCTGGTTTGTTCATTTCCATTCCCTGAGGGACTGTTCCAGAGCTTCACTGAAGTGGTTTCAGAATGGATTCTCCTTTAACCTTTCTGCTTCTTCCATTCTTACTGGCTGATTGCTCCATCAAAGAGCTGGACTTAAAAGTAGTGTCAATTGTGTATGTCTGCAGCAGGGAGAGAGTCCCTGCTGTCCAATTCTGTATGCTCATAACCTTATGCTTTTTTGTTGTTGTTAAGATAAAACATTGGCATTACTTCAACTTTCTGCTGAGAGAAAGAGCTACAAGGGATAGTTCTCCCAAAGGTGACATTCCACTCTGGACTTCAACCCCTGTCCCTGCATATCAGGAGCTGATGAGCTATGCAAACAGAGAAACAATTTCCTTTCTGTGGCCAGTTTTGATTTGACTGGAGGAGGTTGAGAAGCCCAGGAAGAAATGCGAGCAACCTACTTCATCATTTTCATGAGAAAAAAAATAAATCAGCTCTCATCTTGACCACTGGTGTTTGAAGATTAAAGTAGCCCAAGGGCTGTCACAGGCAGCGAGCAGAGCAGGAAAATTAGTTCGTTCTGACTCACGACAGAGTGATCTAATTTAATGGGGCACTGACAAGGCTATCGGGCATTAATTTAGCTGTTATCTAAGACAGCCTGATTGCTGGTTGTGTCCTGCTGCACCCTCCACGTGAGGGGCTTGAGCTGTCACTGGAAATCTGTAGCTGCAGCGCGGCCAGCTGAGCGCCGGCTCCGGCCGTGCCCGGGGCTTCCCGCAGCGCTGCGCCCGGAGCGGGGCAGGCACCGCTCATCCTGGGCTCGGCTTAGAACGGGAGAATGCGACTGGCATTAAAGACCCGCGCCGGTCACACAAGGGGGCAGAAGGGAGGCTGGATAGGAAAGCTCCCTTCTGGCATTTCCTGCCTTTGATTTCTTAATTTTGCAACCTGATCTCTTGTCTTTTAAGGTACTTTAGTATGTAATTTCTTAAGCTTCTTTATTTTAGAGAAAAAGGATATTGTAAAAAGGCCATTTGATCCTCCTACCAGATTGAAACCACTACTCTAGTTTCCACAGAACTGTACTGTTACTAATTGCTTGTTTGCATCTTTGATTTTGCTGGTTAGGTAGTAATCTTTCCTGTCTGAAGAACTAGAGTTGTTCCAACCCATGAGAACATTTCAACCTAATCCAGAATAGTTCCCTTGAAGGAATAAACAGCCAGTGAGGAAAAGGAATTATGTGGCCACATAATGACGTAACGGTTAGGAAAAATGTGGCATTTGAATATTTCTCATAATTTCAATGGTCAGATGAATAGGCAGCTCCCCAAAAGTGAAGAGCTCCTGGTAAGTTTATGGGAGCTGAAAATAAAGTTACATTTGACTTCTCTTTTAAAAAGGACAGGGGGGCAGGGGAACATAGCGGGAGGAAGTAAGAACCTGTGCCTTGATCCTGGAGATCCAGTTAAAAAAAAAAAAAAAAAAAAAAAGGCTAACAACCCACCACAAATTTGAGACCATTCAACTTTCTGTTCCTTTGCAAATCAGTTTATATGAAATTGGCAGCCTCCTAACACTTTGTCAGCCAAATTGGCCACATCAGACGATCTGCATGCCCTTGAGGCTAGAATCCTAACATACTGTAATGTGATGCTCTAACAAAAGCACCTAATTGTGAAGAACAGTCCGTTTGCATCAAGCTAAGCAGCTATTTTCCCTCTCACAGCCACTTAAAGACACGGAGTTAAGGTACAAGTTACTGCCTAGTACTGTTTTCAGCCTCTCCCTGGACATTAACAAAGCTGATGCTGTACTCATCACCCTAACTCGTTTTCTGGTTAGTATGAGTGACTAACAAAATTATGTCTTGGTCTGTGATTCATCTTGAATAACACATTTTCCAGTCACACAGCAAAAGCCTTGCTGAAAATGGAAAGATTTGATCTTTAGCACTGAAGCCTTTGCCTGTGTGCTCCTAAAACTCGAGCTTTTTGTACCATGTTTTTATTAGTCAAACACACCATCAGTAGCCAAATTTGCTTCTGCTGTCAGGGCATGTCTGTAGGCATAATGAACTTGGCAATAGCCAAAAGCCTGCTATGCACAGGAAATGAAATGCACAGAAATGAAATGCACTGTTGGAAGCACGTGGTGTGTGGGATTCCCAAGTGGCTGTTTGGCCCAACTGAAAATCTGAAGATGATGCGAAAAACCAAAGGGATGAAAGATCCCAAATCCTTCAAAGAGAAAACAAGTACCTATCCAATCACCACATGGCTTCAATCTCCTGTGGCAACTCCTTACCCCAAACTGAGAAGGAATGTGGCATACAAGACAGTCTTTGTGAAGCAAATAACTAGTCAGGCACAGGCACATGTGGAAGACTGCACAGTGGTGTTAGAGAATAACAAACAGGATGGGTTCCTGAACTGCTGAGTCTGACATTGAAGCAAAAGGAAAAAGATAAGCAAAAAAAGCTAAGAAGGAAGATGTGATATTGTTTGGCAGAGATGCAGGGTTCGCGTTTGTAGCTGCAGAAGAAAGAAGAGGCATTTTGAAAAAAAGTGATATGGGAGGAGGATATTGGAATTTCGGATATTCAAACTAGAAGGAACATCCAAGTCTTTTGGCTTTAGTAAACTTGACAACACCAATGGGGAAGGGTCAAAACACTGCAAGGATAACACAGGTTACCTCCTCAGCATTTGTCTTCTGGGGGCTTGGTTCCTGGAAACACAGAAGAGCCGGGCTGTGGTTTCATGCTGTACTGGAGACCTGCAGAACAAGAATCAGCATGCAGGGGGCTAGAGCTGCACAACCCATAGTTGACCTCTTGCAACATATGTTGATTGCTGTTCAGATATGATGACTGCAGATCAGATGTTCACTTGACACTGAGATCCAAAAGTGGGAGAAAGGCTGATGTAAAATTAAATCACCCTTCAGCAGGGTTATATCCGCATTTGAACTAAAACCTGAGTGTAAGACAGAAAACCCTATTGATCTTCTGCTGCCCTCCATGAGGGCCAGTTTCCAAGTTCAGAGCAGCAGCAGAGGGAGGTTTCTCTTTACATCATCCCATAAACAGTATATAGACCCCAAAGGCAGGGCCAGGGAGGGCCAGGGCTGTCCTGGCATGTTATGCACTGCCTAAAACCAGATGGAATATATTAGGATTGCTGTTTGTTGAATATGCTAATCCACAATGAAGAGTCAGACTCCAGGACTAACTGGCTTGCTTCTCTGCAAACACTTTATTTAAATCCCTTACAGTGGTGGATAAAAGGTATCCCGTCTCCAACAGTCTGTAATTCTTGTACCTACAGAGCTTTAATAGAACAGCAATAATCGTGTTAACAGAGTGCTGAGGCCTCTCCTGTCTGGCTTCCTCACTTTTTCATTTTATGTTTAGGATGTTTCCCTGTATCTCTCTTCCTTTTTGGTCAGTCAAATGAATTACTACTTGTTCCAAATGTTCCAGGACTTTCTTTCCAGTATCATGTCCTGGGAGCTGTCGCTATGTTTTAAATATGGGAAGTACAAAAGTGTTAGGGGAAAGAAAGCAAATTATACCAAGATTTGCTTTAGAAGTAATACTTTTCTCTGACTAGCCTCAGGCCTAATACATTTATTCAGGATTTAATTTACTCTATCTATTTAATAATTTTTAAAGAAGATTGCAAAAAACATAATAAAGCTCTAAGGAATCTAGATATAATGAAACAGATACATCTATATCTAAAAATATATATATGCAGTTTACAAAGAACATTTATCCAGTTTTGTGCTTTTGATACACATTTGCCATCTCACCTTATATATGCACTGGAAGATGTGATTTTCACAGCGCATTGTAATCGGAGCACTTGTTAATGTTGTGTGGTACAATGATAACACCAGAGCATGAGGAGACAGTGCCATACCCTGAGAGAGGATGAGCTCAGCCTGCTGCTCTCCGTACAGGATCATTCATACCTCCCCTCCAAGTGAGCAGGGAGGTGACAAAGCCTTAGCATCCCCCCAGTCAGTGCCAGCAAGGAGGATCACGCTGGGACCATGCAAGGACTGCCATGTGTCCTGCCTGGCTTCTTCCCCTCTTCCCCCTGCACCTGTTCCTTGCTGCCTCAGCTGCACTACAAAGGTGCAGTGAGGGGCTTTTCAGGAAAAGATAAAATTGTGCATGGGAAAATGTCAGCCTTGGGCTGTTTGTGTATATGGAGAGGTGAAAGAAGAAATAAATAAGACTTTATTTTGAATGTCTTCAGCCCAGTCATAAGCTTTTGGGTTTGCTGAACTGAGCCAGAGCAAGGCTCTCAAGACCTGCTGGGTCCACGACTGCATTCTCATGCCAAAGACACAGCACTGCCACTTGGAGCTCTTGGGCCTTGCTTACCATTGCATTGTGGGCCCTGCCCCCAGAGCTGCGGCCCCAGCTGTCCCCAGCTGGGGGGACAGCAAGCACCTCACCACTGCTCAGAGGTGGCACAGCACCCTCCAGGAACATGGTTCGTGGTAGTGTGACTCAGAATGAAAGGTTTGGGGCCCAGTCAGCAAGCTCAAATAAAATTTTCAGTTTGGAAGAGCCAAAGTTTTTTCTTGGATTAAGACATCAAAGCAGATTGTTGCCTTGTTTCCACATGTCTACTTTTATCCTGCCCCCTCAAAGAGAAAAAGAATCTTCTTATCCTGATTTGGAGGAAATTAAGTGTTGTACAATCCCAATTTTATTTCAAGTGGGGAATATGGATTTTTTTCTTTTAATAGTTTATTCAGTAGTCTCTATAAAACAAATCTTGTCTCCTCAGTATGAAAAGGGATTTTATGACAAAACAACCCTAATTACAATTTAGGATGTCCTGTTATTGTAAACATGATAAATTGAAAGAATGAATCAGGTTTTGCTGAAGACTTGTCCTGCTGCACCATAGAACAGTCCTGAAGAACATCTTTAGATAGAAACGTAACCTCCAGATAACACAAAGTTCCTTTAAGTGCCCAGAGCAGACCCTGCAGGTGGCTGAGCACTTGCAGGTCCAACTCACGATACGGAGTGAAGAATCTTCTAACACCCCAAAAATAAGGTCCTTGTGGGAAAAAAAATTTGAGCGATCTTTAGCTGCTCATAAGTGGACCCAGATTTTTGAAAGAGCTCTGGTACAAGGTACAAGGTGCCAGAAGATGTGCATGAATTTTCAGAAGGACTCAGCAGAACACCTTTTGGATAGAAACAAAAATTCAAAAATGAAAGTAAAAATCTCAAAATCTGACCTCTGTGTCTTCTAATACTTCACATATGAATTTGTGTTCCTTTGCTGTAGAAGGCAAAAAATCCAGAAATTAGGTTCTTCATGACAAAGACAAATCTTCCTCCTCTCCTTCTTGTCTTGATTTGGTGTTCAGGTTGATTGCTTTCTCACTCTGTGAAGCTGCTTGGTCATGACTGCAGATGGCCTTGTGAACATATACAAGGTGTCCAACCTAAGGACTCACATGTCGAAGGTTTACTAATTTTCTATCAGCTTGATTTGTCCTGGTGGATCACTTATGCCATAGTTTGATAGCTTGGATGCCTTCTGACTGACCTTTCCCTCTTTCTTTTAAGCACGTGTTCTGAACTTCAAACTGTGTTCTGGTCTTGTAGAGAAGAAAAGATTATTTTTTACATTTTGCTGCATTTAACAGCAACAAGGGTTTCTGGGGATTAGACACACAGGAAAGGAAATTAAGACAGTAGTTGTTGGAAAAATCAGAACTTCCACTTCTCCCAACAGCTGAGCAAAACTGCAAGTGTTAGGAAGAGACCAGCTCTGAGGTCTGATGCCATCTTTTCATCTTACCCACTGACAACCCCCACCACAAGCTGGGCCTCATTTCCAGCTATCATGGAGAACAATTCTTTTTTTACTCCCCCCCCCCCCCTCCCTTTTTGTGTTTGTTTGTTGGTTTGTTTTTTTTCTTTTAGTATATTATATCAAAGTTTGGGCAATACTTGCTATGGTGTAGGTATCCTTGATCAATAGCAACAAACATGAGAAAATGAGTCTGTCCTTCCATGTCCCAGAGCAAGTGGCTGCCTAGAAGCACACAAAGCTACTGTGGGTCAGCTGGTGGGTCTCATGGCTGCCAGGATCGATACGCAGTGTAGTCTCGTGTTGGGGCATAGGATGGATAACCTTTGTTCTTCTGGTATGGTGGGTGCCGGGGGGTCATGTTCATGTAGTCACTCTGATGGTATATATTCCTTCTGGATTTTTGCTGTGGGAGAAGGGTGAAGTGAATTGTGAAAGCTCTCATCCTAACTTTTGACAGTTGTGGCCCTAGGTCCTCATTCAGGGAAGCAGGCATATTTATAAGGCAGCTTCAGGTTTAAATACATTTACAGAAGAATTAGAACACGTTCTCGTAAAATAATCTGTGGAATCTGCCCAACCTGAATGTAAGTCTCGATCTTATCTGCTAAGAGATTTACAGTGTTAGTTCTCCAGATAAAGGAATGCTACAAACCAAGGGTATAAACTGATGCCTTTCACCATCACTTCTCATCTGTGGAATGATTCAGCAGAAACAATACAGTCTGAGCTGTGAAGGCTGTTGTCATTTATTAGGAGGAAAAGAGAAACTAACTTAACTCAAACAGAATAAGAGCAGGAAAAATCATCCCATACTGTGTGTACCATGGTTTGCCTACCATTTACAGCAGTAACACACAATGCATATGTTGTTCTGAACCTTTCTTCAAGGGGCAGAAGAATCAGATCTGTTAATCATTTATGTCTCCCCTATCTGGGCCTCAAAGATCTCATTTCTGCTGTTGAATTCGTGCTTATAATGCCCCTGTGAGACAAGGGAAGCATCAGCTCTTTCAGAAATAAGAGTAACAGAAGACAGGTGAAATAATTTGCTTAAGATCACAGAGAAGTTTGTGGCTACAGCAGCATTTCAGCTTCTGACTGCTGCAAGCTGTGCACAAGGTTGGTGTTTTTTACACAGCTTAAGGCTTTATTGATCAAGGGTAGGTAGAGTGCTTCCATGCTTTTTCCTTAATACTGATCATACCTTCTTTTGCAATCTCCTTGTTACTGAAATTTCCTTCCTATGTACAGAAATAGTTGACTGTGCTGCACTATATGCGTGATGCTGTGGAACTGGAGGAGGTTTGCATTAGAAAATCTGATGGCTGAGATGTTGTATTTGCAGAGTGAGGCAGTTACTATGATATATTGTAAGCTTTTTTGTATTAATATTATATATATGCAAAATGTTGAATCTAAGTTACATACTGCTTAAGCCACGTAATGCAGTCAATGCACGTAAAGCATTAGATAGAAAAGCTTTATCTATCTGTGTTCATCTCCATAATATAGGATTTTTAATTCACTTAAGAGGTAATTTTGCATTGGAGAAAGACATTTTGCTAGCATGAGTGAATGTTGGGCTGTTACATGATCAAAGACTGATACTTTTGGAGAAAACAATTTTCCTTCAGAGAAGACAGAACTGTATGAAAATAGATAAATCTTTAGCTGCTTTCAAGAGCTCAAATGATCAGGCTTGCCATGTCTGTTGAGTATCACATTTAGGACCTTTTTTTACAATTCACAATGTCTTCTAGGCAGCTGTGTTTACATTCAGCAACACTCTAAATACACCCACAATCAGAGTACATATTATCCAAAGAATACGACCAGCAAGTGAAAACTGATGCAGCAAATAACACACACATGGCAATGCAGCCTTGTCATTGTTGTTGGGGGCAGACATGTTAGTAGCAAAGTATGTAGCCATTAGATACCAAATGAATGTAGCACAGAGAAAATGCTTCAGACGGTAAATGATGGATTTGAAGCTATACTGTTTCATCAGGCACAGCCACAGTAGCACATCACTGTAACACCAGCAGCTGTTCACTGTAATCCTCTCAGCTCTCCTCGGAATCAGCCTCTACAGTAGGGCACAAAGAAGAACCACTTAACCTGCCTTTGCATTTTGCTACAGCAATGCCCCCTTGGACTGTTTTCCATTAGAAATAGCCATAGATTAGGAAAGTGTATTTTTGTGAAACACTTAACAGATCTCAGGCTTCAGCTAGCAGTGACAGTGGTTTTCTGTATACATGCAACATTTAACCTGTGAGGCACTCTGAACCCTTTATACTGGCTACCTCATGTGCTGAAAATCGTGATTTAACAACAGAGAGGGGAAAGTCAGAGTGCAAGGAATAGAGTTTTCTGTGTTCAAGTCTTTCTCATGTAGGCTAAGTAGTGTAAATTGGCTCTAGAGATCACAGTCCTGAGGCTTGTCAAGGAAGATGTCCTTCTGCTGCCTCTGCATCATGCCTCACTCTCTCTTTACTCCAGCAGGCACAACTGAGTATGACTTGGGCCAGCCAACTCTCCAGAGAGATTAGAAAGCAAAAATAATGAGCCATAAGGCTGTCTCAGCTTTCTTAGCATTAATGTACAGACAAGGGACTACTGAGATGCAGGTGCTCCTATTCGCTTGCAGTCAAACTGCAAGAAATACTGATTACTCAAGGGAATGTCTGGATAGGCACAAGACACCAGTGCAGCTGGTCTTGGGCCAACTGAGGGCTGCCTAAAGATTGTTTTATTGTAGGTGAGCTCCTGTTAGTATAATCTCAAAGGGTTTTGCCAGAAATACTTGTAGTTCTAGGTTTCCCTGACAGGGACAACTGGCAGAGGGTAGGGACAATGTCCCATTATTGCTGGTGTGCAGGGCACTGCCAACACTATGGCACTACTGTTTGCTTTAGGACTCAATGGCAGAGGCCTGACTGTCCACCTGGAGAGCATCTGGTGTTTCAGCTCTCTTGGGGTACAGCATGGGTGTGTATACAAAGATGCAGTGAAGAAACACTGTCATCCTGAGCTGAAGGGCTATCAGCGAGTTAGGGTAAACATGGCAAGTATAGCCTGAGACATGAACTAGGGACAAAGAGCATACAGAGCAAAGGAAAACAGAATTTCTTACCCAGTAGTAAATAAAACATGCAGTTATTAGCATGCTGTAGAAAGCAAGAACTCCAGTCACTGTTGCCATAATCCACAAAGTAATTGCAGACTGAGGCCCTTGTGTTTGGATGGGTGTCTCTTTAAGAAAAGAGCAAAGATAACTTTAGGTACATGAAAACAAAAACATCAGTCTCTGCTTATTTACTCCTTGTTTCAATGTGCCATTTGTATTAATCATCATTTTAAGATGTCTTCTTCAGGACATCAGGAGTGGGAATGTAGTTTTACTAGGCAATCCAACTCTTTTTTTTTTTTTTTTTTTTTTTTTTTTTTGAAAGGATCAAATTACCTCAAGCCATTATGTAGGGAGTGTGTATAGGGAGGATATTGGCCTACAGAGTTTTCCCAGCTTACCTTGCACATGAATGACGGTCCCATTGCTCTTCTCATTGTAGACATAGGGGGGTGGATACATGGCCTCAATTTTGCAGAAGTAGATGTCAGTTTGGTTGGCACTCATGTTCCATAGATTGAAGATGACTTTGTCTTTATCACGAGCCCCCTGGCAGTTGAATTCTTTGTTTGAAGTATTGATAGTTTTGGTTGTGTTCCATGAAATAGAGCAAACTTCAACTGCACTGTCCGTTCCTTTGTGCAGTGAAGCTCGGAATTCCTTCCCTGTTCCATTGTACGTGTAGTTGCAAACTAGAGTTGCATTCTTGTTAGCTACAGGGAGCAAAGGACTCTGAGCCACTAAAATCTTGTTTTCTGGAAGGGAGGGGAGAAAAGTGAGAAAAGCATTTGTTTATAAAATACAGCATGAGACTTCAGAACCACACATCCTCCTGTGCAGCTCTTCTCCATATCCCCTCTCACCTGCTGACACTCCCAGCTAGGGAGTAAGTAACCACCAAACTGCAGAAGCAGTTTCTCACAAGAGCTATTGTTGCAACAATCTGCCTCTATATAAATAATTACATAGTCAGTAGGGGAGACTGTGTGGTCAAGAGTGTTTTTCTTCAGTCAGAACACTAACACAGACAGGGCCCATCTGATTAAGGTTTAATATCAGGGCTCAGAAGGCTAGTCTCTGTCTGTGTGCATGTGTGTATGTATAAGGCCACCTAAGCCAGAAGCAGTTTCCCGTGGGACATTATGGAGTGAAAATACTGTGAATTGAATGCTTAGTTTAGCAGCCAGATAAGAGATTATTTATACATTTGCTTTTTAATTCAAGGACTCATGAAGAGTTTGCAGGTGGATTTGGTGAGAAGTTTCAGGGGTTTGGACTTTTGGGCAATGAACACTAAAAGCAAGAACTGCTATCATCTTAATGTAAAATAAGTGATTTCTCTAGCTAGCAGCTGTAGTGGATTCTTAATCTCTCTAAGGACTCAGGAGCTGTCTAATTTGACACTGCATTGGCACTTAGCACTTGAACCGCCTGCAAAAAAACATGTCACACGAAGATATAATTCAATTTGAATTGACCAGACTGACACATAAACAGGAAATGTTTTCTGACATGTAGACCTGTGTGCTACCATCTGCCAAACAATAAAACACTGCAAGGACTATGCAGAAAGAAAATTTCTTCCAAGAAAAGTCATTGTACAAATGAGGCCCTACTTTTCAAATGATGACCTAAGCAAGAGGAAGGGAGTTTTGGCTTTTAAGCTAGGAACTTGCCAAGGCTTTTGTGTGTGTGTATGACCACGTAAATCTGCATGCAAGCTCAGCTCGGATGAGGTCTGGATAGTCTTTTATAGATACCTGAAAGCAGCTGTGGCTGTGAGAATGGTAATCGTAACTCTTGTCCTCAAAATATGCTGAAAACATATATTTTTTCTACTTAATCCGTGTGGAGAGACTTCAAAAAGGCTGGTAAGGGAAATGAAGTGGGAAGGAGGCCAGATCCAGAATGCTCAGAAAACTAGCATTTCACCATGTTTAACAATATTCAGGACCAAATGACTACATTTAGTGTGTTCATGCCTGCACAAGAATATGGAGTACCCCAGCCTCTTGAGCAGGTTACTCATTTGGGATGAATGTGGTCCAGGGAGTAAAGTAAACACAGAGATTTGTGAGATGGCCAGGACTAGTGGTAAGGTGGGTGCAGTAAAAAGAACCCCCAGCTAGCAAGTTCTCTAGTTACCAGCAGAACCCATGAAATTGTTGAAGTTGTTAATTTTCTCATTGAAAGTCTCATTTACTTGCTTCTAATTAGAGCAGGGAGAAGTGAGACAGGGAATGCTCTACTGTCTCATCTTTGGCAAAGAAAGATTATAGTCCATCCTCCTTGTGTCTCTTTGCTCAACATCATTAGTGTGGGGGATGGAGGAGAGCGCCTCACTGCTCTGAAAACCCATGTTTGCAGGGAACCCAAACACTGAAACTGGATGAAGGATGAGCATTTCCAGGCTTTCCAGCAGAAAAAGACATGGATCTTCGAATCCTGGGACTGAGTGGCAAAAAAAAACCCAGACAAGGCAAGTTCTTACGTGAGGTGGTTGGTGCCTGTGGTGAATTTTCATTGAAATGAAGACATTTCAGCAAAACATTTCAGTTTCATCTAATCAGCATTTTCCAACAAAAGCTCTCACATAGGCTTATAAGGCATTATAGTAAGGGGTGAGGTCTGGGTTCCATCCCTTTAGACAAGCTATTTGACCGTATTTTTGTTGGCCAGAAAATTGATGTTTGGCCTAAGTGGCAATTTGCAAGTCTGCAGTGCAATTGTTTTACCTTTGGCACAGCAGAATTCTACACATCTCACTTGAGACAGAGTTATTCTTCTGATTTGTGCTGTAGCAGTTGCCCACCAGTAGAACCCTGATTGTCACAGGGACTGAATACACCTTCAGAAGAGACTTTTTCTGTCTCAGAGTTGACAACCAAAATAGGCATCCTAGAACAAACAGCTGCAGAAGCATTACACTTCACAAAAGTGCTCACCCGTTCTCACTGCAAGTACTTACAGAAAACGAATGGATATTTATTGCTCAGCCTGATTGGATTTTCACTATGGCCAGAGGAAAGTCAAAGGACACTCAAAATCTCATCACTGAGGGATTACCTTCAGATGCTGTTTGGGCTCATCTGCAGACCCTTATAAGTTACCCCCACCCTTTGGTGTTGTCAGCTAATCTGCATTCCTGACATTTAGTACCTTGCTTCATACCTTGAGCTCTACTATTTAACTACAGCTTTGGACTATTTATGTTCATGCAGTGATGTGCTAGTTGGCAACCAGTTTCTTTTGATACACCCGCCTAAAAATAAGTTAGTTCCTTCAACTTATTTCCACCTCTTGGATTTATAGTCTGGTCTGTTTGCCTTGGCTTGCAGGTTGGGTGTAATAAGACAGCCCCATGCTGCTGATGCTGGAATGTAGGCTGGTCGAGCAGTGGGAAAAAGCAATTGGTGGAAGGAAGAATGCTCCTACATGGTTTAAGCTAAGCACCCAAATCCACTTTCAAAAAGTGACTCTACTAGTTCAAATCTAAGTTGATGGAGATATTTTTGATTTCATTTGTAGGAACTAATTAGTACCACATGAACATGTTGGGTTGCAATGCCAGCAGAGGCAAAGCAAGCTTACCCCACCAGCATGTTAGACAAGCCCTGCTGTCATTCTCCTCCTCTGCACTTGGAAGTTTTTTGAATTGAGGAAAGTCAATCATGCCAAAATGTGTATTAGTTTCATGGGGGAAACAGAGTACCTCCAAACATCCCTCACTTGACTTGTGATCTGAATAGGATTTGACTACGTTCTTAGCAGGATCTGAACCATTCTGAGCAAGCATGGGCTGAGACTGCTTTTGCCTTCGCAGAGCCAGTTTTTCTCCTAAGTGTCACTTTGGGTTTGTTAAAATGGTGAAACTCTTCAACATTTAGTAGGTGTTTTCATTGCCCTAAATAGGGTTATGACTGCCACTTCCAGAGCTATGTTCAGTTGTCTTGTATAGTAATAAATATCTATACCTTGGCCTTACCCAGCTAGGAAAATGGCAGTTATGACAAAATACTGTTTACAGTTTCAAAAAGTCATGAAGTTTAAAAATGTAAAATCATTTAAGTCAGTGTGCACAGGCTGAAAGACATCTCAGGATCTTAGGATTTATATGCAATGGTATGTAAGATCTCGAAATGTTTGTTAAGCTTTTTGATAACTTATTTGTCATGGTAGGCATCTCCTATAATCACATATGAGGGGTTTTTGCATAATGAAAGAAAATGCCATCCATATACAATATCTGTAAAATACTGATTTCTGATCGTGGACCCCAGATATAAGCAAAACTTCTTTGCAGTTTTTTTTTTTTATGTTCTCTTTCTTATTTGCAAAGAAAGTGAAATAGAGTTGACAAAGTATGGAAAATAACTATTTTGAGGTGTTTTGGTTTGGTTTTCTTTTTTTTTTTTTCCCAGAACTTTCCATGAATCATCATCAACTATTGGAAAAAAGTATTCTACTAAAAATATTTAATACTCTCTTTCTTTTTCATGTCAGTTGACTTCAGGGAGCTATTTTCCATGGAAGGAGTCTGAGATAAACTGGTATTTCTATAAGCACAGGAAAGAAATAGCCTCCTTAATTCCATGGGAGGATAGGGAAAACTCTGAAGAGTTTGTTTAACCCACAAACACAAAGGCACACAGATATGTTATAAACAAAGCTATTCCACTTTTCCTGCTGCTGGTCTGTTGCTCAGTTACATTTACTTTTCTGTCCTAGGTACAAAGGTCTTCCTCTTTTCCTCTGGTTTCAGGCCACCCAGCTGTGTTACTAATGTGCAGATGGAGGGATCTGCTCCTTCTGGTCATCAAAAATTTGCTTTCTGCTAAACTTTCTTACTTTGCTATGAGTGCTGCAGGCAGCATAGTACTCCATAAAGCTCAGCTGACACTCTTGCTTTAATCAAATCCAGTGTGAGCACAGGGGGTTTTCTTGGCGGTTTGTGATTTATTTTTTTTTAAACAAGAATTTGTTGATGTCATCCTAATCTCAGCTAACCTTGCCTCATCCATCTTCCACATTCTGGTAACCTCAGTGGGTTAGAGGTTGATTTTAACCCCCAGAGACCATAAGCCAGAAGGTTATGTGGGTAATAAAAAGATGAGGTCAATTGTGGTACACTGCAGTGGGAACGTGCTTTTTTTACGTATTTCATAAAATACCAGACACTTGATCTAGCTGCCTCTGTGACGGACCACAGCAAGGTAATTATTTAGCCAACACAAAGAGGAGGAGGACAAACTTAATAAACATTAGTGTTTCTGCAAAAGGAAAAGGATTAAACTAATCTTCTAAGTCCCTTTCTGTGATTCAGGCTCAACCTGCAGGAATCATGGGGACAGTCTAACAACAGCAGAACGGGACAAATTCCATCATTTTCCCCAAACCAAAATACTTGAGGCCTATAATACACTTTGTGGCTTGAGGAAGCCCTGCAGGGTTTTGACCTAACTTAATGTCTTCCATGTACTAAGAATCAATCATCTTGATGAAAATGAAAAGAAGAGCTGGAGAATGTAGACAGGGAAAAGGTGGGAGCCCTGGGAAGCAAATGACCTCATGTGCTTCTCTTTAAGTTGAACAGTCTTAGTTAGGCTGTTGGAATAACTCAAGTTCTTCATGCAAAGCAAGTGTATAAATGTCTATAGTGTCATGGCATAACCCCCGTGTCTGATAACCACACACTGTATTTTATTTTGTTACTGTTCAAAAGATTTGCTTAAAAGCTGTTCACACCTCATGGAAATGTGTTTTAAACTCTTAACCCACTGCTGATGCTTTACCCTTCCCGGAATTAGTGTATTCTCTGACAAACCAGGGTTCTGCTGAGGAAATAATTATGATATTGCAAACACAGAATTATAAACATGGCAAAGGACAAGTATGAAAAAAACTTGTGATCTCTGAAAGAAATGTAGATCACTGTATCATGCAAATTACAGTGCCTCCACAGAGGAAAAGAAGTATGAAAAAATAAGGCAGAAATAAGGGGAAAATGCATTCAATTGCATCTCTCACACTAGAAAAAAAGCAACTTTTAAAATATGTTCTATATGTTAAAAGTTTTGTACTGGAAAACAGATTTTTATTCCTATCTGTAACTTCCCGGTAAAATACAAAACACTGATATTTGGAGAAGACCCAGTGACAACAGTTCACAGCCAGTGGCTTGAAAAATTGTCTTTCTCAAGATTATCCTAGCAAAAGCCAGCATGCTTTGCCTTGCCTTGCATTTTAATGTACTTGTTGGAAAGACACGTTAGCTCTAAACATACAAACGGTGCATCAGCAAGACAACACCAAGATAAATATCCTCAGCCAAATAACTGAAGAGTCAGAAAGATTCACTAAGACTCAGGATTTCAAAATCACAATTTTGTCTTTGCTGAAAATCTTCAGAAAGAAACTAGATATCTAGTAAGTATCAATAAAACACTTAACAATGCAAAAATCAGGAACTTTGCAATTCAGTTATCCCATATCTGAGCCCAGTAAGCAACTCTGCGTTTGACCCTTTTATTTGCCATTCCTGTGAGGATGTTGGTGGGCTCAGCTCTGGAACCCAGCACACTGAGCCAAGCCATGGAGGGATCTGAAACTTCACACAGGAGACTTGGAGGTGGTGGAGAGGCTGCCCCAGGAGAGACACTGGCTCCAGGTCTGCTCAGACCCACTGCCTCTCAAGAGAAGGCACTTACAAGCACTTGTAAAGCCCAGGGGGAAGGTGGAATAAACCCCCTTCTACCTATGCATGCAATTTCCAAATGGATCTAAAGAGAAGTCAAATTAAAAGAAAACTCTTGGGTCTTATCGCAGAGGGATACTTTTGGCAGGAGAAGTGGTCTCTTGTTTGGTTATATCAAGTTGATCTATGTGCAGGCTTAGCAGCATGCTGTCTCTCCCTTTTCATCCAAACCCAGAACAATTTGTGCA
This sequence comes from Acropternis orthonyx, assembly GCA_035583155.1. Taxonomy (NCBI): domain Eukaryota; kingdom Metazoa; phylum Chordata; class Aves; order Passeriformes; family Rhinocryptidae; genus Acropternis; species Acropternis orthonyx. Next base: position 25,549,162 of record JAWWEU010000163.1, on the reverse strand, counting down.
AAATTAATTCAAAGCTATACTAGACCTTCTACCCCTTGATGATCAAAGTGAGGAAAAATAGTGGAAAGGATTAAAATGTGGGGTTTTTTGTTACCTGTTACATCAGCAGTGGGGATGAAGCAGAGCACCACGAGGATCCCCAGCAGCATGGTGCTAATGGTGGGCCCGATGCCTTGTCCCCACCCCCTCCAGGCACTGCCACGTCTCCCAGGGCCCCACGCCACCGGTCTCCCTTCCCTGTGGGGCCAACCTGCACCCTCAGTTGCTCACACAACTTCTCTCTTCCTCCCTCTGCAGCACATGATACACTGCTGAGTGAAACCACTGCAATGGCAATGCTTGAACAGGAAGTTAAATTGTTTGCTGATTTTAGTCTTAGGAAGTTGCCTCTGCAAAGCTCAGTAATGCTCAAAAGGTGATGGAAGTCTGCCTTTCAAAATAGGGACTACTGGCCCTGTATTGCAAGATGTCCTTGTGTTTGTGGCTCTGCAAGGCTGCTCCTGTCAGGGAGGAATGAACTTCCCTCGAGACACAGTGCACTTCCTTTACTGAGAGTACATACAGACTGTTTCCATCTCGTTCCATCACCATGGTGGAAGGAAACACCAGTGGCCTGACTTGACCCCTCAGGAAATTGTGTGCTCAGGAAGCTCCATCTTTCCTCACCCCTAGGAGCAGAAATCTTCCTCTCTTGGCCTGCTGGCTTGCTTCTGCCTGCCTTCCCAGCCCCTGGGAACACTGACATATTTTGGCAGTAGTTTGTTCACATTCATTTTTCTGCATCTGCTTGCTGCCTGAATGCAGAGCAAATAGTGCAAGAAACAGTGATCTGTTATACCTTCACATTTTGAAAAATGTTATGAATGAGTAATCCAATTAACATCTAAGTGAAGGCAGCATGCAGCAAACACACTTCTCAACAGTGCTTTCATAGAGGTCTTATTATGATAAGTTTTTCTCTTTAACTTACTGGGTAAATGCTTGCTCTTCTTTGCCTTGTGAGCTTAATGTCACCTCTTCCTTTGTAAGAGCAGAGTTGTGAGAGCCAGCTGATGACATTTATAATTGTGAGGAGCTCTGGTTATTACCTATTTATTTTGGTCCACCAAAGTAGAAATATTAAATGGTATCCATGCCTGTCATTGTGATTTATTTGAGAGAAAAGGGAAGGTGTTTAGCAGGAAGACTTTCAAGAAAATTGGGCTGTTATAGAAAGGGATGAAGAGCCATGTACTGTTCTTTCATTTCCCTTAGTATCTGAGGTGTTTAGGCCATGTTTTGTCAGAAATTACAAAAGCAATTTAAGAGAGGCTTTAGCTGGTATATCCATTTGCAGTCTAGGAATTTTAACAATATTCTTTTGTTTTGTAATCAGTGTAAGTTGCCTGCAGTACTGAAAGTTCTGGAATTTCCTTGTACTTAAAAAATAAAAAAGAAAAAAATCAGATTCTCTCTTTCTTAGCCCACTTTTGTGGTTCCTACATAAATGTCCTGGCACATTTTTTGAGTCACATGAGTGTACCTGCAGTTATCAATGAGATAGTCTCAGCTTAGCTTAATGTGAGAATTCCTCAGCAAAGTTACAAAATTCATTACCTTGTTGCTGAACTGTCCTGTCTCAGATATAACAACCCACTGTTGTCATGTCTTCTGGCTCAGGTAACTCAGCTTACACAATCTGCATCCTGGCTGTCAGATCCTTTCCATATTGGATATGGATATGGACTATAAATCCACAAGGAGTACACTTTACCCTCATCACAGAAACAGCAGAATATATCCCAGAGAGAGAGCTACTGCCATTAATTTCACTGGCATACATTGGCCAAGGGGCACCATTCAGATGGAAACCTGATTACAGAAACAGTTGTGTTGGAAGAGATCTGCTCTAAGAACACCCGTGAGGGAACAGTGCACTCCCTGTGTGAGGACCCATTTATTCCCTTCCCTCTCTTTTTACTCCTTATGTGTCTCTCCCATCATGAGGACAGAGCAAGGCACTGATTGCAAACAGGGACTGGACTGGTGGAATAGGGGAGAGGGAAGAGGAGCCACTGAGCAATTCTCCACTGTGGCTCCAGAGACCAAGCTGTGATATATCACTGCTCCCTGTGTTCATAAATAGGGGTACCAGTATTGCCCTTTTCAGAGCCTCTTTTTTTTTCAGTCATGATTTGCCTAGTGGTTTCCTCTTTGATCCCTAGGGTAAGGAAGGGCTTTTATTCCCACCCCCCACCCCACCCCCCCCCCCCAAAATAGCTGTTGGGTCATCTGCACTTGATTTTCTAGGATTTTGAAAGGGCACAAATCATCATTGTGTTCCTGAGGGTATGGCTCCATTCCTTCTCCAAACTGTAGCTCTTTCTCTCATTTAAACTGTTCATTTCTAATCACTTAGACACTTGATTTTGCCACCTCGCATGTATGATCTTTTTCTTTTATCAAAGTTATCATGAGACTATGGGAAGAAGATATTATAGCTTTCAATAAGCCATCTTGCACTTGGAACAAACCACATAAAAGTTTATCTAGGATAAAAAGCAACAGAAAATGCCGCTTGATATGTCCTCACTCTTATATTTTCATTATTCTTCCATTTCTCTAAGTATCTCTCTTTCTATACCCTGAGCATTACCTAAGGGTGTTCTGCAGTAACATTAATTCAAGCACTATTGATTTCTAATCTTACCCCACTTTGTATTAAGATTTCAGTCTGTTGAGTCTGTTTGTATGCTGGAAAACAGGATCTGCTTGCTGTCACAGTGATGGAATACCCAACTAACATTATAATTTCAGTGGAGCTAGAGATGTGAGAGCACTGGAACAGCTAAAAATGCAATTTCGCCATGTTTGGGGAAAAGGTTTCGGTCCCACCACAAAATGTCTGAAATCACAGTCCAAGAGAAGTAAATTAAAAATTGGTAAATGGGTTATCAGGATACACAAGAATCTAGACTATGGGCTTGGGCTTTTTGCATCACAATATGTAAATAAAACAACTGTCTGGGCATTTGGTCAGAGCCTTTTGTGCCTACCATTAGAAAAGCAAGCACTGACAAGAGCTATGACTGGAGTTTTAGAGAAATTTGACATGGTCTAGTATGGTTTCTCGAGGATTTTCTGGAAATCTTTAAAAGAATCCCAAGAAGTCCCAAGCAGACTGCTAGTTTGCCTTTATGTTAAAGAGTGAGAAAGTAATGACCCACATATCCTGAGCCAAGTTTTCAGCTGTTAAAGTCAAGAAAGACATTCCAGATTTGTTATGATTAAACAAGTGGAGAGTTTAGAAGTTAATTTTAAAATAAATGAAGTCTTCCTTAAATCACTGGAAGTTTTATAGTGCCATAATTGTTCCCAACACATATTCCTATTCTCAAGCAAATAGAAGTGTATATGCATACTAGAAGAACGATTGCATCAATATACTATCATTCACATATTTCTGAGTACTCCAACCTAATGAGAGAACAGTAGGTTACTAAAATTCCCTGTAACTACTACAGACAATTAACTTTTAAGTCCTTGTACTATCCTGCAACTACATACTAAGGTTAAATTTAACAGTTGTCTGAGAGAATCTTCCTCTTTTTTCCCTACCATAAAGAATCATGACACAGACCTTGAGCAAGTAGTGTAGGTAGGCATTATTTTGCTTGTTCTGCATGCTGGTGTGTTGTCAACTGCTAAAGTAAATGCTCTCTTTCCCACAACTGCAATTCTTAAAACATCTTTAATCTTCCATTGCTGCTGCAGCTAATGATTTGTTTTGAATAGTGCTATGCATACTTGGGGCAGATGAAAGGTTGATTCTTTCACATCTTTCTCACAAGGAAAGTATGATTTAACTGGCTGCTGTAGAGATGCAGAAGTGGAGTGACAAAAATGTGTAAGAAATGGATGCGCTATTTTTAACTAGGAAAACAATGAATGATCTGTGTTATTCACCTTCTACCGTGTCCAGTAAGTTGGCCCTTAGGAGTTACATTGCATTTGTCATCTGAAGCATTTCACAAAGTTGCATGTTGTTATCTTTACTTTACAGAATAGGGAATGCAATCACAGAAAGGTGAAGAGAGACACCCAAGGACATACCTTAGGTTAGTGGCAGAGCCTCTACAAGCAGCCCTGGTAAGTTCTCTGCCTTCCACGGTCTGATTGGTTTTCTGACGCCCTCCATTCTGTAGTGTCATTTCCCTTGCACTCTGATGAATTTCACCATGCAGTGAGTCTTTGCACATCCTTCTTTCTGTGAATCCAGATGTCTTCCTACAAGTACCACCATCACACTTAGAAGGGAAAATCAATATACTCCTTCAGAGGGAATTTTAAGTTGGTTTTCTGTAACTTAAATTGTTACAACTGCTGTCTGGTCTGTAGGAACCTTCCAGGATCAGAACTTAATAAGAAGTGTCACAGTGGAAAGAGATCTTTCTCTTTTGGAGAGATGTTACACTTTTGTTTCCAGGCCTCAAGCAAGCAGCCCATAAATATGTCACTAATGTAGGACTAAGCGCTACCATCAAACACATACAAATCTGAGAGAGAGCTTGAGAGAAGCCTTCCCTGTTTGGGGAAATAAACATTTCCCTGACAGACTGATTATTTTTAATGCCAATAGCTGGAAGCTGTTCATTAGTGTTTGTTGGGAAAGGGGCAGAAGTTCACACATGTACATTCCTGGCTCTTTTCAAGTTAAGAAATCTCATCCAAGTTTCAAAGGTGTAACTATTTCTTCTGACTGTACCTATTCCTGATTTGGACTGTTAGAAGAAGTCTCAAAGGAGGTCGATTAATGGGTAGAGGGAGAATGGCTCAAAGCTGCATGATTAACTCCATCTGTCACCTGCCTGTAATCTCACCCATGGCTGCAGATTCATTAGAGGCCAAGTGTTTAGGTAGGAAAACCTGAAATAAAGCCCACAGGTGCATACATATATGCTAAATGTTCTCAGATTAAGGTTAGAGGGAGAATGATTTCTCTTCACTCCACTGCCTGCTTCTCTTTTCTCTTGGACAGAGCAGGTGGAGACCTCTGCATGTTACCGAGGAAGATGTGGCAGCAAAGGTGTTGTCCTGCATAGGAGGGAGTTTAGAATGCCTCATTATTTCAGGGGAAAATAATTTATTTCCCTCTCGTTTGTCCTGCTGAAGACAAAAGACAATGAATTAGCACTGCAGTAATATTAAAAACCATTTTAAGCAAGAGGGGGCATCTTTCAAAGAACTTAAGGTCTAGATTTCTTAAGCAGACAAATTCAAAATTCTGTTTTGTGTGAAAAGACAACTTCCAGACCTGGTTGTCTACAGCTTGTCCAGAGAAGTTACATAGATCCCTAAATATCAGTAAGACGATTTCTGTCTGTTGGGACTGTGGAGTGCCACAGAAGGTCCTACAAGGTCTGTAGAGGGCTGCAGAAGGAGGAAAGGCTTTGGGGGCTGTCCTGAATGTCAGTCCCGTAAAGTAGGAGTCCAAGTCTGGAGATACACATTCAATATGATCTGTGTGGAGTTAGCTTTTCTACCAGTGTTGCCAACATTTCCTTTTGGAGAGAAATAATTGACCAAAATTACTGCCAAAAGCAGCACATGAATAGTATGGATGATCAGAAACCAGAGCCCTGGGGTGAAATGAGAATGAAATCAAACTGGTGGTGTCAAACTTGAGTGACTTGGCAAATATTACCTGTAGTAAGGGAATGCTGTAGCTGGGATTTCCAGGGAACTGCATGCATTGCCTTTATTAGTAGAGAAAAACCTGTATAGCCTGTATTTATGGGTAAAGCCTTAGCTTGAGAAAACACTTCCACCTCCACTGACTTCATGAGAACTAGGACAGTCCAGGCTCATCTCAGTATATTAGGGTTTAAGGCTGTCATGTTCAAGCTCATTTTTAAACCTTTAACTCTTTCACTTCTTCATTGTTACATTACTTTTTTCCTTGCCCTGCATTTCATAACGATGATAGTACTGCTATCAGCATGGTACATGGATGGTGTAGCACCACACGGTTAGAGTTCTTCCCATTTACACAAACTTGGAAGGAAGCATTACTCATATTTATGAACAACTGAAACTAGAATAGAACACTCCATACAATGAGAGCCCCTTTGAGGAAGTGTCAGAGGGCTGCCCAGCAACCTCGCTCATACAATGGAATGTATTCTTTGAGATTACTTCATTCTGAGTAGCCCTCACAGGAAATAATTATTTTGGTAGACACTAACACACTCCAACTTGTAGGATAAGCATTTCCAAATTACTCCTTTTTCTGAAGACAGTGGCTTCTTTAGACCTAGGCAGACCTAAGCAGTCCAAATTCAACAGCTTTCTGCCCGAGAAGTGCCCTATTCTTAGACTGTGGTGTTGCCAACACCAACCCACAGAGCTGTGTTCTGCCAAAAAACTATGAGAAACAGACTTTTCATTGTATTTCTGCTACTTCAGAAAAGTACTGAGTCATAGCACACTGGAAATGTTTGTTCAGGGCTGCATAGGAAAACACCATAAATACATTAGAAAGAGTCTTAAATATTTCTACATAGGAAGTAAGGACCAAAATTCCTGGTTCTTAAGTGTGAAAAGTGCCTAAAGCATAAGGAAGCCCTTTTCAAATCACAGTGGGAAGTATCTGCTTACTCATTTGGACATGCATGTGAATTCTTATCAGAATTAATTTTATAATAGATTTTTTTTCTTAGAAAATAAGTCCTGCTTTTATTCAACATGTCAGCATTCCCTTAAACTGTTCCTGTAAACAGGAAATTGGAAATAACAATTTTGCTGTTTACAAAGACCTTGTTGGGTTCAGAGGGTAGGAATCCCTGCTGGTTTAAAGAGGAGGAGGAGGAGAAAGAAATATGGTGGTTTATTAGAAGTCACATCCTCACAAGAAGCAGAAAAAATTTCCATCCTTTATTTCAAAGTTGTCCACTTTGTGTACTGGTGCACGACACAGAGTCCTAATGTGTCTTGTGACTTGGGAGCAGCCAAGTATTGGTACCTCAGACAGGGCAGTGGCTGTAAGAACACAGGCTTATCCCTCACCACAGGAACCATGGGCACATGCACAGCCTGGTCCTCGGAATGGGCATTTGCTGTCCTTTGTGTGGAGTATCCCAGGGCTGACCAGCATGGCCACTGCTGAAGGGGCTCATGGCAGGCAGCAGAACTGCACATTGGGTGTATTGCTCTTAAAAGCTAAACCTGAAACCAGAGACCATCCCAAAACTGACTGACAGCCAAACACCATGTGCCAGAACTACCTAGGAAATTTATATCTGAGCCTGTCAGCAACTATTAGGATTAGGAATCTGGGTTTCACCTGGCTGCTGCCTTATATGCATATAGATTCCTTTCTAATAAAACCAGAATAATCTCATCTTTTCCTATACACAAAGTTTGACCCTGAAGAGGTCCTGCTACATATTGCTCATTGCAGCTGTTGGATAATCTTTCAGATGATATTAAAATACAATCAAATTTTAATATCTCACTAAGCTTTGGAGGTTATTAAAAGCAATGTAAAACCTCTGGTTTTGCTGATTTCAAGACAGTCTGAGAGTTTATAAAAATTGAAGTACATTTTTTTAGCGAATTCTATTAAGGTTTTATGATAAAATTAGAGTTCATGATTACATTTCTGAGCTTTTAGTTTTATGCCTCAGAAACCTAAAGTTTTCTGGTGTCATTTTTCTATGGCTTCAGCAGATTATTGTTGATGACTCTATTAACCCTAATTCTACATTCTACTTGCACATGCTTTTTTTGAAGAAATATTCTCACAAGCCTCCAAAGTGTCCATGTGGCATATAAAAAAAGACAATAATTAATTCAGCCCTCCTTTCATAATTGGAAGTAATTTTGTAAATGTTTTCTACAAAACAAATTATTCTATATAGCATTTTGCCTGTTCAGCCAAAATTCCCTTAGTTACTATTACTCAAATTTTCATGATTAGTTGCATGCGGATTTTGTAATATATGTAATATCCTTTGAGGTTTCCACAGAGCAGCCCTGCAGGATAATAGACAAATTAGTAAGTAGCAGAGCTTTTGGAACTAGAAGAAAGCGATTCATGACTATTCTCATGATTGCATCTCACTCCTGGTTCCCAGGGGTCATGTTTATTTAAGCGGTTAGTTTAACAATTTGTTTGTGAGTCCTAAACATTTTGTAAACAATTTTTAATACAGATTAATGTTAATCATTATTATCTGTTTGATAACTGATATGCTTTCATCATTATTCTCCTATTTTAAAAGTTTTAGTTCTGTCAGAAAAGATGGTGTGTGAATTAGGCAACCAGCCACATACCCTTTGGGGCAAAAAATAATGTGGGTATTTTCAAAGACATTGGTCTGCAAACAACTCATCTCTTGAAATGTATTTATATATTCTGCTTGGTGAATATTTACAATTAATCCTACAAACATAGGAGTCAGGATGATGTGATGGTCAAGTCACAAGTAGAAAAAACTGGACTAAATTAAACGAATCGCTTATTACCATAAACAGTTCATGCAGCTCCAGGTCTGGGAAAATTGCACTGCACTAATTAAGCTAGTAGAAATAGATTCCTCTTTTTCTGAATGCCTAGAAGGTATTAACAGTGTGAGGTCACTAAGCCTGTATAAAGAAGGTAAATATCTTGAATTGTATCAGGGAAAAAGCACAGTCTCTAGCAGTATTGCAATGATGGGAAGGAGGAGTATTTAGCTCTTAGTTTGACCTTTATTGGAGTAAAAGAGCAACCTTTCTTTTCGGTCTTTCCACTTGACTGTTTTGTAAAGAGGTTTAACTGACATGATCACTTTGATATTTCAACATTTGCTCTTCGCTCTTACTTTTGTCCGTGGGGATAGGTTATATTGGTTTTCATTTGTTCATTATCTTAAAATAATGCATTGAACTTAAGCTAATATCCAAGCACTAGAGCCAACATCAGTTCTGGACAGGCAGAAGCTCACAAAAGTGTGGAGAGCCAGGATCTCTTGCATTCTCACTGCTGTAAACACTGGCAGGAAGTGCTAAGAGCACACACCATACACAAGTCAGGCATGAAGAGGCAGCCTAAGGTGGAGTGTATTGTTCAGCTGTAATCAGCTGAAGTGGTGAGGTGTTGGTTTAAGACAGTAGTGTAGGCTTCAAAGCAGAAGGAACAACGCCACAGTCAAGATCTATGTTGCCATAGCTCTACAGAGCACCCTCCTTGGCCACTATCTGCCTCCACTGTAGTGTATTTCTTTGTCTAGGCTTTCACTCACAGTGTATACAATGGAACAACAGCCCATTTTGACCAGACAGCCAAGTCCCCCATGTATATCTCCTTGCCCCAAAACATTCCAGTTTGTCTGACTATGAATGTATCAATGTATAAAACACTTCATGACATTTGCTGGTTTTTAAAAAAAGGTCAGCATTTGGACACAGTTTGACAAGACTGAAGTCCTGGGCGCAGAAAAATCAATGGTATTTTTGCCATGGATTAAATTGGGCCAAGATTTCATACCCACTCATTATTTGACCTATTGAATTCTGTTAAACTGGTAAGCCTGGACTGTGGACCATGTCACAAGACTATCTTCCCACATTTTGACATTTTGGTTTGTGCTATATTACATCCTAGTCAGAAATATTCTACAGCTTTTATGCTTTTTTGTTGGTTTGGGGGTTTTTTCTCCTTGTAATAACTAGCTAATCCTGCTTCTAGTTCTGCACAGAACATGATAGCAAGACAAGAGATGTATGTATTCTTTATTTAAAGTAAAGATGCAAACTTTATGTCTCCCCTCCCCAGACTTTGCAGGTACTCATCAGGTTTTGTGTGAGACATATAAACTGTAGGCTGTGGTATACTTACGTGGTTACATCACATTTAGGAAGTATGCTGGAAGGGTGTAGATTAGCTTGTTGATTTGTTGTTCGGTTTTGGTTGTTTTGTCAGCATTTTATTGTTCAAGTAAGACAAATATGAGCTGAATTTTGATGACTCTCAGACATATAATCTCACATGTTGTAGATAGAGGAACCAGCTGAAAGGCTGGACATCAGTTTCTAATCCAAATAGTTCAGAATTTGAAAAATATGCCAAGCTTGGCTCTTGAAACCATAAGGCCTAAAGCCTTCTAAATGTGCCTTCTTACCACAGAGCACATGCACAAGTGTTCTCTATTTTGTCATCTAAATTTTCACAGCCATCTTTGCTATTAGGTAGCAGATATGTTTAAATGGACTACAATTTCAGGAAGGTACAGTTGTGCTACCTTGTGGGAAGTTGGCATTGGTGATTTATACTTGGGTAAATGCACTTTAATGGGTGTAGCTAAAAACCCATGGACATAGTTGTATATCCTCCAGCAGACCACATGTGTTTGAGGGTGACATAGTCAGCTGTCTCTGTAGCACTTGTAAAAACCCTATGATATGAGGCTATTTTCTGTGATGGCAACTAGAAGCACAAGAGACTTTAGTGGCTGCAGATGCTGCCAGGTTTTGGAAACTTCCACAAAGCATTCTGCACCTTGCATCAGATACCATGTACAGATAAGAATGCTTGAGAGGCATCCGCATGCTAGTGCTGTCTGATGTCTCTACGTGTTGAAGAAACAGGAGGCCTAGAGCTCTTCTTGCTGTACAGTTAAAATGCTGGCCTTGTGATCAGAGTAATAAAAACACAGTCAAAGTCTTTATTTTCAGAGGAGCTAAGTGCTTCCAGCTTCCATGGCCTACTTTTGGAAACTGAAACAGAAGGAAGACAACAAAATAAAGAGTACAGACCTCAAGGACACATATTTTAAAACATTCAGAGGTTTGGTTGGGAAGATCCTGCTCTGGGCAGATGTAAGGGAAAGGCAGCTAAGAGGGAGCAGACAGGTATTGCTGAAGATGAGTGTACAAACTTGGCACCAGAATATAGGATTGAAACACAAAAGCAAGAGCTAAATGAAGTAACATGAACAAATTGCATAAATTGCACTAGTAAGAAACACTTCTGCTGGTACACTCAGAGTAAAACAAATCCCAGGGAAATGGCTCATTACTGAACAGAAAGGGGGAATGTTAGTCAGAAAACCATGTGCTGTTTTTGACTAGGGGGCTTCTGGAACACACTGCAGACAGGTAACGAGCACAACAGACACCACAGCAAAGCAGCATGATCTGCACCTAGGATAAGGAGAGAAGGGGTTGGAAAGGGCATAAAGAAGCCAACTACATTCAAATTAACTGGTCTTCATGAATTATAGCCCAAAATACTTGGAGAATTACCTGATGTAATTTCAGAACCATTTATGGTTCTCTTGAGAAAGGTGAGGTATCAAAGAAGGGAAGAGAGCAAACATAATACTTCTTTTTCTCTCTTTTTAAAGAAGAGTCAGACCATTATAGAGCTCAGCTTATTTCAGTTCCTGAAAAAATACTGGAAATGTTAGTCAAGCCATTGTTCATAAGTACCGAGAGGAAAAAATCATGGCTCTCTGAAGAACAAGCTGTGTCAAACCATCTAATTTCATCATTTGGTGAGGTAATCCTTACCATGGTGACAGGAAGAAGCAGTAAATGCCACACATCTTGATTTTTGTAGGCTTTTGGCAGAACTTTATGTAAGCAAGAAAGAGAAATATGGCCATATGAAAAGTGAGTCTCAAACTGACTGGCAACAAGGCTAAGTAGTTACAGACAATTTGCTGTCAAAATAGAAGGATAAACTGAGCTCCCATTCTGAGTTCCACAGGAGTCTGGTCTGGTACTGTTCATTACTTTCATTAATAACTTGGATGATGAATAGAGTCTGCTTTTCAAACCTCCACACAGCCCGGGATGGAAGGGACTGCAGGCAAGTCGGGGGATAGGAGTCTAATGGTAGAAACTGAACAAGCTGTAGAACTAGTTTTACACAAACCCAGTAAAGTACATGCAGGAACAGTCTGCAGCACAAGTACACAGTGAGGAACAACAGGTGAGGTAACAGCTCCACAGTGGGAAATAAAAGGTCTGTGAGGATCCTCTTCCAACCCAGCTGATTCTATGATTCTATGATGAGTGGCGCCTTAGCAGCAAGTGGTGTTTGGAGCACTGTGTAGCCAGGAAGCTGTGCCCAGATGGAAGGAGGTGAGAGGAGTGTGGTAAGATTAGTCAGAAGTCTGGAAAGGATTGAAGGGTGTGTGTTCACTCAGACAAGAGGGGACTGGGGAAGAACAGCAGTCACTGAATACAGGAAAGATTGGTGCAAAGAGGAAGGAAATCACATGTTCTCCAGGTCTGTTGTAGGCAAGGCAAGTATTGATGGATTGCACTGTAGCAAGTCAGACATTAGGAAATACTCTCTGCAGGTAAGAGTACCCCATCAGAGCAGCAGATTGACCACAGGTTTCCATCTCTACTGGAGTACTGGGGGCTTTTAACTGGTTAATCATCCCTCTGGAATGTTTCAGGTGTTGTACAAATCCTGGTTTGGATCATGATCCTCTCGTGCCCCATTTTCTTTAGCCATTGGAAAGTGTGTAACACATCACAGTGAGCAGATACAGCACTTGTAAAGCTTTGTGAGTCTTTTGTAGGTGAAGTCTGTACATCTCACTGCAGGATCATAAATGTCGGGAGAATATCTGCCCACAGCATCCTGTCACCCATGGAACAAATGACCTGGGTTTCTTTGAAAGACTTCATGTTAAAGGAGAGTCTTTTACTGACTGGTAAAATTAACACATTATACATCACATATAGTTTTGAGCATCATACCTAGTATTCACTACCTTGTTGAACCTTTTAAATTATTAGTAAGAACTGCTCTCCATTTTGCATTTTTTTCTTCAAGAACAATCTGTCAAGGGAAGAAACCCTGCTAAAATATGTAGTCAGGTTGGTGGTGGCCCTCCAGTGAAATTATTTGCACTTTTACCACCAAATCATGGTTGCTGTTCTCATGAGCTACTGTGGCATTTGGAAAGTTATTACGTATTATTATAAATCAAATGGCAAGTGGAAGACATCAAAAGGGCAAGTTCACTAGCCAAATATTGCTTGTTCACAAACACTCATGGTTCATGCATCTGAAAGTTTCTTTTATGGGAAAAAGCTTTATTTGAAGACTTCCTGTACTCCTGGGCTTCACTGCAATAAAATCCAACAAAACAGCTGTTGTTGTGGTATTTTTGTATTATTCCTGCTCGCAGTCTCAGCTGAGACTGAGATGTGTACGTAATAGCACAAGAATGGGAACACACAGATGTAAAGCATCTGACACTGCCACATACAGCCAAGTCACCCAGGAGAAGAGGTTGACCAATCACCCCACTGTCACTGTGTGATCAGGGGGCATCCTTTATGTACAGAACCTTTTTCCTGGAAAGGGAGGCACTACTTGAAGCAATATATTTCTTAATATATGTAGTGCTTATTCAGAAGAAAAAATGCGCATCCCAACCCCAGAGACAGTCTGAAACTCTCACATAACCTGTGATAGGAAGCTTTAGGAATAGAAAGAAGAAGAACTTTAGCAAAGTCAGACAACTCAGCTATTTATGATCTAGTGACCTAGCAGGATTCACTCTGCTTCTTTCTGTTCCCAGTGCTTTCCTAAATTAATTCCTAAATTTTGCCCAGACTGCAGAATTAGTATCTTCAGTTTACAGCTCTGTGGTCCCTGCTTCCCTTGTATCTGATAATATCTTTCAGGAGAACCTGCCCTTCTCCAAGACCATGGACCTGGAAACCTTCTGAGAGGTTCTCTGGGAAGTTGCCCGTGATTCTGTGGACAGGAGGCACACAAGGCACTGTAGTTGTCACCTGCAATGTAATATGCATCCGGTTCTTGGTGCACAGAGAGCATCTCTCTCTCTGGTCTCCTCCATTCACCTCTGTTTTCTTATTCCCTTACACCTTTCTGCACTGTACAGAATTGTGCACCATAGGACACTTTTCTCCAGCCACTCCCCTATCTCTCTCCCTTTATGAATGTTTATTTTATTTGCCTCATACCCTTTCCTCCAGACTTAGCAGAGGCCCTGAGAAAAGGGGTGCATCTTTACCAGTTTCTGTGGTTTCTTTTGCAAAGGACAGCCTGTCCCCAAGTCCAGCCACCTCCTTGCAGATGTTTATTCAAACTGCCAAACTCCTAGAGGTTTGCCCACTTAATATCTAGCTCATGTGCTGGAGTTGTTTGCAGAATGCCATGGTAACAGAGGAAAACACTGCTGTGTCATTTCATGCTAAGGAACACTCTGATGAGCTGGGCCTGAAAGTCTCAGTGGTCTTCTTCGCTCTGTCTTCCATTTCTCATAACCCTTCGGGCAAAGATGTTTCTGTGTCAAGAACTGGCCAGTCCAGAGAAACACGATCTGTGCCAGGTCACCTAGACAGGATTGCAATACAAGTAATATGACATGTCAAGATAATCATAGATAGTGCATGTAGTTTAGTGATTCTGCAACTTCTGGAAGCTATATGGAATCAATATTGCCCAAAGGCACTGCCAAGGAAAACGTTTTTTGGTTACTAATGTGGTGATAATGATTCCTAAATCTGCAAGGCATAAATAAAATATCATTCACTGACTTCTATCTACAAAGTTAGTTAATCAAATGTCTTTTTAAAGAGTGGGATTGTGCCACTAAGGTGAAAAATTAAAATCCCTGAGGAAATTATCCCAGTTCTTCCTGTCTTTTTAACACTGCACCAAACAACAGCAATAACTTTACCAGAGGAATGAATGCTTGTCAGTGTGCAGTGGAGAACTTGAAGGTATTATTTTCTACCCGTTTTGGATGAGATACAGTGTGACCTTTTCTCATTATTCGATGCTACCTCTGAGTTGAGTATACTGCTGTGTCACACTTACAGTATCATCATTCTCATGGTGCAAGGGCAGACTTATGCAGCGGAAGAGTCCCCTTGACTTGTTAACACCCTAGTGGTTTGAGTCACAGCACCAGAACAGCAAAGAACATATCCTTTAATGCTGTGAACATTGACCATTCTTCACATGTCTTTAGTCTATTCCTTATTGTCAATTCAGGTTTGTTTCATTGTATGCACTTTGAAGCCCCTGAATTTTGTCTGTAAGACAGAAACAAATGAACACTGTGTAGAAAACCTACCCTGTACCATATATTTCCTAATTAAAAATGTATGACATAAAGCTTGTTTCAGGTTTGCAATGAGTTTTGTACAAAGAATCAATTCATGTTTATTTATCTGGGCAGATTACTTCTCTTACAAATTACTGCTCTCAGTTTCCTGTAACATCTCATTAGTAAATCCAGTAATTTCTGTTGCCATTAGACTGCAAGAGGTCCTAGCTTAGAGGTTTACCTGCTCACAGGACTGTAATGAGCATCAAACTTGAAGATATGAATGATTTTGAGCAGCAAAAAGCCACTGTTTTCTAACCTGCATCCCACAGAATAATCACTAGAGTACAGCCTTCAAATCACACAGTGTAGTGTCAGGATGGGGCTTTGGAAAAGGACAAAATTTCAGAAGTCAGTGTTCAGTTTCAAAAGTCAAGTTTTTATTTTATTGGCTGCTACCTGAATGTATGTGAGTGTGCATTTTCTCTTTAATATAAAATATCCTCAACTGCCTGTCTGCCTAACCCAGATTAGTTCTGATTTGAAAACGAATGTAACCCATCCTACAGCAAATCCCTAGACACTCTGTTCCTGTACAACTGGAAAACCCCAATGAAGCAATATAAACTCCGTAATAATAACAAGCAATAACCATGACTTGATGAAGGGTGGCAATCCTGCTCTGGGGAGATAGGTAATGGGTGTGTCTGTTCTGGTAGCTTGATCTTGTGCCAGTTCTCTTCCCTTCATGTTTGTTCATCCCTATCTTGTTGTATAGATAAAGCCAGGAACTGCTTCAGTGTAAGGAGGAAGGCCAGCATCCAGATGAAACACTTGGACTGGACTGCCATGCCAGGCTGGACTTGGGTCTTCTTTCCTTCAGAATGAGACGAAAAGCAGGCCTTTAACTCTGTATGAAGAAATTAGCTTTTTTTCCTGTGTGTCTCTGAGCTGGAGCACTGCTTTTGAGGTACTGGTGTCCTGTTTAATCCAGTGTTTCAACTGCTTAGTGCAATAGACTCCACTAAGGGTGCTGAACAACTGAGGGGAATCTATGATGTGTTTTTAAAAGTACCACTGTAAAACAGTGAGGCTAGAAATCAGGACCCAGAACAGAGATGCATTCAGACTAATAGGCCTTACATACTAGAGCCAGAAAAACAAAACAAAACTGAAAAGAAAAAGCAAGTGGTGCCTCCTTTTCCTCTTCATTTTGATTTACTGTTACTTGTCCTCAACCCAAGAGTAACCACTTAAGGGAGGCAAATGTTTTCTGTCTTTCTTTGCTTTTGGGGCTAATGCCTTCCAACAAAATTAACAGTCCTGGAGATGCAGCTGTCTTGGAAGTCAAAGATGTCTCAGTAAAGAGCACATACCAGCCTCTGTGAAGGACCTTGTTTCAGACCAAAAGTAAATAGTCAGTGCCACACAAATCTGCATAGTGATTGAACACTGGAAAACATAACTGGATGTTTTTTTCCTTAGTCATGAAAGGTTAGACTTGTCTAAAATTGCCTTCTTTGTATGATACTTTAAGACAGTGAGTGGAACCCAGAAGACAGGTTTTATGCATTAACCAGTGAAAACACAAGCAACTTTTCATTTTAGAGATCTCTCTTGAGAGTAGTCTTTCCTGTTTAATACTGAAGAATTATACTTCAGAAGTAGGTGATCTTTGCTGCCATACCTCCATTCAAGCATGACAATAAGCAACAATCTTTCCAGGTTATTTGTTGTTTCTTTTGTTATAATTTAGTGTCCTTTATAAACCCTGCAGAAGCTTTTACTACAGATAAAAAAAGCTCATCCTTTACTCCTGCTTTTTTCTTGTGGCATCATCTTTATCAGAGCTCAAAACACTTATGTATATTTATTTATTTGTCTTGAGAATATCTGATTTATTGATCTAAGAAAGGTACAGGTCAACAAACACGCACTAACTGTCCCCTCCCAACTCCATTTCCTGAAATCCTTTCCCAGCTGGAAACAAGAATGAAGTTCTGAAATTCTACTCCAGCAGCACATGGAGGAAGAAAACAAATTTGCCATTTATACTACACTTACTATGTATTGCCTCAGGTAATTAATTATCTTTTCCTGTCTATGCATATACTATTTTAGATATATATGTGCAAAATCCAAGGCAAGCATTGCTCAGATTTTTTATTTTTTAAGGCTGCATAGATTTCAACTTCTTGAATATTTAAGGAAAGAAGGATAACTTTATGGTTAAAGTACAAGTCTAAGAGTCAGGAGGACTGGATTCTATTTCTTCTGAGTACTTCCTGTACACCCTTGAACCACTGATGTGACCTCTTTGTGTTTTTATACCCATCTTTATACCCATTTTTATTCCCCCTCTACTAAATTGGGAATAACTGTTTCTTCACACACACTGCTGCTGTGAGCCTTAATTTGTGGTTCTCTGAAAGTGTTTCAGGTTCCTCGGAAGAAAAGCACTTTAGAAAAAGAACCTCCTCTCAGATTTAATATTGTTTGAGCTGTCTAGCCTACATGTAACCTCACCCAAAGGGGATGGTATTTGTAAATGTCATCCTTAAAATGAAAAATCTGTTCTCTTTTCTTCTGCGCCACCATGCTTTCTCCGCTTCCCTTCATTCTCTTCCAAGAAGCTGCAGCGTTGCTACAGTATCTCCTCATCCCCTGGGACACCCAGCTGATCACAACAGTATGGGGTTTGTTTTACGTGGAGATGTGCATGCACTTATGTTGCAATGTTTTTTTCTCTGTCTCTGAGCGGGCAAACCCTCTGCAGAAAGAACAGAGCATATCTGTATTTGATTTAAACCAGTATTTGGAAGAGGCTGAGCACTTCAGGGAAATGATTGGTCTTTAGTTTCACTTAAAACAAAGGGATTCCCGGACTCCAACATTTCTGTGGACTTGGGGCTTTTTAATCATCTCTAGAGGGTTTCTGAAGGTGCAGAGATGAGATACTATGCTGCTGTTGGACATGAGTGTTTAATGACTTATTACTGAATGTTCCATTGCTGAAACAGCATAATATAATATTTAGGACGTTTGCATGTGTAGAGGAGAAGGGAGTGCTTTGTGGGAGCCGCATGTGTTGTCTAGGCCTGATAAACTAACCAGCAGTTTTTATTACTGGTATAACTATTTAATTAGTGTCATTTTTGTGCTAAGGCCAGCTCAGTCAAACTGTGACCCTGCCCAAAGGCTCCATCAGTTTTAAGACTGGGAAAGGACTACACACAGTCATGTGAGGTGTGAAATCCAGAGCCTGATTCCAAGTGTGGTGGCTTGTGCATGCTGTGTGTCCCAACAGCAGAGCTGTGTCACCCTCACAGCGACTGCTCAGACTGATCTTATGGAGTAAGGGCTCATGGTGAGCAGATCCTGCTGGTCTGTTGTACAGCCCCCAGGATGCAAAAATAGCATCGGGAGTGCATGGGAGAGGAAGGCCTTTGCACCCAAGACACAAAGCACCCTGATTGCTCTGGACTACTGGAGTAGCCCAGAGGACTTGTAACAGTGATGCACTGGTGAAATTACTATATAGTTGCTCACTTGTTCCCCTGAAAGCCCCATTGTGCATGGATCAGGAAGCAGATCCTTGCATTTAGCTGCACATATACAGCAGTCAGTGCTTTAAAAAGGCAGTCAGTTCTCTGAGCTGTGTGAGATAACCACTGATTTTCAAATTTGTAAGATCCTTCTGCGAAATAACAGAATGACTACTGAGCCACTCAGTGTACTTGAGGGGTGGGGGGCATCATTCTTGTAAACCTTTGTCAAAGATTATGTTTCAAGCAGAATAAGCAGAAAGAAGAGGTAGAAGTTTGGCATGTGAAGGAGAGAGTAGGAGCAAGTTCCTACCTGTGGGTGTAAACACTGGTACTAAAAAAGACTTGAAAGCTGTTTGAAAGACTTGGAGGAGTCTTCACCAGGAATAAGAAAAGAAAAACAGGAGCAAGGTTTGAAACACTGAGAGCCATGAAAACAAGGAAAGGAAGTTGGAGCTTGCTGCAAAAGGAAGAGAAAGCAGGAGGGAGAGGAAGAAAGAAGCCAGGATTAAGAGAGGACACAAACTTACTTTGGGGGTGCCAGGGTGTAACAAATTCAGGGTCCCATATTCCCATGCACTGGGTGCTAAGTATTGGCTCTCAATGGTTCATGTGGGGTTAGGCCAGTTATCAGAAGAAGAACCTTTGCTCACTGCCCATTCCCTCCTTTTCTCTGTCAATTAGCAAGAGCAGGTGATGAGGCACTCACATTGTGTGTGCTGTGGATAAAAGCTGTCAGAGCTGCAGACCTATAACCATTCAGTGTTTTCAGGGAACACAGGGCTCCTTTATCAGTAACTTTAGGAAGTTGCATTGATCAGTAGGTAATTTATTAAAAGGCCAAATGGATAAATTTATGGTATTTGGCCTGCCATAAATTGTCTCACACCAAACGTTTTCATTTTGCAGTCTGTGTTCTCCTGAGGATTAAAGCATACAGCTCTCTAAATGACAGACTTGGAAGAGCCTGGGAAAGCAGTGATATTGCAAAAACTATGCACTCCTCCTACACCTTCAGTACATTCTCCTCATTACCACAAACTGTCCCCAGGAACACTTGATCTGAATTAACTACAAGCTCTGCAATATTTTAAAGATCTCTCTAGGCTGTTTCCTGCCCTCCCCATGCTCCCTTTCTTGGGCAGATATCCCAGTGTAGGTCCATGGGAGTTTTGCTTGAGACATCTGTTCAGATTTTCATTTCTTCTTTCTTCTTTTCAGCCAGTATTTTGCTCCTTTCCTCTGACTCCTTATTATTCTCTCCTTGCTGTTTATTGCAAAGTGAGGAAAGGAAATTACTAGATGATACAAAGAGGAGACAAAGAAATCTGTAGGAAAAAGCTGTAAGGGCTAGGAATAATGAGAAAGACTGGAAACTGGTACAAATTAATTTCCTAATGCCCCCCAGCAACACTGGACACAGATGGTGCGGTGTACACACTTTGAGTTTGGCTAGCCAATATTTGCCCAACAAAACACATCCCTTTTACTTGTAGATGTAATTACCAGGTCAAAACTAGTCAATTAAGTGTGATGGAAAAGGCAGTCTGTTGGTTGGGCAGCTGCCCCTTGCATTGTTTGAGGTCTGGGAAGGTTTGGTCTTAAAGCAACACTAGGTAGGAATTAGATTTCTGTAAGTCTGAGCTACCCGTTTAGTGTCCTCTCAGAAGATGCCTATGCCTTTGTGTATCCCCGACTCACTGCATCAACTCAGTGCCTAAACAGTCACTCAGAAAGAAATGGCAGACAGAGTGAAAATACAGTTAATTCTTCTTGATTATTTGAACCACCCAGAAAAATTTGCATTCCTCATCAGAAGAGACATGTTGGAGCACTTCAGGTAGGAAGCGGGTGAAAGTCAGAGAGGTAGCTGTGCTTATTTCTTTTTCTGTCATGAATTATTTGCCCTTGTGTAGACATGAAAGTGATGTACACAATTTTTTTCTCATTTAAACCTACCTAGTAGCCACTTAGTTTTATTTTCCAAGATGGATTTATTTATTTCCTTTTTCAATTTCAACATGAAAAATTCCAAACTAGCTTCTTGTGGCACATATTATACTTCATGTTTGTCCTGCGGAGTAAGTGTTGCTTAAATATTTTAGGGATTCAATTGCTTCGCTTAGGAATATCTGTCTCCATGACAACCCTTCTGTGCTTTGTAATACCTTTGGCAAACACAGTGGAACTGACTATTATTTATTTCAAACTATGTAACATTTAGCAGTGGAGACACAAAGGGAAATGGAATAAAAACCAAAATACCAAAAGTGAAAATTAACACCATCTTCTTTAAATGCAATTTTCAGGATGATCACATCAGTTACTCTACAGGAAGTCTGGCAATATTAAAAATGCCTAATTTTTTTCACAAAACATTGTGTTCTTATTCTTGTCTCTCCACTGTGTTCTGATACAGACAGGTTGCAGAGTTTGGCCTTCAGTATCATCTCCATGATGAAAGAAAGTTAACTTCCTGTTGAAAGTGCTTCCCAAGCATTATGTAATATTTTTTCCCCAGTCATCCAAACCAACTGCTCTCACACTGCAAAAACCAGAAGTCTGTTCCTGCCTGGGATGATGGATCTGCCACATCATAGAAGGTGTGGCAGGGTCACATAATTCTTGTGAATCTCAAAATAGATCTCATACTTCCATCAGTTGGAAGCTTCCGTTATGCCACTAATATCCTATGCATGGAATATTAGTTCTCTGATCTTTAGCTGTGTTGGCATTCTAATAATAAAATACCACTTAAACAAATTTGGCTAGGTTTTTTCCACTCCATTCTCAGACACATTCCTACATTTGTGCCTTTCTTTTTCTTCCTGATGCTGTCCTGTGTCTATCTCAATTTTCTAGTTTGTATCTGCTTTATATATGGAGTGGCTTACCTGCACATCTGCCAGATGTCAGACTTACAACAGCTGCGCTTTGCATAAGCTCTTTGTGAATAAAGCTCTTGGCAAGGGTGTTTCTGAATAGTGGCCTGACTTCTGGGTGCACCTGGAGATGCAGCAAAACAAGGCTTTATTTTCATATGATGTTAGATGCCAGAGCGTTTTTAAACCAGGCCGCACAAAGGGGCTTGAAGTTGGCTATGCTATAACCCCAGTCCCTGATGAGGGGTTTCCTGTGTAATGTCTTAGTGCTCCTATGTCTTTGAGAAGCAGCAATAGTGAGCAAAGACTCTGTTGCTGACCTGCTGCTGTATCATGCTGGAACTTTCTCAGAGAAATGAGGATTCAGGAACTATGTGTGCCTGGGCATTTGGATATGATAACCCTATAGCAGTGTTGTTTGGTATTGAAAGTATCATCTGCCTGAGAAACCTTTCCCTTTTTTCCCCCTTGGTTTTGAAAATGAAGGCACATTTAGATCCTAAAACTTCATGCTGAGTCCATAAAGCAGAAACACTCTTCATGTAGATGTTTTCTGCTGTCTAAACCACCCTCTTATTTGTAATACATAATGTTGTTTCATAAAACCCACTGAGATGGAGCCCCAGAAGTCTCCCATGCTCTTCTGATTCCTTTTATCTTGATTTCTAAAGCCACTCAGCTCTGTCTCCTCCTATTCATCAAGCATTGTAGTGCTGTCATGAAAGAACTACTATAACTTACAGTATTAGTGACTCCAGGTGGTGCTACCTTGAATATAAAAGCAAGCTAATTAGGCCACCTTCTGGCTGAATCTGCTTTAGTTTTTGACTTCAGAGAGACAAGGAAGACAAGTGAGCATGTGTATGCAATACTGACTGTAAGAGAGTAGACGTTGCTGAACACATCCTTTAAGGTTTCACTGCCTTCTTTCCCTTTTGTGTTTCTTGTCTTCTTGTTGTGCTTGAAGCATCTATAGAAAATCTTGGTGTAATATGATACAGCACTTAGGACAGGCAGGATGATTATAAATGGCTCTTGCCTCGCTTCTGGATCCAACAGATGTTACTAAATGAGATTTGGTTCTCCCTGATTCTATAATTTGATTTTAATGGCTAGATACCATTGGAGCATGCAAGTCCTACAGACAGTAGTGTCCTTTTACATGCAGAAACATCTGTTAGGTAAGTGCTCTTATAGAGCCTGAACTCTAAATGAGCAGATCTGTGTTTGAACACCAGCATGTATAGCAGCCTGGCAGACAGCATTCTCAGGAGAAACAAAGCCTCATACATCTTTTCTCATTTGGTAGAGCTCTTTTCTTTCCTCTGTCCTTCATGTTTCTCTTTATATCATCCACTTCTTTAAGAGATGTGAAGTTTGAGTGCCTTTTCTAAGAGCTTAATGCAGCCTGAGGACCAAATGTGCAATTCAAATAATGGTGCTTTGCTGTTCCCTTGAAGCACAGGGTAGAACTGGCACCACTCAAAGTAATATTTTGGGCTGTCACTATTTGATCAAAGAGCTTGGACTGGATCTGCCAGTGTTAATGCTTTTAGGATAGATGACTCCTTTACTTTAGAAGAAGTTTCCAGTAACCTAGGGCAACATACAACGTCTTTGAAATTTCTGTATTTACAGAGTAGTGAACTCTCCATGGTAGTGCATTTCAAGGCCCCTCCGGGGAAGAAACAGGTTACAGAGCTCATTGGCACATCCCTCCTTTTCCTTTTCTAATTTGTGCTTCTTCCAGTTTGGTCTTGTTTCTGTAGATGTCTATAGCTTTCCATAACATACAGCTTGGGGAACAAGCCTGAACTCAAACCCAGCTGAACAAAGACAGTTTACTCATACCCATAGGCTATAAGGAATAAGTTTTAAAGATGCCTGAGTTCTTCAGGTTTGGAACCCCAGCACTGCTTTGTCAGTTGAGTGTATTTTATACCTTAAGTGCTGTACAATAAGGGGTCTTTATAAAACAGTGTATCATATGTACTATTAATGCCTGGAGATTAAAACAGCTGCCAGGCAGCAAAACTGTTGTGTGCAGAAAAATCAGGTGGACACACAAATTTGAAGCTTAAATGAGTTCTCTATTTGGGACCTGTGAATCTTAAGGGGACTTCAAACAAAGAATCTTACAGGGATTTGGAAATTAAAATCACAGCAATTCTTCTCAACCTGTGTTTAGCTTTGAGGGCAGCTACTTTTATTCTAGACTTGAGGAAGACTTGCCTGATTTTCCAATTATATCAGTCTAATAAAAGTCATTATTGCTCCTTTAAAAAACTGCCTCACACAGTATGCAGTTAGGTCATAACAAAGCCACTACCACCTGTGCTTGAAACATAGCCATTTAGCACTTTGTGCTTTGTATTCAGACTATCTCACTGCAGAACAGCAGCAGTTACAACTTTCCAGGGAAGTTAGCAAGTACTGGGAAGGATCCTTTGCTTCTGATAAACCAGCCAATGGCCCACTTACTTTTCAACTAAATCACTGCACTCATTTACCAGATTTCAGGCCTGTTTAGACTATTTATAAAGAGAATAATTGGACTTACTAGCTTTATAATTTATCCACTTAACCATTAGTTAATGTAAATTATACTGACTGAAATTTAGATTCCAAAGAGAAGTATATGTCCACTGGAGCTAATTCTGAAAAACATATGTAAACGTTCATATAAAGATCCAGCAAATGTACCTTCCCTGCCATCATTCTCAGAGTCGTTTCTTAGTATCACCTGCACTCTGTATTGATGAAAAGGTTACTGCTTCTCGCTGGGCAGTGTATAGGTACATTTGGCAAACAAAACACACTGTGAGCTCTACAAACTATGAAACACAGGGAAAAAAGTAATTAGTTGTTTTCTCCAGAAGAACAAACCTCTTTGCAAAACTTCATTTCTATTTATGTCACATATGAATTTTTAAACAGAGCCTCGCATGTGTTGCCACTACACATTGTTTTCCCTCCGACTCTCACTGTCACTTAGTCCACAGACAGTTCCCAAAATATCAATATTCAGTGTTTCTTCCTTGCTTCTCAACAGATTAAATCAATCTGCTCCCACCCACCTTCCTGAGACAAAAGTTATTTCATCTATGGCTGACATGCATTTCCCAGATAACATTTTAACACAGTTCCACTGGCCATGACTTTCATAAACTTGATTTACTGCCTGGTTTATTGACCTCGCTTTGCAAGGCTTTGCCTCCCTTCATAACAGCTGTGAACACACTGCCATAACAGGAGTTTGCCTTCTGTACATGAGCAATTTGCCCTTTCATGTTCTGAAATCCCCAGGGAAACCCTGGGGGTGTTAATCTTTGTTTCTTGGGAGCCTACCTCATACTAAAGCCTTTGGACATCTTAATAAAAATGTAACTAAGGAAATAATTTAGGGTAACTGAGCAATGTTCACTAAACCACCAAGAACACAAATTATATTTTCCAAGCAAATTGTTTCTTGAGAGTAATATCCATGGTTGCCAAGTGAATAGGAATTTAAAATAGATGAGTATATTTGGGGACATACAGGGCATGCATGATGTCACCTTTGATTAGTTTGCTTATGCTAATCTACACCTTCGTATTCTCCCATGACAATAGGTTCCTATTCCACATGCCCATTGGAATAAAGAGGTACTGAGATTTCTGCAGCCGAACAGCCACTCCAGAGCTCTCACTGTATCGGTGGCAATAGGAGTCTACTGCATATGCAGGGAAACAGAGAGCTGGCAGCTAGGGAATGAAGGGAAATGGGATTGCAAGGGGCAGGAGGAAATGACTAAGAACTGTAGCAGAGGTGAGATCACACTAGTACACAGGCTGAGCACTAGAAGCATAGAAAGGCAAATCAAAGGTGTGGGGGATGTGGGAAGATAAGGCTAAGTCCATGGGATGTACAGAAGTAGAAGGGAGAGAAAATTCCTATGGCTTAAATAGATTTTTAAATTGGAAAGCACTTCTGCCTGTTGAAAATTTTAGGCAAAGGAAGCCAAGGTAAAGCTGCAAAAGTGCATAGACAAAGGGGAAAAATGGGCTGGAAATAGTCACTTGTGATGCCAGTAGACGGTGGAACTGAGTAACTTCTGTATAAAAAAGAAAGATAAGACTGGATGTCAGGGACAAATTCCCATATCCAGCAGTGCCCCTGGCAAAGATCTCCTTTTCTGAAGGAAGGCCATGTTTTGGTCCTACATGACCAAAGTTACCCAAAACAAGAAAAGTTGCAGACATGGGTATTATTGATTTGGAATCAACATGAAGGACCTGGCAAACAAAGATTTAGTGCCAAACACAGTGGAAGAGAGGTTGAGTGTTTAGGGGCAGAGTGAGGGACAGACATGGCCCGAGCAGCAGCCTCACGCACTGCAGCTTCCTGCCTGCTGCCCCCTCTGCTCACCAGTGCGCTAAACAGCCCTTTAGCAGAAACTCCCAAACTTCTTTTCTGTAGCTTCTCTATCAGCATTTTGATAAGCTGGCTTGTTGGCACTCTTGAACCGAGGAGTGTTTCTATGAAGTGCCTCTTTCCATGTAACTAAAAGTTACAGCCTTCCTCTGCTGTGGAATTAGCAGATGGACTTTCAAAGGCCAATTATAAGAAATATCTTGGAAGCATATGAGACCCACTTCTTCATATTCAAGCCCTTAGCCCAGCTGTTCTGTCACATGTGCTTAGAAGGACTACTCATGCAGAGTGCAATGTCTCCCAGTTTGGTTTGCAGGGTAATACATTCTAAGATGATAATATTTGACTGGGTCATGACAAGAGGTTTGTGGTTAAAGAAAAAAATCTTCAATTATTCATACTCTGTCAGGAAAGAAAAAGCCATATAATATTGGATTATGCATATTTTATCATCAAGTTATAGAAGTGAGCTATTTAATTGCATACCATTCTTGCAAGTCTTTGTTTTATAGATTAGTTTTACAAAGCATTTTGTGTTCCTGCTGAACATAAACAGCCTCTCATATCTCCACCTACTACACCAAGTATTCTCCTGATTAATTCATGAAGTCTATAAAATTCAAAAGGAACCAGGAAGAAGAAATATATTTTTGAGCCCTGTCCTACCTTTGACACAGCAAACTATCTGTGTTCAAGTCAGACTCCTTGATCATTTTCATTCAACAGAGTGTGCATTGTTCTTTCATTAGCATCATGTCTGGTCCTTGTCTTTGCAACACACAGCAGTTCTGCAGCTACATGGAGGCCATGGTGGTGGCTCTCAGAGGTTATCATCATATAGGCTAATGCTAGAAATGGAGGAAGCACCAGGACAAAATCAGCCTCACTTGAACCTTCATGCACAACTAGCTGAAATCCCAAACCTCTGCTCTTCCCAGCTGGAGGGACACTGGCACCCCTCAGTACACTAGTCCCCAAGAACCAGCCAGGGCATGGTGCAGAGGCAAGTTCTGTAGGCTCTCCTGGATGCTACTACAGCGACCCACAGCCACAGCACCAGCAGAAGTAAAGGACAGACATTCAGTGAGGAGATTCATAGTCTCCCCTAGACAGGTGGGTAGAGCACCATGACAGACTGAGCTTCCTGAGTGCTCATTTCTCTGTCCTCTCTTGAGCTTTTGCCTCAGAGTCCCTCCACCTTGGAGCATGTTGGGTGGCTGTAAGTTAATGCTGAGGCATAGAAATCAGCCCTGAGACTTCATGGAAAGGCAGAAACTGAAAACTTTGCTGGAAGCAAGTACAACTGCTTCACAACCACTTTATTATCAAATATAATATCATCTCAAATACCTGTTCTCTTATCTATGGATGTCTTCCAGGGTCCAGAGCAAGGGATGCTCCATGTACTGTACATTGTTTTTATAAAACCGATTATCACTGGTTGAGCCTGGCCAGCCGCAGGCATTCAAGAGAGCCAGAACAGTAACCCCAGTATTTCTGACCAACCCACTAAAGGGAAGTACCAGTCAAAGAGAGGGGAAAGCCCACTCTCCTGAGGCTTTGCAGGCTCCAAATTGCTGGCTGCCTCACAAAAGGCTGAGTATTGCATTCAGCCAAACAAACACTCCTTGGAATTTCACTGCTTATTGGGCAGCTCTTGGAAAACCTCTGTCTGAAGAGGAAGATGGAAAAACAGTCCCCAAAACAGTTTTTTGTGTGTACATCATTCTGTATGTCTATTTTTCTGATAGGCTGTGTGTGTAATGGATCAGCAGAACATCAGGGTAAGCAGTATTGCTTTGGAAAGCATATGGGGGAAAATGTTGGGATGTCTTTATACTCCCTGTAGTCTGGCAGGAATGAGCAGGAGTCAAGGAAAGGTTGGTTCAAGGTGCTAGCTGTAGTACTTCACCTACACATTGATTTCTATAAAGTTCATTACTATAGTATCATTACAAAGTATCTATGCTCTTGCACTAATGATAAACTGGGCTTACTGAATGTTTTCAGAGCAGATGTCATTCTGCTAAAGTAAGAAAGTATTTAAAAAGAAATCACTTGACTGTATTATTGCAATTGTTATCCTTTGCCCCCAGAGGCTCCAGGTGTTTTTAATTCTTGCTGCAGTGCTAAATAATCAATTCCTTCAGGAAAAAAAACCAAAACAACCAAAACCCTAGCAAATAAAGGTGAAGTACTTTCAACTCATCATTTTTGGCAATATCCCTTTAACTCAGGTGTCAGCTGGAGGGGTTTTTGCCACTGTTTCTTCTGTTATTCTCTGAAAATCTCACCAGATACCATAGCAACAGCTGGATCACATGCTCCTCACTGTGCTCTCTGTAAGCAGATGTGAACAATGCTGGCTAATAAAGTCTCAGCAAGTGTTGGACAGGAAAAGGACTGAATTCAGCCTCTACATTTTTTTAAATAACCCCTAGCAGAGGTTTTCTGTAATTTCTTACGACACAGGTAAATCCAGGTCTGAATGCAAACCAGATTCAAGTTACTCTGCTTAATAAAAAGACCATCAAGGTGGCTGATATTTTACAGCTATTTTCTCTCCATCCTATGTAAGGAATTCATGGAAGTCTGAGGCTGAAATATGTTTCCATATTCAACCGTGTTTGTGGTACCTCCATAATTACTATGTCTGCTTTATTGATGGGTCAGTCCTTCTATCAAATTGATTGCATTCTTTTGCATTTTTTCAAACTTCATCCAAAGAAGGAAATCAGAACTATTCATACATCAAGTAACGATCCGTATTCGATTGTGCTCTTATTATTTTCTGTATGTGTGGAAAACCTTTTGAGTAATACAGGTCAGTTTGGCCTAATAACTATGTCGTTGTGGTTTAAATCACAGAATAAAGCTTCTCACATGTCAAATGAACATTTAATAATGCCACCGCTTAGAGGAAGTGTTCATAATCCTTTTCCCCACCTAATGCGGAAAATCTAAGTACAGCCTTATTTATGTTCATATTTAGGCAAGCAAAAATGATAATTCTCCCCTTTAATCTGATTTGGCTTCCAAGTATCTCCCATAAATTCCTCCCATATAACACCAAACCATATGCAGTCTCAGCTGTGTCATACTCCCTAGGTTCAAAACTGACTTGCAATCAATGGAGTCTGTAGCAATGCCAGACGTTGTGTAATCGATCTGTACTTTAATTATGGGTTCTTACAAGGACAAATAAATCATACCTCTTTGCAGCATGATGGAAGGGCTAAAATCTAGAATAGGGGGAAGAGAATATTAAATTTATTCTGTTATGTAACTAGATTGAGGTTTAATAGTAAGAAATCAATGCTAATACTTCTGATGAAAATGTAGAGTAGATTGAGTGATTTGTAAAATTTGAAGTGTTTCTGAAATTTCATATGCCTGTGGAGTTCTTAGACTAATACTTGTTTATAGTGTCTGCATCAATTTAGATGCAAAAACTGAAGGGATCCTTCTCTTTTACAAAGTCGCTTTTCATTACATACCATGAAGTTAGAAAGCCAGGGAGGAAATCTTAAGCAGTAATGTCTGCTGCTGATTTTAGTTCTCTTTTCTATAAGAAGACCAATGAATATGCCTGTATGTGCCTTTCAGAGGATCAGCTTCTCTCACCCCCTTGGAGGTGATATAGGAAATTTTCAGTGATTGCTAGATGTGCTCACTGGTAAGGTCAGAGTAAGGGAAACAGTCCCCAGTCAAGTAAAATTACAGCCCCTGCTCCAAAGCCTGAGATCATTGCATAGCACGCTGCCTAACAGGCACTTGCACTCATGGCTTCCATAGGTCTGGAACAGGCTCTGAGCTGTGTAAAAAGGCACTGGTGCTTAAACAGGGTGGGCATGAAGGGTGGAAGAAACACAGGATATTAATAGCATCATAGTGTTTACTTCGTTGGGCAGATGAAGGTTTAGACGGGATTGTATCTGGCATTCACAGGGTCTGTGTCTGAGCCTCTCCCACATGTGTCTCTGGGAGAATGGGGCATAAATGGAAGGGACCTTCCTAGAAGGCAAAGAGGAGAAACCAAAGGCACAGAGTATTCTGACACTCAGAGCAGCTCAGGTGTCCTGCCAGTCTTCTCCTGGACTGCCTGTCACTGCCATATGCTGCTGTGCAGCTCCTCACAGCAAACAGTCTGAAGGGTGACCTACACTGTCTGTCCTCAGGACAAATCACCCAGGCCAGGTGTGCCAAGGGTGCTTGTCCTGCTGCTGCAGGAGACACAAGTCTCTGGTCCCCAGACTGTTGGTTCAGCGTTTCTCACAGGAACAGCAAAGGAAGTTAGAAGACTGACAGTGCTCTGTGAAAAACTAGAGCAGTTCAGGCTGGGAAGATGAGCTGTTCCATAGAAGCTGGAGCAGCTGTTAGCCCCTGCCCTGCCACTGGGGACTGGTGTTCCCTGCCAAACCACCCAGCTCCAGGGAGGATGCAGGCGCAGGCCTGTAAATTGATACTGCACTTAAATGATTACAGGCTCTTCACCTTCAGCCCAACTGCAGCTGACTTGAGGAAAAGCAAGTCCAGAAATCTAGTTCTGTCTGTCTAAGGGTTGCTGAATAAATGGACTAGTTAAATCAGGCTAAATTAGAAATTAACAGGCATTGCCCTGGGGATGGCCTTATAAGCCATGGGTGAAGGAAATAGGCAAGTAATCATGAGCAACTCCTAGGAGGATGAATTGCATAGACATAGATTTAAACTTAGGAATAACAAGTGTGTTTATAAGTGGAAACTATTTACTTTATTGTTTTATTTGTAGTCATTGTGCAAAAGCATTTTTGCTTAAAGCTCCTAGATAGACCAAGTATGTTGTTTGTGGAAGGACAAAATCATCCTTAAAGCATAACCATAATCACAAAGAGATTGTTTCATCTCAGATCTGTTTACTGACCTTTCACCACCAGAAACTGCTTTTTTACAGCAGTCTGTGGCAAGAGAAATTCCAGAGAATTGTAATGTGTGCAATTAACAGAGGGTCAGCATTATAGCTAGTATAAATCAGGGTGGGTACAGCTTGGAGATATAGCTGCTTACATCAACTAAGTGTCTGGCCCCAGGAATGTAAAATAAGATCTGCTCTGCAGAATGAGACCACTGTTACTGAGGACCCCATGACTAGCCTTTGTATGGTGAGAAAATGCATAGTTAATAGGATTTTGCTATTAGTGAATTTGATCTGATAGTGTGCTTTATTTTATTCCAGAGCCAGCCTGGCAGATATTTAGCATCAACAAAGCCAAGAGTGTAAGAGCATTTCTTACCTATTGCAAACATTTTCCTAAGCTCACTGTTACTCCCCAGAAATCAGAAGCTCAAGGCACAGGAGCCCACAAGCAGCAGGGCTGCAGGCATGTGTCACAGGGTGGCCCTGAGCAGCCTCACCCCATCGAGGGTGCCCTGGAGTTGTGGCTGCCAGTTCAGCTCTGGCATTGTCACACTCCTCACAAATGTTGAAATGCAAACCAGAAAAAGCAAGGTGCACCTCTTAATTTCTTGACAAGTACTTAAAATAGAAATACTCTGACCTATTTTTTTAAACACTACTCCTGTCTTGATATTCCCATGTAGACAATAAGCTGTGTGTCAATCTTCGCAGCAGCCCTCTTCTCAAAGGCTTAGGACTGGATTCAGCCCAGCAGCCCCATACAGGGGAATAGCCACCCAGCCGCATTGAAAGCAGGGGTTATTTGACAATGTCTCAGAGCAACCCTTTTCAAGCCTTGAAGAGCACAACTCAAATAATAGTCACTGCTTGCTTTGCTCTTTTCATGCTCTTTCCTAGCTTGGCACTGTAAGAAGAAAAAGCCTCTTTTAGAAGATAATGCACACTCTGTGTTGCTCACCCTTCCTGTAATTTACAGGGGTTAAGGACACCAGTAAGGTCCAAGAATAACAGGCATTTCTGCTGCATTCCAAGATACCTTGGCAAAGTCTTCCGATAGATTAGAAAAAAAGTAAACAGTTTTAATGCAACCCCCAGGCACCATCACCCATATCTGGCTTAGAATGTCGGTGAAGCTAGTCTTGAAGAGGGCTTTGCCTGTACAGTGGCTGGTGCCTCTGCGCCCCAGGGCAACAGAGCAGAGAAGGGCATGGGGGCAAATGCCTGAGGGCCAGTGCTCAGCTGGGCAAGAGCCTGGGCCAGAAGCACCCTCGATGCTGGCTGTGGGTGGGCACAGCTGTCCCCTCGTGTAACAGTCTGAGGGCTGGGTACGGCATCCAGCAGAACAGAGCATCTCCCATGTTTTATGGAGCCTCTGTTCTTGCTTCCCACCAGCTGCTGCATTCCCTCACACACAGTGCTTTCCTTGTTCCTCTGAAGCAAGGACAAGCCTTTCCTGCTGCGTCCTCTCACTAATGGTGGAAAATCCATAGGCTAACACTATAATGGTTGTCATTACAAGATGGGAGCTTTTCTCCCAGCTGAACTTCTTTATCTTTCTCTCTGAGGTGTTGAGAGATGGGAAGAAAGATGCCTGTTTCTGATGATGTGACAACCTGGACTATCATCACAGGGCAGATGTTTTCTGCAGCAGTTGGGGAAAATAATTAGTATGGCAGAGGTATAAGCAATTCTGCATTGTCTGTTCCTCAGCAACAGAGGCCTTAGGCTTTGGTTGCCTGAGCAGCAACATGAAAAAGTGGTGTAGTCTGAGGGATCTATTACACTAACCTGAATTTAGCTTGCAGCATAGTTTGATCATTCAGCTGATTAAGAACAACCATCTTTGACCTCACTTGCTTCTCAGTTAATGCCTTCTGCTCCTCCTTGGTACCAGCATGGGTAAAACAGAAACCTTCTGGAGGGGAAAACAAGAGCTTCTTAATCTGCATATTGTAGTAGCTGGACTTGGAGGGCAGCTCCTTGCCAGAATGGATTTTAGTTTGTTCTTCATGGGCTACAGCTGCTACTGAGCAAACTTTTCTCTCCTCTTATTTGCATAGTGGATTGCAAACTTTTCAGGCTACTTCAAATAGCAGTCTGGTTGAACATGAAATCCTTGCCACCAAGAAATCTGTTCTTTGGCAGATGTATAGCATCATTGCTAAAGCTTTAAAAGGAGTAATAAATCTTCCACCCTCTGTGTCTTACAACTATCTCGAGTCTGTGGAGCTCACAGCTCTTTTTCAGAAGGGAGACAGATTTATGCAGAGAGCTAATGTGCATCTAAATCTCTTCCCCATATATGCTGCCTCTGCCTGTGTTGAATCTTGGCCTTGGGTATAAACTGTCAAAATATCCAAAACTTTTTAGCATTGATTGAAGTGACTGTCCACTGTGAAGCCACACCTCTGTTAGATCTTTCTGCATGGGGGAAGGAATAAAAACTAATTGAGAGGTAGCGTGACAATCAATAAGAGATTCATACTGATCAGATTCAGAAACATTCATACTGAAAGGCTACAGACTGTTCCTCTCTATGCATAATTCCTGTTACATATATTGACAGAAGAGAACAACTTCTGTATCTGTGTGGGATCTTCCAGGAGTCCTTGTAATTCTGCCAGACTCTCATCTCACTTATTGCCCCTTGTGCTGAGAAGAAGCATAAATCTGACATTGTTGTAAAGACCTATTCCTACCCCAGAGAGAATTTCCATTATAAGTGATACAGAACCTGCTCCAGGTTTACATGCAGGGTTTCAAGATTCTAGAACAGACTGTAAGTGCTAAGAGAAGCAACTTCATGATAGAGCACAGCTCTAGCAAAACAAGAAAGGAATTACTGAGCCACGTAAGAGTATAAATGCAGAGGCTAACAGGCAAACTGTCTGAATCTGGTGGTTACTTTCAGCCTGAAGGTGGTCCTGTATGTATCACCCTGCCCACGAGGTTTGCCTTGGAGGGGCTGCCACACCCTTGCTTCCATAAAAGCAGAGAAGGGAAGGACTGGATCTGTCTCCTACTGCCTGTCAGAGCCCAGCTTCTCAAATCGGGGACTAACAGCACTACAGCAGAGCTCATGAGTGGATGCCCAGTATACACTGACCATGAAACAGGATGCACCTGGAAGCATGTGCATCTTTCTGGAAGACCATGGAAATCTAGGACTCAAGTGACTTTAGTCTTGGGTGTCCAGGAAGGATGACAAAAGGTGAGAGTTTTAGTGCAGTGTGGCTGCAATTTCTCTAACTCCAGCCATGCAGAAACTGTCCATTCATAGGACAGCACCATTCCTCTCTCATGTGTGCTGATTCAGGGGATGAAATTTCTTCTAGTAAAATGGGACCTGTTGCCTCTTTACCTTTTCATAGAGACTTTCCTTCTGTGCTGAATTAATCCAAATTCAGTGGTCACTCAGACTAATAGCTGAATGCAAGCTTCATTTAGTTTTCAAGAAAGGTTCAAACACCTGATCTTGTGAGCCATCACCATAGGCAGCCTCTTTTCCAGTATCAGCACATCCCAAGAATGACAAATACTTGCAGCTGGCTCACCAGTCTCTAGCACTGCCAAATCAGAAACTATGCCCAACTTTAAATCCACTGCAAATTACTCTGGACCTGAGACCACACTGTATACCCTGTCTCAAATACCAAAGCAGGAGAGCAACTCCACCCTCCAAAAACAGTTTAGCCTGCTATGACTTGCATACTGAAAAGCATCCTTTGGCATTGGCATGCTGATTTAAACATGGCAAGGTGAAGAAGATGGCAACTAAAATTAAGATGCGTAGGGCACAGAAGAGTCCTGCTCTGCTTCTTGCTTCATATTGCACAAAAAAAAAGAAAGGGAGCAGAGATTACTTTTGTCTTTGTTTGCTTATTTTGTGTTGGGGGCTTTTTGATATCACAGTATAACACAGAAAAAATGAATCCCTTTCTTTTAGTAAATCCATTTTGTTTCTTGGAGGGTTAAATCCTGCTTCCCTCAAACAAATGAGTAATCCAATTGGCTTCAATGTGACAACTCCCAAAAGGCAAACAGGATTTGATTCCTTCCAGAATGTAGTAAATAGACTTTGTGAATGAGCTATTTGAAACGCTGGATACTTTGTGTGCTAGCACGTGTGCTGCCCCTGATGACTGTGTCAGCCAGTTTTTCTTCTGCTGAAGGTTTAAATGGCTTCCTATGGCTCTAAATTTAAAATAGGGTCTCTAACTACAAATCATAAATTTGACCATGCTGGTTTTGTAAAGTGCAGAGATGAAGGAGGAGAAGGAAGCAGTCTCTGAAAGCAGTAGTTATGGCTAATTTACTGGATGTTTTAATTTCTTGAGAACCACATAATCTCCTAGGATTCTTGCAAAACTGTAAGCTCTGTATCTCTAATGTACGAGACCAAGAGTGATTGAGCCACATTGCATAACCTTTCCCAGTTTTCTGACACCAGGGGCTTTCTCAACTCCTCACTGACTGAATTTCCATGTTCTTACTAAGCCCTTTCAGAAGAAAGCAGATATTTGAGCTTGCATTTTTCTCACACTTGCTGCTGACATTGCAGGCTGTTTCAGAGTAACCTGACTTTCTTTTGTTTGTCATCTCCAGTTACTTCACAAAAGACAGTTAGACACCTCTGAGCACCCGCCTGCAATGCCTGCACCACTACAGGAGTGAATTCCCTTGACAAAAATATACACACTGGCAGGAGACTGGATCAAGAAGGTAGTCAACAGTCCATATGCATGAAACCCATCCAAGGAAAATACCTTCAGTGATCTAATTATGAGAGCTGAAAAAATGTGGAAAATCACCCACTGGCTATTTAAAAACAGTCACATGTGTTGAGGCACTGAGTCCAGATAGCAAGAAAGAGGAGAGGAAGTCTCAACAAGTACTATGCCAAACACATTTTATGCAGATTTTACTATGCCAAAAGACAGACAGTGCCATCAGATAGAACTTACATGCCCTAAGGTCCTCTCTACTTGCCTTGATGGCTCAAATTGCAGTCTCCTACTGACCCATATCCCTTAACAGGTAGCAAAGCTCAAGCAACTTTTATTTTTAGAAGAATATTTGTACCCTCTTTTTTTTGTTGTTGTTGTTTTTTTGTTGTTGGTTGGGTTTTTTTGTTTTTTTTAATGTGAAAGTAAAGCCTACAGAAGGAGAGGGGGAGAGGAGAAAGTTGTTATATAAGCAGTGAGGATAGGGAGTTCTGATTAGGCTTGTACTCTTGGCTGCAAAATAAATTATCAAAGAAAATGAGAATGGAAGTGCTTACACCAGAACTGAATATAGCTCAAGGTTTTGTTTCCTGGGCACTTTTCCCCTGATAGTACAGACAGTGTCATCAGGCTCATCTGTGCTGCAGTAATCAATCTGTATAACACCACTGCATGCAGTACACCTCACTGGGAGGGAGGGTATTGCAAACTGGCATAGGCATTTTTAATGTGTGTTGTTCGTTGTTAAATTCAAGCACTGTGTTTTAAAGAAAAGTCTTTGTATTCAGGATCACCTTAAACTAAAATACTGGTGGTGAATACCTCCTGTCTGCTGTACAAAGTTTGATTTAGGATCTCTTTGGAGCAAGGGACTCTGTATTCCAGTGCTTTTCCCAGGCTGTGGGGCTGACAGCAACTACAGCCCTATGGCAGGAGAAGGCCACTGTGGCCAGTCTTGTATCCTGCCCTTGGCAGAATAAAATGCTGGAAATTTAGGGCAAGTTTGCAGGCTGTGCCATTCTCTCCTGAGGAATTTCACAGGCAGGACCATGCAGTCCGTGACTATTTGAAGAAAACTGCTGAACACCTCCTTAAGTTACTTACAAGGACTTTGATTTCAGTAATGAATGGATTTAATTTTGGTAAATATGAAACAGACTCCCAAGCCTTCAAAGAGCAAATATCATTGGAAAAG
Source organism: Acropternis orthonyx (assembly GCA_035583155.1). Taxonomy (NCBI): domain Eukaryota; kingdom Metazoa; phylum Chordata; class Aves; order Passeriformes; family Rhinocryptidae; genus Acropternis; species Acropternis orthonyx. The sequence goes on along the minus strand of JAWWEU010000163.1, from coordinate 25,512,437 downwards.
AAGACAGAAGTCATCCATGAGCTAATTTGCTCTTTTGCCCAACTGAGATGAGATAGTTCCCTGGAGTCTGTTTTCCTAAGATTTTTTTTCCTCTGGTCTAGTCAAATGTCCTAATTAATAGATCTCAGTAGGAAAAAACCCCACAAAATTAAAATAATCCAAATCTCATGGTATGATCTGAAGTGCTTTCAAGTTCCACTGTGTGAAATTTGCCTCCCAACAGCACGTGGGAAGCCGTGAGATCTTGGCTCCTGCAGGAGCTGTGTCAGTGTAGAGGTGGACTGTGGGAAGGTGAAGGTGTATGAAGGTGATAAACCTCATCCATGTGAGTGTCCCAGATTTGGGGGGTTCTGTGTCACGTGGAGGATATTTCCAAGCCACCTTCTGGGAAATTACTGCACCAAATCTTGTTCATTGGAACTAGGTATTCCAAATCCCCTACTTATCCCTACAAATCTTTTCCTTTAATCTTATAAAAACATTTAAAATTTTTGTCTTAAGGGCCAGAAAAGACAAAACAGTACTCCAGCTGCCCTGTCCTGAAATCCTGTTGATGTATAGTGAGGTGAGATACCAGGCTGAGGGTGATTTAAAGGGGAACAATCAAAGTTTTGCAGTTACAATAGAGACTGCTTTGAGGTTAAAAACTTCTCCTTTGAGAGCTTGCAGTGTAATGTTGGAAGAGCGAAACAGGATTGTAGCCACGAACCCAGCTAGTCAACAGGACTGCACTTAGAGAAATTTCAAGCCAGTAGAAAACTGCTGATTTCTTTTCTGAGAAGAACAGAGGCAAATGTTTCAGTAAAAACTTCCCTCTTTTCAACAAATACAAGTCTAGGAGTATGGGTTTTTTCCAATGTCAACTGTCAGTAAGTGTTATAAATGCATCCAAGAACAAATACAGTTAGAGGAACAAAAACCAATCTTTTTACTGGGAGATACCATGAGTTCAGCAGAGATGTCTGAGCACATTTGATGACCAGTGGTGCTGCTGGATTCATAATCCTTTCCAGATAACTCTTTTAAGAAAGAAAGCTTAACCCCATTTGACCTGTGCTTACTAAGAGGGTCTCTTTCACTTCAGCAGCTTGAGCCACATACAAAGGGCCTTGTTTTTGCAATGATTTTGATAGATTTTCAGGGAAACAAATGTGCCTAATTCTGAGAGAGGGCTGATGTGGTTTGTGCCTCTGGAAGTTGACTTGCAGTTCGTTAACCCTAGTTGCAGCTGTTGAAATCTGTTGTGCCAAAATAATGAAATGCAGCCCTGATTTCCTTTCTTCTGGGTCAGGTCTTGACAGCGAGTGACGTTCTCAGCTCTGAGAGCAGCTGGGGTCACTGGCTCTCAGAGAATTAGGCTCTCTGTCTCCTGTGGAAAGTCTTTGGTCTGTCGTGGTCGTTGCTTTGATTTTCTAGTGATGTGTATTTTTATACATGTCTGTAAAAACAAACACAGTTTACCCTACTGCCACACAGATCCCTTGTGATCCCTTGTCAACCATGTCAAGCCAATGTTACACTCGAGCCCAGGAATGACTCATTTTTTACAACTGTGGTCTTCTGAGAACATTACAAAGGCTGCCGCGGAATGGTTTAATTCAGAAGTATTTCCTGCATCACCACCAGAGGCTTATTTTTCCTGGGTCTCTGCTTCCTTTGCTTTTCCAATAGTTTGGGTGTTCTATATTTAGACAGTTCACTGAAGCACATGTGGGTAACTGAACTAAGTGCTTATACAAAAGCTTTTCCCCTGATTTTCTGCCTTCATAGTAGAACCCCCTGTAATTTTACTGTCTTGTTACTCCCACTCATCCCTGCTGAATACAGCTGTATAAGATTTTAGCAGTGCACATTGCATTTTTAGTTTACTGTGTGCCTCTCCCTCAAACGAGAAGCAGATGACATCTGCTGCCAGGGTGACTCAGCACAGGAAGAACTGCAATCACAACCTATCAGCCTGTGCTAAATAACCCGACCCATTTATACTTCGAAAGTCAGGCAAATTCAAATGCCAGGTACTAGATTAGGGTGCGGGTGGGTGGGGATTGGAATGAGCCTAGGAGAGGTGAGGGAAGGGACAGTGTCCCTGAGCTACATAGGCAAGCATGGGAACAGGGACCAGTGGTGTTGCCTGAACCCCTACCCTGCAGTCCTGGGCAAGGTGTGTGCTGAGTGGTAGCCCACCCAAACAAAAATAGCAAAGGTATTACTGCAGTCAAAGGGGGAGAGAGAGATCGGCAGGGGCAGACCGGGGGAGCCTGTATGAACCTGCCTTCTGCTGCAGGAAGTACAAGAGAGGGTAAAATGACTGGTTTCACAGGTGGCTTAGACAGGATGGCCTGCGGGCAGTAGAAGCTCACAGGGAGCAGTTGCTCGCTTTATCTCCAGCAGTGTTTTGGGAGGGAGAAGAGAGGGCACAATCCTGCACAGGCTTTGGCATATGAACAAAAGACATTAGGTAGCCAGCAGTTAATCCAGTGAAAAGGTGCTTCCCTGCCTTTGTAACAACAGATTTTCATTTCCAAGTGGACAAGATCTTTGAAGGGATAAGAGATTAACAGTCTAATGCTTCTTGGTCTGCCTGATCAAGTGTAATTTTCCACTAGTGCTTTTCAGTGTCCAGGCTTGTTTTTCATAGGAATGTAATGTTTTCACAAGGTCATGTTTGGTGGCTGAGCCTTAAAAGAACCTGTATGTGTGAAGATGTCATGGATTTTAGCATATCCACTGGAAGGTGCTGATTGTTCAGAAGGCTGTTACAGGGAAGCTGGGCTTAGTGCTGCTTTTTTTGTGTATGTGACAACATTGTCATATACTTGTCATATTTTCCTTCAGAGTAGAAAGAGCTTTCCACAGATTTCTAAGCTAAGCCTCTCCCTGAAAAAAGATTTCCTTATTCAGAGGTGAGGAAACTGAATCAAGAAATGATTCAGTGGTTTTCCCAAGTTCTCAGAATGATCTGGAACATATTTCATGTCTCTGGTGGAAGATGGCAGGTTTTGTGGCTGAACTTAGTGCAGGAGTTCTTTACCTTTTCTGTGACCTAGAAGATATGTTAGTGCTATGTACTTCCATGTCCTCATCTGTCTGTTTAAAGCAATCAGCATGAGTTCTAAATTTGTAGTGATTGTGTTTGGAAGAATTAATGGCTGAGGTGAAATGCCCAGGAGCTCCTGCAAGAGTGAAAGCATAAAGAATTTTCAGGTTCTGTTCTTCAGTCAAAAGCCTGTTCTGTCCTCTGGTAATGTGAATCCATTTTTAGGGGTCTCCTTTTTTAGGAGCGAAAGGTCCTAGATTGCTTTCCCCTGAGATCATTGACGGAGCTCTGTGCAAGTCCTTGTGGCTTTGACTGTACAGTACTGCAATGTGTGAGTGAGAAGACATGGAGCCAGCTGGCATTCATTCCAGAAATACATGGGCACTGGACTTTGCCAGGGCCACGCCTGGGAATGTCTCAGCTCTTCCGCTGCAGGGATGCAAAAACACAGACGGTTTCTTCCATAGAGCTCGTTAGTTCAATCTGACAAACTCACCTAACTTCTTGGAAAACAGTTTTGTGCTTTAAAGGTCCCTACCCTTCAAAGGTGTCTGAGTCTTCGTGCAGTCTCAGTCAGAGAATGCTCTGGAAAAGGTGGGCTTTTGGCCATGATGTACGTGACAAAAACACAGACACAAAGAGGGTTTTAATTTCAAAATGCCACATCACATGCCCTATGAAATGATATAAAAAGCTGCAGCTGCTCTGCTAATAATTCTCTACATGCTTTAAAATGAAACACTTTATGAACTTGCTATCTTTCTTAGACATCCTTTATTGCCATCTCCAAGCAGCCTCAAGCTAGCTACGTTATCATATCAATAAATGAAGTGTCCATCTTGCTGTCGCTTCCACACAGCCTTTATGAACACTAGCAGCCTTTCTGAAGTCAACTAAGCCACCTGCATGCATAAAAATGTTTGCAGTGAAATTTCAAGGGTTAGTCCCAGCTGTCATTTTGTTTGATTATGTTTCATGGACATACGCAGCCATTTCCCAGCCCTTATCTATCAAGCATCCATCCTTATCTAGTTACATGGGAAGGACTAAAGAAAAGAGCAAACTACAACATGAGGGTGCTTCAAAGGGAACAGTGCTATCTGCAGAGAAACACATACACACAGCCTGCTGCCCATAAGGAGCAGGATGAAATGACTAAAGCAGCACAGAGGGAAAAAATAACACAGAGAAGGCCAACTGTGTCTTGAGGCATGGTTTCACTTGTCATGTCTACTGTAGTATAGAAGATGCACTTTATTTTCATTAGGATGAAGTGAAGCTGAGCTGCCAAACACTGCCCTTAGATCCTGAGTGCACTCTCCAAACACAACATGTAACAAATGCAGAATAAAAGTTCTACTGGAATGGTGCAGTCGTTCAAAGTGCACGGTGTGAGTACCTTGTGGTTTCATGGCCTGTTCTGATGCAGCTCTAATGTGTGAACCTGTGTCATCAGGGGCTGGAAGGGATGTTAGCCACTGCCCAGCCCTTCCAAACAGTGTACAAGGACAACTGAGGACAGGAAGTGTGTCAGAGCTCTAAGCTGCCCATCGGATCATTGAAACTTGAGATCTTTAAAGAAGAGCAGAGTGAAAATACAGACTGTGTTAATTCAGTAGGATACCACAAAAGCACTGTGTGAGCTGTGTTGTTAGTAATCAATACTTAATGTCACAGTCAGCGCTTCATGGCTTCAGAAATACCATCCTAAAGGTACAAAGCACTCAAAGGATTAAAAATAATCTTCACATATCCTGCTAAGATAAATGGGGGATGTTTGCACCGGGTTGATCCTGTTCTGTTACTCTCATTCTGTAACATTCAAGACAGTGCTCTATTGTATTATACTTCCAAAACCGTCTTCTCTACCAAAACAAGAATAATTCTCATTTGAAATGAACAACCCCATCAACATTTTAAGGTGGAAAAAGAAAGGAGTCACGCCACAAATCTGTTTTTCTTCAAATAATAACTTCCTGTATTTATCTCTGAAGTTCTCACATGTAGTTGATCTGCTGCAAAATAAACTGTACATCAGGATTGGAAGGCCACTCATTAGGCACACATGAACTGATCGCATTAACGCATAATTAGTACATAATTTTCTGGAGATCCCATATGGCTTCAATCATATCATTACCAACAGCAGCACATCATATCCAAAAAGAGTACATCGAGCCCTGACCTTTTCCTAGTGTACATGTTCTGATAATAATAGATACTATTTTTGGCTAGAAATAGATTTGTGGTGTAATTTATGACCCAGCTTATTATTTTATTTTTTTTTCTTAAGAATGAATGTTGTCTTTGATGATCTCGGTGGTGATGTCTGCTATCTTGCTGCTGCGGCCGACAGTAACATAACAAAGTCGACTAGATCACAGCTCACTCTTACAACTGAGTAAGAGCCTGGCATTTTACCAGCTCAAATAGTGCTGCACTGGCTGCAGGGCCCAGGAAAAAAATGCAAATATTTCAGCTTTTTAGACGGCTATACAAATAGCAGAGCAGACAAGGCAGCCTCATCTGGGAAGACAAAAGATGTGTGTGATGACCTCCTTCCTTCAAGTTAAACAAGTAAAATCTTATCCTGGGTCATTGTCACAAGTTCCCCTCCCCTGTGAATGTGCAAAAAGAGCAATGCACTACATTTGCCTTTTGGCAGCATGACAAGAGCCCAGAGAGGATGTTCTGTGGTCAGGTCGCACTGAGCCCTGTCTGTGTGCCTGCTGTGTGTGTGTGGTCAAGGTGCCTGGGGCTGACTGAGGACACAAGGCAGCAAATGCCAATTCAAGCTGCCACATTTTTCTTTCAGTTTGTCTCTTCTCCTCCATCAGCATCTTTAGTGTTGTCATTCCACTGTTTGCTCTTCCCCGTGTGCCCTGCTTTTCTTGCACTCTCATCTTTTCTTGAGGGAGCACTGAAGTTTGACAGGTAAAGTGGAAGGTGTCTCCTCTCTGCTGAATGTCCAGCATCTTGATCATTCTCCCTTTTTGGCACAGTAGACTTGGATGTTGGGGTGCAACAGAGGTTTCTTTGCGCATTTCCTCTTCTCAAGTCCAGCACAATGAGCCGTCTGGGCTGAGATATTTTTGGCTGACGGTGTCCCAACATGCAATGCATGGCGCAATTTACTTGGCTTTGCTTCTTACCACAGAAATTAACAAAATCCATGCAATGCTTCTTGCCTGTCAGGAAGCTATACTCTGCATTAATCTCTCATTCAGGAGACAGGCTATGTGACAGAGAAGATTAATCCTAGCCACAGATAACACTTCCTGTCTTTAAATAGTTTCGGTAGATAAATAACTTCTATAATGAAACACTATCCCACAGTGGGGTTTTGGTCTAAGCCAAGAACTGTTGAGTTTTAATTTTGGCTTTCAGACAAAATCTCTTTGTGGATAAAAGTAAGTAGAAGCCTGGTTTTGTTGGTTTTAGGTTTTTGGTGTTTTTTTTTTTTTTTTTCTCAGAGAAGGTACACAGCTTTTTTCACACTCCTCAAGAGTTGCAGCTCTTCAGTACCTACTTCTCTTGCCACTTCTTTTCCTGTAACGCAGTCATAGAGTTTTCTCTGCAGATGTATTGAAAGGATAAATTCAATGTCAGGAAGATTTCTGAAGATGCAGGTCATTGCTTGAGGCAGATTCAGTCATCCACAGTGCTCAGAGGTTGCTCTGGGGAACCTGCATTGTCATCATGGTCCCCACCAGTACTCAGTCTATACTTGGAAAATTCACCCAGCAGACCTGATTCTTGAATCTGGGTCATACAGACATGGGTAAGATCTGGTCCAAAGCCCATTAAAATCATCAAGAGCCTTTCCTAAGTTAAGTGGGTTGGAGTCAGGGCTTTGCAGGATGCATGAACCCCAGCCTTCCCCACCTCTGGACAGCACAGTGATGATCTAACACATGGCCTTCTGAGAGCCTCTTTACACAACTGGGGAAGTCTTGGCCTCTAGACAGGAGGGACTTTACCATGGGCACAGTCCAAATCGTATTTAAAAAATAGTATTCAGACTCCTGCAATCTCTCTGCAGTACTTGCTATTTAAATCCTTTTTCAAACCACACAGAAATAGAGCATGCATTGTAGGGATTTTCCTCGATTTCCTTACACCAGACAAATCAGGGAGAAGGGGCTCTGACCACTGTATCTTAGGAAGGAAACAGCAAATGCTGTGTGTAGGAATCTCATGCTTGCCAGGACATTGCAAAGTAAGGTCTGTGATGAGATAAGGTCTTTGAAAGAACTTGAATTTGTTTAAGGGATCTTTTCTATTCTACCGTGCAAAATGAATGGGCTACATACAGGAAGTTCATACTAAAGATAGCTGTGCAGATGCAAGAGCATCACTGAGACTCCAGAAATACTTTAACTGCAATTTTAACTTTAAACTAGCTACAAATGACAATCTCCACAGCCCCGTGGCTGTGCTCCTGCTGCTGCCAGGCCCTGAGCTGGCTACACAGCACTGCAGAGACTTGCCTGTGGTCGTGCTGGTACCTACAGTACCTTATTAAACACAAAGTATTAAGCAAAGATTGGGTTTCTGCATCATGGCAGCCACGAGCAGAGGCTCACACTGTGTATGAGCTCTGATTAATGTTTGAGGTAATAACCCATTATTCTTCCTTAATGGTGAGAGAAGGGACCCTACAGTGGTGACTGGCAAAGCAATGCCATGACCACTAGCACTGTCTTTTAATGCACCATGCAACAAACAGACAGATGAAACCAAGTTCTACCCTGTGGCATAATGATTTGTCTTGGTGCAAATGCAGGCACAAGGATCTCAAGGACTGAAGGGAAGTGGTCCTTGATCTTTTTTCAGAGAAAAGTAAGAAATAGGAACCAATATCTCTCCCTCTTCTCTCAAGAGGAGTCAGTCACTGTAGTAATGGTTAACCAAAAAAATCAAACCAGTTCACCTGTTTAGCCTCCCAGGTCAAGCAGTGAGAAGCAAATAAAGTTTCTATTTCATGGATTAGAAGCAGGGAAAGTCTTTTAGCTGTGTTTACTATTGGCTTGGCATTTACTGGGAAAAGGCTTGGGCAATGTGGTTGAATGACTATGTCACTTCAATGTTGCCTGCGAGCAGCTGTTAAGAGGTGCTTTCTCCCAAAACCTCAGCCTTCCCCCACTTGGAAGTCCAAATGACAGGTCTTTGGAGCATGAAGGCTCCAGGTACCCAGCTCTTCTCAGAGGACAATGGTACCTCTGCCCAGGATGGAAACTGCACAGCTAGTTTTTCTGCCTTTTGTTTGTTTGTTTGTTTGTTTGTTTGTTTGTTTTAAACCAAATAGGCCAAATAGCAAAATCCTTACTTTGATAACAATTGCATTCAAATTGAATGAAAATTCTGACTGTTAGGGGCTAATATCCATGAACAACCTTGTTGTCAGAATGGTTGCAAGTAGAGTTCTCCAACCAAGTTTCTCTGCTAGCAGTCTAGGCTACAGCTAAGGTATCTCTGTATATAGATAATGTTTTTGGAGGCAGTGGGAGGTCAGCATAGGAATAATTTGTCTTAGTTAACTGTAACCTCTAGCATTAGATCAGACATCCTACTTAAAAATAGGCTTTAGATACTCTGACTTAATATTTTAGCTCTAGTAGATGAAATTTGAGCTCCAAATGTCATATTTGAACTCCTAAATATAAATGGCCTGATTTTCCAGGGTGTTAAGCATATGCAATGCCTCTTGATTTCAGTGAGAAATGTGGGTGCCTTTTTGGAAAACCCGGCCATTTTACTTAGTCATTGATTCATAGATTCCTAACTTTAAGCAGCCAGATTTGAGACCTTTTCTAGCTTCATGCAGTTCTGCTCCAGCTTTAGCAGAAACTCACTTCCGTGAAGTGGAACCCTTAAGTACCCTCAGCTTACTCCCTTCCAGCTCTGTCTTGCATGCTGTGTTAAGTATTCATGTAAGACTGACTTTGAAGAAACAAACAACAAAACCACATAAATTTAAAATATTATATTTTTAATGCAGAATAAATAATTTCATAAACATGTTAAAAAATGTTCCTTACTGAGAGAGCGACCTTATTTTTATACAACAATTACTACTGAGACAGAAGGGAATTTGTGCTGCAAAACTGTTCTCTTCAGTACAGATGACACATTTCAGTGGGAAAGGCAAAGTTAAATACATAGCAAAGGTGAATAAAAACATTAGACTCCAGCCATATTTGGATTGTATCACAAACTAAATAACATTAGAAAATTACACTCCTTCTCCTCTCAAATCTAGATTTATTGTGTTCATCCCACATGATGCCTGATCAGAAAGGAACTGGATTGTATGTAGCAGGAGACTATGTGCCAGGTCTGTGCTAGATTGAATGTACCAACTGTTCAAACACAACACTACTGGAGGACAACTAATACAAAGCAAAACAAATATGCTTTGACCCATATATCTTAGACTAGCTCAGCACTAGCTACAGTAACCAAAATACTTTCCTCCTAGGACACTCGCTTATATGTTAGAGCTATAAATGCTGCCAAAATTTCCTTTCTCTGACTGATATTCATATAATGGCACAGGCTTTTAGTGAACTTAACGTTAATCTTAGACTTTCAGAGAGAATTAGCAGCACGTGTTGCTTGCATACATCTCCTTGCCATCTGCGGATTCTTTAGGTTCAAAGGAGGCAGCAAATACATCAACACTTGGGGAGCCATTTGGATCTTGAAATCTTTAAGTGTGAAGCATTTATAGGAGGTTGCAAATAGTCTGAGCCTTCACACTGTGGATGATGCAGATGATGTCCAAAACGAGGTTAACAGAAACATGGAAATAATTAGACATATCTCAGAGAACAAGGGTAAGATGGGCAGGGAGTAGGTGGGGTTAGGGAAGTTTTGGAGACCTAAGATTGCAGCAGATACCTATTTTGAAAGGAGACCATTTGTTTCCAAGGGATAGGTCTGAACTTCAATACATTCAATACATACATTGTTCTGCACACAGCTTTCTGACCAGCAGTAGGTCAGGCTCGAGGTACATTCTGATCTGGAAGAGAAGTTATGCTTCTCCCCTCAGGATGCCCGTGGGTGTTTGCGAGACCACAGTCACGTACTGAAAGGTGGAACTGCACAGGATCAGGGAGAAGGTAACAGCAGTCTTCTATCAGCTGCTTAACACGAGGCACTACCAGGTTACTCAGGGAAATCTAGAGCTGCAGTGATGTGGGCTTGGCATGCTGAGAATCTGGTTGCAATTTGACACTTGTATTTAGTGGCAGGGTTTCTATTTAACTAGCTAAAATTGTTTACAATGATGTAAGAATAGCTCAGATCACACGCCCATTTTTCTGACTTTCCAGACACAACCATAATGTTTTAAACACAGGTGTTGGGCTCAGTCTCCTGTCTTCGACAATGTACACAACCCATGACATAGTCATAGTTCGATCCTAAGTAAACCTGTACAATAAACAGGTTTTTGTTTGTCCGAGCAAACAAAAGACAAGGAACATATGGGGTGCTGCTGGGGCTGATTTCTGGTTGGTTGTAAAACAAAAACCAAAGTGAGCACCACTCATAAACTATTTAAAGGCGACACAGCTGCAATCATTCCCACTTCCCCAGCCTGGCGCAGCTGCATAGACTGTACTGACCATTTTTTGGCTGTGGTAGAGGAGAGTTTCTTAGGAAGCAGCCAGTGCATTAGGAGCCTTGCCACATCCAGTGCATTATGAGCCCCGACACATCAAGTGCACTATGAGCCCTGACACAATCTCCTGCAGCTGCAAAGGGCCTGGCACTCCCCCTCAAGGTCCCATTTATGGTGAGACTGGCGTACAGCTCATCACTCTGAATGTACTCTTTTGTACCAGTTATTGTTTGTCCTCTTACAGAACTCGGGCTCCTGTGCAAAAATTTTGCCCTGGTGTAAGGGGATGGGTGGGGCTATTTGGCACTGCTGAAGCAGCCCTGTGGGAATTGTCAGTCTGTCCAGGTAGCTCAATAGCTGAGGGTCTCAAGGCTGGCCACTGTAACCAGACCAGCTGCCACTGTGTCCAAGGGCACCACGTGTACTGCTCACACACCAGCTGTGAGAGCAGCCAGTCTGTCGTACAGCCAAAGCAGCCTGGATCCGTGGGAGTTGCTGCCGGCTGCCGGAGTCAGAAGTGGCACCACAGACAGCAGTATGGGTGTGGTAAACCAGGTCCTGCCTCTGCTCTCAGTGCTCTTTTATGCACACATATGTGACAGGGGACACATGTTTTACTGAAGAGCTGACATGAGTTTTGACACAATGCAAAAAGTGGAAGAATATCCCGTGGAGGAAATGGGAAAGGAAGGACAAGAATTACAAAAATAAAAGCAGACAATTGGACACATAAATTTAGCGAACTGGAAGCCTTGCCAGATTGCTACTTTGAGACATTTGTATTCTTACCGGTTGCTTTGGTGGTGCTAGCAACTTTACAGGTGTCAAAATGGAGTGCATGTGGAAGAGGTTTGTAAAGGATCATGCAGTGGCTTCATATATTTGTCCACAAAGGAGAAGATAGCCAGTAGTTATAGGAGGACAACTGGTCAGTAGAAGAGAAAGAGGTGGTTAGACTTTGACAAGCTTTAAAAGGATTTGAAACTTACGTGAAGAGGGTGTAGTGGGCTGGGTAAATTGCTTGACATGAACGGACCTCTGAGAGGATCTGCAAGAAGAAGCAGGACAGCAGAATAACCCAGTATACATACAGCTTGAGAAAGAGAAGTGCCATTAAGGTACATCCAAGGTGACTGCAGGAACTCACTGAGGTTGCTAAACATGAAGTGGCTATACTAGCTAAATGCAACAGCAAGGAGTTGCTGGGGGACAATGGGTTTCTGTCCTTTGAAGCTATTTTCACACTGTGAGATCCAGTTTGTTAATGGTTGGTATATACAATAGACATTGCAAAGTTTTTTATATCTGTTTTAAACTTAGTTGTCAGGTAAATAATCAGGAAAGTCATGGGGTTTAAATCTAATTTTACAAATAAGTTTTAAAAATAAATGTATAGATTTTTCTGACTGAATATTTATAAAAAGGCATTTAATAAGAAGGCAGCATCCAGTTATGACTGCAGTTTGACTTACAGAAAACATACTTGAGACAATATGACAATGACTCAAAAAAATCCACTAGGTCCTCTCTTTCTTTGCATGTACATATTAATACAGTACAAGAGAAAAATGAGTTTCAAGATTCAAATAGAAGACAAAGTACCTTTCACCTAGACAGTATAATTTTGCAGGATTTCCCTCATAACCAATACCAACCTGTGAAACTTCATGCCTGTCAGTGCCTTCCTCAGAAAGCTTGTCCACACAGACTCAGAAGTAATCCTCTAATGAGCAATATAGCTGTGGTAGAGTAAGATGGAGGGGGATTTTATTTTCAGCTTTCTTAACACCATATGTTCACTTAATCCCACTCTTCATTTAGTTAAAGGTAATCCCTGAGTACTTGAGAACAAATTACATGCAAACATGCATTATGTGTATGGGTGCATCTGCATCTAACTCTGCACATGTGTCTAAGAGAAATAACACTGATAGCTAAGACGGTTGAATTTTGCTACACAGATGCTCCCAGGTCACCTACCTCAAAAGCACACATTAAGATTCAAGAAGGAAATTTCCTCTGAAAGAATTACTAATGAGGCTTGCTTGGATTTTTGCTCATCAGATCTTGAATAAAGATCTTCAAAGTTATTCTGAAGTGCCACTTAATTTTTCCTACCTCATCACTAAAATTATTCAAAAAATCACGACAGCTCTTTCTGATAAAGGCCAGTAACATCACACAGACTACACTAAACATGCCAAAATGTTTAACTTTTCACTTCAGAATAAAATAAATTTTAAAAGATTCAAAGTACAGTGATAAAAATACTGAAATTTACTGTTCAAAAATCTACTATTCAGTTATCTATAGCCGTTCAAAAAAAAAGAATATGAAACTTCACACAACTATTTTCAGTTGCTCACTGAAAGAACAACTGCACCAGTTTAAACTACTTCTTTTAAAAAATGTGGAAAGTCCAGCCAATGTCACTTAAGCAGTCAAGACAGAAATTCCAGGAAATCCTCATGTATGATTTACAAGATATATGTCAAACGTTTCACATATGCACAAAAATGACAGGAAAAAAGTAGTTCTGCTCTGTAAACACTTGGTACAGTTAAATAACACAGAACTTCTGGAGAAAGCTGAAGTTTCTAGCTGGTCTTGCAACTTGATTAGTGCCAGCTGGCTCCTGAAATGAAAGAGTCCACTTGAGCAGGTCACTTTCCAAAATGAGATCTGAGGACAAGACGTGGCTGAAGACAGTTGGGAAAGAACAGCTAATAGTAACTGGAAAAACAAACAGTAGTGCCAGCACTGAGTATACCAGAGATGTGCCTATCCCTGCAGCTCCAGAAACTCTGTGACAATGCTGCAGTCCATGCAGACAGAGCTTCCCCCTGCAATTATGGCCAGTGCGTAAATGGGTGTGACTGAATTTCCCTCTGTGAAAAAAAAAAAGAGGGAATAAATTTAGTCTTTTGGATTTTCACAGTGCAGCAGCAGAAGGTCCAAAATTCATTCTCTCTCGGGCAACAATGTGACTGAAAACTCTATTTTACTGCACACTGATAAAATCACTTACATTTTAAGTATTATTAAGTCAGATCTAGCAGGTAATTATTCTGTAACTGCATATAAGCTGTTTGGTCTTGAAGGATAGTTCAACACCTTCAACATTTACATTAAAATTCTTTTTTTCTAAGTAAGCAAAAGATGTCAGTTCTGAGGTGAGATGAAAGAACGTTTTCAGTGTAAAATGAGAAATGTTGTCATAGAGGAAGTAAAAATAGGTTAAAAGTAATCTGAAAGGTAAATGATTACTTGTTGCTTCTTTTATGGTAACATAAATGGTAATAGTAATGGTAACATAAATAACATGAACTCCAGACCTGAGTAGTGCTTTCTGGCCTGACCCAGAGAAATGCCTAAGACAGGCCCCTGGATTATCCTGAGGCTCTTCCCATTTGGTATCAAGGACAGCCTTTATACCTAAAGAATCAGTCAGGTCATATCAAGAAGGTCATTGCAAGAAGAGAAGAACTTTTCAGGACAAATTTGAGTCACAAAGTAGAAGCAGCAAGTAGAAACAAACCCAGTTTCTTTCCGCACTCCATTTGCCACTCACCTCTCTCAGTATTTTAAACATGTTGTGGACTTGATTATTTTATATAAAGCAATGCTTCTCGAGACTGCAAAACTGATATACGTGTGTCATTTCCCTTTCATGTTAATACCCAAACCTCTGCTCTTTCACTACAGCAAATGGAATCTTTCAATGGTTTTGAAGTGCTGGGTGATGTTTGCTCCTATGCTTAAAATTCTAGCGGTGTTTGAAAGAATGTGTGGAAAAGAATCACTCTGTATTTTAAGTGAATTTTGTGCCAGAACCTCATAAGTTTTACAAATGAGTAACCTCATCATTTTCAGAGGCATCACTCAAAGAAATCAAAGATAAAGGCTGAATTTATTTGCAGAGTTGTTTGTAAATTTTTTGCCATAGCTTTGGTCTCTTTTTTAGATCACACTTACCCTGTAGTGATTTCTCCAGAAACTGACCATAACAGAGTCAATGTCCTCTACACTGGCATTTGTTTACCTTGTTGGCACCTCATTCTAGTTCATGTAACTTTTTTTTTCCTTATGTAAATGGCCATTTTCCAACTAATTTTCACCACTGAGATTTTTTTTTCCCCTTGGTTTTAAAGGTATGATCAGGTACAAAAATACTGATTTCTCCTGTCTTCAAGAAGACGATGAAAAACCTTGCTTCATGAATGGCCAGCACAACTGCTGTGATTGGAACCCAGAGCAACATTATTTTCCCTTGTAATCATAGTAAGTCAGATGAAGAAAAAAGAAGGGCAGCTAGAGAATATTAATAGTTCTTGAGGGTGTGATAGATCTTAAGGCCTGTAACTGTGCTGCAAAAAATTGCTCATTTATTTGCCTTTCAGTAAGAATCTCGAGAAATAGAAGCAATTTACATTATTTTTTTCCTAAAGAAATGAAAATACATACCTGCTAATTGCACTTTGGAGAAGGAAAATTAATAAAGACAACTGCGCCATTCCCCATTAGTGGAAATGCCTGCAGTTAACCTGCCTCAAGCACTTTCAATATCACTGAATCCCATGGGTGGGATTTTCCAAAGTGCCAGCATTAGCTCAGCTCTGCTCCCATTAAAATCAATTACTGACTTCAGCCTGGGAGGAGAGCCCAGAGAGACCCTCTGGTGCCTTGTGTGTTGGAAGATCCTAATCATTGTGTGTGCTGCTTCTTCCCTATTTTGATGTGCATGGCTGCACAGGTGCTTAGATACATTCATGAGGGCCAGGATTTTCCTCAGAGGACCTAAAAAGGAACCAGAAAGTCAGCTGTGTGGAATAAAGCGTAATGAAGAGTAATACAGATCATGGAGGCAAAGGGGAGCTTCACATAAGATGAAACTTCACCAAGTGCCTAGTGAAGTCAGCCAACTGCTGCCTCTATCCCCCAGTTCATAGAGCAAAAGCCCCCAGAGTACGTTTTCAGTACTACTTCACACAGTATATTTTCTGTCTATGGAATCCAATTGTCATGGACAGTCATCAAGGCAAAGAGTTTAGTAGAATTAAAAAAGGATTTAAGAAGCTTTGTGAGCAAAGACAACATTTGCAGCTGTATGCACTAGATTACAACAATGCAGGGGACAAACGAGCTTCCTGCTTCAGCAGCATAAGCTGATTGCTTTGAGAGTCAATAAGAAATGTTTGTTTGGCATGTGTTAGCCATGCTGATTTATTGAGATGTGTGATGGGTTAGTTTGAGTCTTCACTAAAAGGGGTGATAATGATAATGAATGTTACAGGTAGATTACTTGCTAGTCTGTAATGCTGGCACTTCTATAAAAAGGGTATCGGTAACAATTTTGTGATGAAGTCCCCTCCCAAACAAGGGACTGATTGGTACTGATGAGAGCAGAATTCAGACCTTGGCTATGAAGGAGGTCTCCTTTCTGACTGTAGGGGGTAGCTTATTCTTTCATCACCTGAGAATTGGAAAGACGATGAATGCTTCCCTAGTTCTTAGAGGTGGAACGGAGGGAAGGTGCATAAAGAGGAGAGAGGTTCATATTTTCATCCACAGCCTTTATGTGCTTTGGATTCAGAGCTGTTGTTCCACTGTAATTCAGAAGTACCTTAGCTGGAATTAGTCAAGACTTCTGATTTGCACTGAGTAAATGAGTTCAGAAAATGGTGTTTTCATTCCACCGTTTGTGGTGCTCCTCTAAACTTGTTCTACCATACAAATAGCAGCAGCCTTCCCTATGAACAATAGCCCTGGTAAAACTTAGTGGCCTTAACCTAGAACATGAGCAGTTTCTGGAACAGATTATGTATCATGCTGGCTGGCTTGAAACCCCAGAAGCTCCTGTCCAAGTCTGCGTTCCTATTGCAGGCTACTGTTGTCATTACACCAGTTGCTGCAAGGTCAGATTCCCCTTCAAGACATTCTTGTTTATGAACAGTAGATAAGATCTGAGAAAAGACATTTTTAAGGTATAGGCTGGAAGAGCTGAATTATTTATGTTAATGGCTATGGGTGCTATACCTATTGCTAAGAAATACTGTAATACTTTGTCGTGACTCCCATTTGGAAATGCCATTATAGCTAGCTGGGCAGCAATAGATACAGTATAGGCTGAGCAAGTTATTGATGAACAGAAAAGGGTTTTTAATGATTTTGTACCTTGAACACTGTAGTTGGCATAAAAACCCAAATGATAAAGAAGCAGGTGAAAAAAGTCAGATTGTTCTTCTTGTTAGAGCTGGCAGGGGTCACAAGCACTCAAGAGTCCATGATGGGATAGCTGCATATATATATATATATATATAGCTGTACCTATATATGCACATATAAATGATTTTGATTGATAGAGTCTGGCCCAGATCCAGCTGGTCTTCACTGAAATGTGACATTTCTACTGCACAAGTCATTGAGCTTTCTTAGGTCCAACAAAGAAATCAAGATGGGAGTTGTTTTGGTTTTTTAATTTTGAACTTTCATATTTCCAGCCTTTGCCTGGTGTGTCCCTTATGGAAATTCCCACAAACATCTAATGATCCAAAAGCCTATGTAACCTTTATTTATGTTTTCTTATTCAGAATTATTTAAATGCAAAAAATAAAACTTTTCAAGGTTTCAAAATTAAGCTCAGCTGCCAACAGTGCTTAGCTATACTTAAAACTGAGATGGATAGGCAGCATTTAGGGAGAAGGAAGGGTCAATAGCCATGGAATTATTGCCCTGATTAATCCATTTTATCCTTTCTTATTTGGATGCAGATATACATTTAAACTGACCTTTTAACCTACTCAGAAGGCTTCATTATTTTTATTGATTCATTACCTGTTAATTTTATTGGCAGATGTATGACTGAATTCCCTGTACTATTTTGGAAACCTTACACAACGTCTGCTACAGCTATGTACTATTTCCCTGGCCTGTGGGATGATTTTATATTAGTAACTTACATATATAATTGGATCGTGGTTCTGTTGGATGCACACAGATCCAATCTGGTCCTCAAGCTTTGAATGGTCTGGCTCTGATCTCTACCCTACACTAAACTGGCTGTGTTGCCTATTGTCTGTTCAGGCTCAGAGCAACTTAGCAGGTTTGGTATGAAGGAACATTTCCGCACACCAGAAGCAGAGTTTGCATTGGTCAGCTGCAGTCTCTTTTCCCTTTCCATAGAATTTCATAGCTGAGGGTATGCAGCTTTGCACACGACATGGCCATGCAGTTCCTGAGCTGCAGTGGTGCAGAATGTGACTTGGCAGTGCTTCTGTGCTGGGTTAGACGTGGCTGGAGCTGCCACGGAGCTACAGAAGGGACCTGGTCATGGCACACCCAAGTTGCTGCTTTTATTGCCTGTGCACTCACTGTGCTTTCTCCATCCATCTTGGGACCTGCTTCCCAGGAGGTGTTGTCATTCTAATCCCTTCAGGGTCATGAAGGATCAGTAGGAAAGTATGGTGGGATTACTACAACCTGGAGACATGGTCTAAACCTGCCGATAACATCAGATTCATAGTCAGTGCCAGCTCACTCTCACTGCTGATATGCAGCAAGTGCAGAACAGCGCTGAAAATTGAAGTACTTATCACTGTCATTAAATAATGTGAGTCCAGACATTTATTAATCGTGGAACACTTGCACAAATTATGAAGCAATGTATCAATAGTAGTCTAGTATTTGGAATGGTTGGATTAAAAATATTTTATTTGCAACCCCATAATGCTACTCGAGTGTCTCAGTGATGAATGCATGCATTTTTAGTCCACATTGAGAATTTATCTATTTCTGCATCTGTAACTTTGATCTCAGCTTATCTGGGAAGTAGTTAATTGGCAACATTTCATTATGTTGCCCAGAATGTGGAAGTGATTACGTGCTAAGGTGAATATATATAGCAAAACTTGTTGCTAAATGTTAGAATCATATGTGTGAACTTTGTCATTAAAATGACTTAATTGTACAAACACATGAAAATCCTATTTTAAAAGCTTCCCCTTCATGTTGCTGGTCAGTAAATTAGTATTTGCAGAAGTACGACAAGTAGCATAACTTTGTGTAATTGTTCTCATTTATGGAAAACACAGTGCTTTAGCTGACTGAAGCTGTCAGACACGGACGGATCAAACCTGATGTACACATGCCTGTGTTCTGTTCCCGGCGGGAGCAGCGTGGGTGCCAGCTTTGCTGCGCTGGAGTTGGAGCACCGGCGCACTCACCTTCCCCGGCAGCGCGCTGTAGTTAGGGAGTCTCCCCTCGTGTAGCATCACTTGCAGCAGCGAGCAGTGCGTTCTATCCCATTCTGTGAACACTTTAGAGAACGGTGCTCTCGGCCTGAAGCCGTGGTAGGATGAGCAACAGGGACCAACTCCCGGGCGGGGCACGGCGTGGACGAGGCGGCGCGGTCCGGGACTGGCCCAGGGACAGCGGGACACGCGACCGGGGGTTTCGGTGGGATTTCCAGGATTTGGTCATTTGCTGCCGACAGAAATCCCCGGTGACCGGAGCGGGGAACATCCCCCGGCGACTGTAGCAGCGGACAGAGTCGCCGCCGCCACCTGGGGCGCGGCCACCGCCCGCCGAGAGCGCGCTGGCCGCCGCCCGGTGCGGAGGGACCCGCTCCGGGGGACCGGCACCAGGGGATCGGCAGCGGGGGATCGGCTCCCCGCGACTGGCTCGCAGGCACGGGCAGTGCGCGCTCCCGCGCCCACCGCCCCCCGGCCGCGCGCCCACGGCGCTGGCGGCGCTGGCGGCGCTCTCGGCGGGGCGGGGCGGGGCGGGGCGGGGCGCGGC
>JAWWEU010000163.1:25258007-25492852 GCA_035583155.1 Acropternis orthonyx | reverse complement strand
GGCACGGGCAGTGCGCGCGCCCGCGCCCACCGCCCCCCGGCCGCGCGCCCACGGCGCGGGCGGCGCTGGCGGCGCTCTCGGCGGGGCGGGGCGGGGCGGGGCGGGGCGCGGCCCGCGGCCGGAAGTGACCGGCGGGCGGGGCAGGAGCGGCGGCGCTGGGGCGGCGGCGGGGAGCGGCGTCTCTGCTGCCGGGCACGGGCGCGCCTCAGCCGCCGGACACAAGGCACGGGAAAGGAGGGGAGCGCCGCAGGGACCCGGCGTCGGCGGCCACCAGTAGCCGCGGCGGGAGAGGGAGCAGCAGCCGCCGCCGCCGCCGCCGCCCCGGGGGTCTGCGGGCGGAACGGAGCCGGGTGCCGCCGCCGGCAGCGAGCGGGAGCGAGCCCGCCGCCTCGCCCTTCTGCTCTGCGGGGCGTCGCCGCTGCCCGCCGGGGGCTGCCCCGGAGCTGGGGCGAGGTGAGTGGCGGAGCCGCCCCCGTGTCGGTCTGTCTGTGAGGGGCGGTGGCGGCGGGAGAGCGGGCGGGCGGCGGGAGCGTCGGCGGCGTGAGGCGTTTGCTGCGGCGGCCCCGCGGCCCCCCGGGCACGGCCGGGGCTGGGCGGGAGCAGCGGCCGGAGGGGCGCGCATTCCCCGCCGCACCACGGGTAGCACCGCGTGTTCGTTCCAGAGAGGCTCCGCCGTGCCCGCGGTGCCGGCTGCGGGGGGCTGATGCCCGCGGGCTTTCCCCGAGTGCGGCATGCCCCGGGGATGCGGGCTGAGCGCGGGGCGTGCAGACAATGTCAGCCCGGGCGGGTCCCCACCCTGTGGCAGCCGCAGGGTCCCCGCACTGGCACCGCTGAGCAGGGCGCTCAGGTCCTCCAGCCCCGTGCCACAGGGAAGGATTGGTGTGGGGTGTTGGTTACAGTGTTTTGTTTGTGTAACAAAACCCCCAAACCTGAAATCTCTTCAGCGTTTTATCCTTACGACTTACTGAGAGCAGGCTGGTTTGCGAGGAGCCTCCCAAGGAGGGCTGGCGTCTGCTTCGGTTTTCCCGAAGATGGGAGAGTGGTCTATTATTTTTTCTGCATGGGGAAAATCATTGATGGTGGGAGGGAAAGGAGGAGTGTCTGTATACGTGAGTGTCACATGACCTTGTAAGAATCATATAGCTATAGTTATTTTTTTCCTACATTAATGCCGGTTGTCTTGAGAAGCCAGTGACTTACCTGTTCATTTCAGGTTTTAGTTTTTTTGGATTTGTTATCATGTGGGGCACAAAGTAGTCACCTGTGTGTTTGGATGCTGTCTTTGCGTTTTATCATGCATTTTATCATTGTTACTAGTATTTTAAGACTTTTTATGTTTTAACTGGGTAATGGGTGTTCAGAAGGGAACAAATGGCAGTACGTGTAATAGTTCTTTTTTACTGGAAGACTTACAGGTGCACATCTTTGGGCACAAGTATAGTGTTTCCTATGGCTAATGTCTTCGTATTGCCATTCATGTGATGGATGAATGAGACTGTAGAATCACACCACCTCCATTTTGAACAAATTGCCTTTTTGTCTGTTCCCCTTCCACTGTCCTCCAGACATAGACATATTAGTTTGTAAAACACCTTTGAACAGAAAAATTAATTCATATGTTTATTGTAACAGTATGTCCAAAACAGCAAGTCTTCCAATTTCAGCTTTTCTCTGCTCAGAAGTTTCCTATTAAATAGAGGAACAGAAAAATAACTTGTTAAATCACACTGAAGAACAAAAGTGTAGGTCATAATCTAGGGAGTACTTTACATTTAAGTTATCTAAAGATCTAGACGTATCCACATTTAATACACTGAAATCCTTCTTGGGTGGATGTGGTGGATAGTGGAACATGAACTGTTTTTCTGCACTTTAGTTATTATGTGGTTTTTCATATCACTGGGTGACACATTATCTTACAGAAATTCATGTTGAAGATGCATTTTGCTTTTATAGAACAAGAAGGTAAGTGGCACTCAGGAATTTATTTATTGCCCTCCTGCAGATTTCATTTCCAGATGGATATTTCCCTAAAATGGCTTCGTTTTTAAGTCTTACAGCATGCAATGAAGTGTCCATCTACCACTGCTTCTCTGACTCAGCATGTGGAGACAGAGAAAAGTACTGCTAAGAGATAAACCACAGTTCAGGAAAGCCGTGTAGTGTACCAGCTGATAATCACTTGAAAGAATATAAAAAATAATGTGAAAAGGGACACTGGCAATTTTTAGATGATCTTCAGTCTGCCCTTCTTGTGTAGTGTCTTGAGATCACAGTCTTCAGATTTGAATTTAAAGTAGGGTGTTTTACAGTGGAATAGTGCATTGACATAAACTGTTTTGAACTTCCTGTATGTTGCAACCTGTTCCTTTCTTAATAAGGTAAGCCCTGGTACAGGGAATACCTGTTGGTTTAAAGGGGTGTATGAAGCTGCTGTGATACCTTTTGTAGGTAATGGTTCAGTATGATTGATTTTAAGAGGCTTTATTTTTCAAAAGGATGTCTCAGCCTTCTGAGTATCAGAATATATGGATATTGCCTGATGTCCTACAAACCACTGAATCTTTTTAGCTGTAAAGCTGTTGTTATATCTTTATTTGAATTTTGCAAGAGTATAGAGATGTTTCTTTATGTAGTCCTTCAGCATTAAGGTTTTCAATACAATGAACTAGCTTTCCCAGCTGGGAATAGTTAATTCTTTGTGCTTTTGTGTTAGTCTGATCTTTACTGGTCATACAACTTGCCTTCCTTCTCGAAATGTTTTTCAACCACTGAAGGGAGAAATAAAAGCCTATCAAACTGGGACAGAGTTAAATCTGAGTGACTAAGCCAGTTAGGCAAATATTAAGAAGAATAGCACTGAAGTTCCTGGCCATTAAGCAATTTAGATCACCTTCTTAATAGAAGAAAAATCCAAATCTCTTGTGTTACAAATGAAGCCAAAGGTTGCAAAATAATCACATGCTGCCTCCTGTTACGTTAAGTAATAGTTTTATTATGGAATTTTCAAATAGAACTGAAATAATGTGCTCTACAGCTTCCCATTAACATCTGCTCATACTGAGGACCCCACTGATTAAATATAGAACTTCCTACAAGCACTTACCAAATCCAAAAATGTCTGATTTCTGTTTCTGTCCCCAACAATAAACCATTCTGTGATGTTTCACACCCTTTCTGTGCACTTGCTAGAAGAAAATATGGTGATTTACAGCTGAATCAGTCAATCTCAGATAAGTCAACCTTATGAAAAGGGACAATCCAGATCAGTTTTATTGCTAAGGTTTAGTAATACATTGAAATGACAGCAGACAGCCAAGTAGCCCATTTAATCTATTTCTATATAGGTTATAGGTGAAGTGTTAATTTTGTTTAAGGAAACATGAATTACAAAACCAAGTTGACATATTGAGTAAGTCCTCTTAAGGATTCAAAAAATACCTCTGATAATTGGCAGTCACAGATTTTGAGTGAGTATACACGTGGAATGCTCTCCATCTTTAGGAATGTCTACACAGTTAGGGAATGCCAACAAAGAAACTTGCATTGTAATTACCTGTTATAATTGTACTTCAGATTGGCAAAGGATTTAAATTTCTTCTTGTTAATCTGCAAGTATTATCATCATTTAAAAAACTGTTCATTGAAAATGGCATATTATTTTTAAGAGGTTAATACTAGAAATTAGTAATAACTATCCAATTAAACACATCAGTCAGTCTCCGTGAGAAAGAACTAAAATTCATTAATGGTAGAGGCTGCTAATTATCATCCACTAAAAAAAGTATCTGCAGAATATTTTTATGCAACTTGGTCCAGATATATTGGCTGATATTTTCTGACATGTTAATGAATTAAAGTAACTTCTCTATTTTGTTCTCGTTAGGAGTTTTAGTTACTTGCTAGGTCCAGCTTTAGCTGGAAGTGTTTCATATAAGATGATAAAATAATACTTTTTGTTGAACTTTTAAAAATACATCTGTTAGTGAAGAGCTCTTGAAATGTCTTGTTCTGTGAGCTGTTACTCTATTTGTTAGGAATTGTATTGAGGAAGATAACGCACATGAGAATTTGAAACTGGCCTGATGTTAATATTGGGAAAATAATTTTTTGCCATCTTATGTCATAATGAGTTAGTTGGATTTTAGGGAGGGGGAGGGCTGGTGGTGGGGAAGGAATTCCAGAGATGGTATTAAAATAGTTTTAAAACTTTGGAGTCACAGAACAGAATTTTTACCTGTTACTGAATATCTAGTCTGAAAAAATGATCAGAATAATTTACATGAATGTAATCAAAAAGGTGATTGAATCTTCAATGCCTCTGGTCTTTCTTTTCAGGAGAGCAGTGTTTAAGGTGAAAGTTTTTATACAAAAATATTGTAGTGAGTCTGGGAATTAGTTTACACAGTAGCAAAACTGCTGTATTTACTTAAGTAAAAATTTTAGTGATCAAGAACTCAAGTTGTTGCTGATAAAAATGCACGGATGCTGCATAGAGCAAACGGTCAGCTGAATATGGATTGTTCTCATCCTCTGTGAAAATTACCTTTGCTACTGCCAGTGCTGTGGTTGTCTTATATTGTCCTTCTCTTTTCCCAAAGTCTTAACAATTTTCTGTGTTTGTGGGACCTGTAGCATTCCTGGTGTGTATTGTCATCCTTAATATTGGGCTACAGAAGAATATAAAACAAATTGGAACTGTGCTGTCCTTAGGTCGAGATGTGCAATAAAGTGACTTCTTTAGTTATTTCAGTTGTTGCCTCCTTGTCTCTTCAGTAGGAAGGAACAGTTTGCTCACCAAAGAAAAGCTCCAGGTAGAGCTTGTTTTTTTTCCAGTGATACATGGGTAGACTTCATCTTGATGTGAGTTCTGTCATTTGTTACCACTTTTCTGCTTTAAGAGAAGCCTTCGTTAGCATAGAAAAGGTAGTTCATTGTATGTGATCCTAGTTTTAATGTCTGAACTTGCTTATAGACTCCTGACAGAATTGCTCCCCCAAACTAAAACTATTGTTGAGCAAGCACTTCTGCCATTGTACAGTTGTGTATCAGTGACTTGTGAAAAACTCCGCAGGTTCTTTGAGGAAGTAATTTATACTCTTTGAGGATTACTCTGCAAAAGTATACTTCATTTTCTGAAATGTAGTTGGTCACCATAAAAGAAAAAATGTTTTCAGAAATGTCCAAAAGATTTAATTACTAACCTTATGAAAATTGTAATTGGCAAATTTGCATCATCTGCTTGTAAACTCGGATTTTGAAGATTATATCATTGAATAGTGTTAGAAGTGCAAATAATGAGTATGTATTGAGCATTGATGATAAAATAGTCTGGTCTCAAATTGTTGAATTCTTACTCTGACATCACCTTTGCAGTTAAATCCCTTTGATATGTGTAATAAAGTTGCCTGCTGAGTTAAGTGCGACATTAGAAGTTGATTGAGTTACTGCATACTGTGGAAAGTGCTACCTTAACAGCATAGAATTCATCATGGGTTTTTCAGTGGAAATTCGTTCGTTTTGGAATGTATAGATGTTGGCAAGACAGTTTTGCCTATTTCTGTTGTTTAAGTCAGAGATGAAAAAACCCCAGGGCTTTTTTGATGTCTGTGGATTTCTTTTACGTAGTTCCATTGATTATTATGGTAAATTATCTCTGTCTGAACCACTGATTTGATTGGTTTAGTCCATGGGAAAGTATAAGTTCTCTGATCCGGTTTGCAGCATAATCCACAGCATGCCAAATTGCTGAAATTGAAAGGGTGATGAGTTGGGAGCTGCTGAGAGAAGAGTAGCTACATCCTTGTATACGCCTTCCTAGATCGTGTTTATATAGTTTTGCAAAATTAAAGATTCTTTTACTTTTGGGATTTAAAAATAAAGACAAACTCCCTTCCAGGCTGCTGTTTGCATCTTATGAGTACTAAAAGGCATCTATCCAGGGTTTCAGAGTCTGTTCTAGGAAATACTTTGCCCCATGATTTTGTAAATAATTTCATTTTCATGTCTAGATGACTAATGTTATCTATATTTATTTAGGCAAGCTACTTTACAAAACTAGGATGAGTTCTAGCTCAGTATTGAAACCAGTAAGTTTTCATCATGTTTTCAAACATCTCATGAATGGGACTGATTTTTGCATCTTAATGATGATCTTCTGAAGGTGAGATTGGCATGGGAAGCTTACTAGTTTTGCAGAAAGGCTGTACTTGTGTACTAATTGCCTTAATTCTAATCTCATATGTTTTTTTCCTACTTCATGTCTGAGCTCATTCCTTGTTACTCTTTTATGGTTTAGAACAAGAAGCATTGAATTAGGTGGGAAGAGAAGTACTCTCTCACAGGTGTGAAACCATTTCATTATGACTATGACAGTGTTCCCTCAGGTTTTCTCATATTGTTGGCTGGGAATATACAAAGATAAGCTAAGATCTGATATTCTTAATTTTGTGTTAACTCTGAGACTGTGTCTGCAAGAACAAGACACTCTATAATAAATGCAATATCTACTCTAGCTTCCTTTAGAAGCAAGGATGGTATTCACTGCCTAGGCAAGTTTCTCACAATTGTTCTGTGAGTGGTACGTTACTTACGGATTGTGTCTGGACTTAAAGTAAAGCCTCAGTCTTTGGTATTGCCCTGTTGGCTATTCCTGGGCGGTTTCTTACTTGTGTGTGGTTGTTTTTGATTTCATCCTGACTTGCCTAGTATAGTGATGAGGTGTCTTGCATAGGATTTTTGATTCTGTGCCAGAAGCCAAGTGTTCCAAGCTGTCTTTATTTATAGAATCATAGAATTGTTTAGGTTGGAAAAGACCTTTAATATCATCAAGTCCAACCGTTAACCTAGTGCTGCCAAGTCCACCACTAAACCATGCTTGAATTGATTTTGTGTATGTAAAGGTCACTAGAGCAAAATGCTGTCTAGATGTAAGTAACACACAAAACCCCAAGCAAACATACCAAACACTTATTTGTTCTTTCCTTAGTAATTTTACTTCCTACTCTTATATTAGATAGAGCTGTGACCTTGTTGCTGCATTTAAAATTGAGTTGGAATTGTTGGAATCTGTTTTAATGTACTAATGCCAGGTTGGACTTCCCAGGTGTTTGTAATCATTCTTCATTACAGGTGACTAAAGACTTAACACAAATGTGGTTTATAGTGCATTTAAAAGCAAAATTCTCATAACGAAAGTCCTAAGGTTGTTCTGAGCCTTTAATGAAAAATGCCTCGCAGACCTCTGTTCTCCAAGGAAGTTGACACTTTTGACTTTAATGCATGACTTAAGAGAAGGACTGTTTACTTGGACACATAGTTCTGAGTGACTTTGATAGAAAGAAGGGTGATTGCATGCTATTTGCAGAAAAGCATTCAGCAGGTTTATCACGTGTATCAGTGCACAACATTTCTAGTACTCTGGATTTTAGTTAACACTAGTTGTGTCTGCGAGCTCAGGTAAAGCACTTGTACCTATTGAATAGTGGCATTTTATTTAGAGGTGAAATGGGGAAGCCGGTAGTTTTCAGATACTGGTAACTTTGCAAGGCAGTAATGCTGACTAAAACTTTGGCTGTCTCTGAACATGTCACAGGTCAGGAGAACAACGCTACCTGAAGCTGCATAAGAGAACGTAACTTTTTCTTTCTCCTCTACTCAGTTATGTCTATTAATAAGTAACTTAGTGTTATCTTATGATCAGTTCTGTGGAACTGAATGGCTGTTTGCTAGATTGATGTGAGTGCCAGCAATAAAATCCTGCCCAGGGTAGAAGGAAAGAGTTAATTTTATGAAGAAATGTTAAGTTATTCTGGATTAGAGACCTCAGAGATTCTTTCTAAGAAGCACAGCAAAAGTGAGAAGTCTCATTTTCAGCAATTATGTGGAAGGAGAAGGAGGATCCCACAGAAAAGTGTGAATGTTGTGTTCCCTTCTGGGAAAAGCAGCAGGGCAGGATACGGAAGCAATAGGGAAATGAATGAAACTTTTGGGAGGAACCATGTATCCACATGCCAGTTGTTAAAGTGAAACATATGGTGTCTTTAGGAGGAATGCTGTGTGGTAACTACTGTCCAGTTGATAGGGCAGCAGCCTAACCGTTTGTGCTTGCTATCGTCAGAGACTTTCTCATTAAAAATAAGATAAATAAAAAAACCCCTGTAACCCTCAGCCTAGGTCCCTGGGATTAGCTTGAATGAAACTTTCTATTTTGATATTGTTTATATCTATTTAGCTTGAATGTGTGCAAAACTTCAGAAGGTTCTCAAAAGCAATAACAAGATTTTTTTTTTTTTTTTTTTAAAAAAGCCCTTAGGATTTTTTATTACTACTTGGTAATGAAAAATCTTAAGTTACCCTTTATCAGCTGGAATGGAATATTCCTGGAATGACTAGCGTGCACTGTGGGGTTGAAAGTCCAAGCACAGAGCAAACAATATTTTCAGACTATGCACTTTCAACATCAGTGGTGTTTCATTTCTGATATGTGATGACCTAGCTGTTTCTCATTTTGCAAAGAGGTGTCAATCTTCACTCTCCTGAAGCACCAGGTAGTTAATATATTTACAGGTGTCTTGCAGAAAGTTAGTGTGGATAGACCCAGAAGTTTAGGGAATGATTTTATGTGTCTTTTTTCCCCTTCGATCCTTTAAAAGTATGTCAGGTTTGTGTGGCGTTTAAAATACACGCAGTATGTTTTGTGTATCAAAATGACTTTGATTTAATGTACAGGCTATCTGCCATCATTGTTGTGAAAAGAGTTAAAATTGAACTGCTGGTGCTTGCTTTAGGGCATAAAGACTGATCTGAGGGTAGTACAGAAGGCACATTATGGTATTATCTTTCACTTTTTAAATTACTCCTTATTTAGTACTTCTGATGATTAATGTTTTCTACCAATTCTTGTGAAGTGTATACTTCCTTATTTTGAAGATGGCAGCACAAATTGTTATGTCCTCTGACTGTGGGCCAACCTCATGAATTTTTACACTGTAAAGTAAAAGATGCATTAAGTAGTAGTAAAACAGGACCGTGTTTGTAAAGCAGGAGAGTGTGTTTTAAAGCACTGTCTTCCTAAATCTTTATCTAGTTTCATGATTTTGTAGAACTTAATATAACCCCTTCTGAGCTTGAATTGCACCTCCTTTTTTTGTTTCCAGTCTTGAATGTATGTGGTCTTCATTTAGTTTAAAATGTAGGTCACCTGCAACTAGGAGGCCAGAACATTTTAGTTTTATGTATTTATGCTCTTGATTAACTTTCTGAGATAAGGTTAGTCTGGCATACTCTTTGATACAACTCATGACAGACTGTGAGCTTTTGAGAACAACATTTCTATACACCTGATCTGATGAAACATAAAATGTTACAAGATATTAAAGTGTCTTGTGTAGTACATTATTCTAGTTAAAGCTGCCTAAATCTTTTTTACCCCTTTAGAGTGAGTTGAAAAGCAAGATAAAGGGCCAGTTGTTCTGTTACGAAAATGTAAAAATTGCAGCTGGCCTTGTGTTCTCTGCATTCTTTCTGCCTTCCAATGTGAATTTAAGTATTTGGATTTACAACTGCGCATGCTTTCACAGCGTTACGATGTGCCATAAGCATTGAGCAGGCATAGCCTACCGATAAATTCACCAGCTGCTGCTTCATTCCTAAAATGACTTGCTGGATTGCTTTCATTGAAATGTTGGTATTTTAGTATGATTCAGGCAGTATTGTTGACAGGAATAGTGAACTAACATATATTCAAAAGTAGGGCTTTTTTTGGTTTTGCAGTATGACTAAATATATTGTTTTGTATCCCCGATACTGTGAATAAACTATACCTCATAAATCATTGCCTTTTGCTGTGTCTGTATTCTGAGACACTCAGAGTGAAGGATCAAACTCTTTGGAGTATAATGACAGCCATTGTTCCAAACAATGGCATATAGTCTATGAAGTTATTTGGGTTTTTTAGTAGAATTTGAAATATGTATGTAATTAAAATGTTTAGTTCACTTCTTGAAAAAGAAATTTAAAATTTTGCCTGACATGAGTCATTGTGGATAGCTGTAGTACTGTGATGGAGTCATCTATTAAACTAAAGAACATGCCTTTGTGGGGTAATTGAAGGTACAGTAAAAGAAGCCCTTAGTTTACTTACTATTTCTTTCAAAATTTCTGAAGTTCTGCTTGCATCTATGATGTGATGGGTAGCATTTCATTGGGGAGAGCAGCAGCAGTCTGGTCCTGTGTGCATCAAGAATCATCTGATACATGGAACTAGTTTGAACACATGGTTTGAGGCTTGCATTTCAACACTAGGAAATAGTGATGATCTTTCTATCATTAGGTGTGCATGCAGTAGCCTGGTATTTAATGGAATACAGATAGATAACTATGTAATTTTCATGTTTTTATTGCCACTATACTGCCAATATATTTTATAGATCATATTTATAAAATCAGTTTGTAACTAACTCTGATCTTTTACTTTCCAAAGATGAGCAAAATAAGCCCTGAAACAATATCCATGACTCCGTAGTCTGGAAAAAATTGATTTGTGCCCTCTCTGTGTTGCTGAGCTTTTATAGTGTCTTGAGGAATAGGACGTTACTTTAAAAGAGGGAGTTAGGTCTGGCACAGAGGAAACATTATTTTATGGATTAAATGCTGTCCTTGTCATCACTGAGACACACATTTTCTGCCATCTTGTTACGTTCATTTTTTTTTTTCTTCATACAGTCTTCCAGTTGCCTATTTGCATTGCAGGGAATGAGTAGTTTCGAAAGTTGTATGTGTGGTTCTCTTGTCCACTTCTTGGGAATTGGTCTTGGAATGTTTGTTTCTGAAATGCTTCTTGATTCAAAACTGGATAGGTAGAAAAATCCTTTTTTCTGTGCTCAGTTCCTTCCTGTTCTTGAGTTTATGTTGTATGTGTGCTCTTAGATTTTGTTGTCTAGAATTGTTCTACCGGGGATATTGTGTCCATTGAGAACTGGACAGAATATTGTTCTTGGTGTTCCCTGTCTCAAAATGCACGTGCTGGGAAGTTGGATAGTATTAGTAGCTGTGCTGGTCCTGTGCTTTGGGTGTATTCTCCTCAGTTGGGATAAATTCTTAGGTAATGCAGAGGAATTGAAAAAGGGGCTGAGAACTTGCTTTTTGTGACTTGACTGAATTTTAAAAACCAGTTTTTTTAAACCGTCAGGAATAAAAAACTGGGAAGGAGGTACTGTTAGAATTGATCTTACTAATTAACACAGACTGTGAATGATTCCACAGATGTATTGCTCTTTTAATAGTTTTCTTCTGAGAGAAGGTTGTGACATCAGATGACAAGCTGAGAACAGGAACAAATAAGGTCTTAGGATGCATCATGTTTGATTTTTTTACAGTGTTGCTTCATTAATGATGCTGTGGGGCACAGTCTGGCTTGTGATTGAGCTGCCTCGTTTCCAGATCTCATAGGTGTTGCACTGAATGGAAAGAGACAGTGCTATTGAAACAGTGCTAACAGCCAGGGATGGATTCCTGGTAGGCATTCCCAGTGGTATTGCCATCTGACCATAGCCAGTCAGTTTCCTTGATAAGCATGAAGGTGCACTGGCAGCTCTGACAAAGCAGCTGCAACTGATGTTACAGCATTCTAACACCTCCTTGAGTCCTCCCCTGCTCATTGTTCCAGCTGCTGTCCATTAGATAACGGGCTTTGACTAGTTTCTTGACTAAAACTTGCACAGGCACAGCTATGACCAGTCTTTCAAAGAGTAGTTATTGCACTAACTTTGCACTGATTACAGTTTTGTCAGGCTTTTGCTACACTCATTCTGTGTGATCAGACAGTATGAGAATGTGAAGTTAAGGTTGTAGAATGCTGTTGAATGATAAAAGGAGACCAAAACAAGATGACCCATATCTTTGGCTTGCTCTAAGTTCAGTAAGACAAAATTGTTTTTAAGACTTCCTTCAATAGTATGGGAAAATTGCCCAGGTAATTGCTTCCTTATTTATTCTATTTATATGTATCATCCTTCAAAGTGTGTTGCAGGATTTCTGTTAAATGCAAAAGAGCATTTTCAGCTGAATGCCAAATCCAGCTGTGTAAAATCAGAAATTGCTTCAGCTTCACCAGTACAATTGAAAACCTATCTTGTGCATAAGTAATTTAATAAATAAAAAGCCCAAACCAACCCTAAAATCTGTGTTCCACGTGGAAGTGTTCTAAATACTTATTGGGACTTAAGTATCTGAGGAGTCTAATAATGGAATATGTTGGTAATACTACTTGCCTCTTTACTAGTGCTTTATGAACAAGGGTGCAAAAAATATACTGGTGTAAATAAAAGCTTTTTTCCTTTTGGACTTTTTGAACTCTTTAATAAATTTGCAGCTAGAAGGGGATAGTAGTAGTACTAGGAATCCATTCTTGGTCCGTGTGACTGGTGGCACTTCGCACTGCAACAACAGCAGTGTGTGGAAATCTTTCTCAACTTCCTTCCACTGATTTTTGGGCATGTTTTTCTTTTTGCTACAGAAGGTCAACTTTTCTTATTGGCTTTTTTCCTGTACTTGAAAAGGGGTGGAGAGTCCTGTGGTTGGGGTTTTTAGGTTGGTGGTTGTGGGGTTTTGGGTTGTCTTTTTTTTTTTTTTTTAAGAAAAAGTTGTTGAGGTTTTCCTTCCGGTCTTTAACTTGTAAAATTAACTTGAAAATGGTATACTGTCTTTTGTATGTGTGATGTTGTCCAGTCCCACACACTAATATTTCTTGGCTTTTTAACACTGTATTTCTTCTCTCTACTATCATTTCCCCTTGCAGAAAGGAGACCTAATTTGCTTTGGATGAATCAGAAGACTTACACAGAGAAACTTGGTTTTTCTGATTTTGCATATACAAATAGCTTGAATTGTTTGCTGGGCCCTGCAGATAGTTTAGCCTTAACTTCTTGTTATGCTGAGAAGGAGAGGTCATCTGGCTCCTTTCAGTACTTGGCTGTGAGACGGAGTGATGATGTGTTTGTATTGATATGGGAGCTTTGCATCAAGAAATCTCCAGTACCATAATGAAGAGATTGGAATTAGGCACTTTCGCAGTTGTAAAGGCTTTTATATGACTTAATAGTGGAAAAAGTTGTTTATGAAATTAGATTTTATCCATAATAAAAATTTGTAGAA
This sequence comes from Acropternis orthonyx, assembly GCA_035583155.1. NCBI lineage: Eukaryota > Metazoa > Chordata > Aves > Passeriformes > Rhinocryptidae > Acropternis > Acropternis orthonyx. Next base: position 25,479,697 of record JAWWEU010000163.1, on the reverse strand, counting down.
TTTTTAAACTACTGTTAGTGTCTTTCATCTGATTCTTATGCAGCAAGAATTGAACTTGTGTATGATTTCTATGTTTAGACATAACATTGTTAACTATTTTTGTTTGTTTGTTTGTATTTATGTCCTGAGGATATTTTGGATGCAGCATCTGAAATATTTTGCATAGTGGTGTCAACAAGCATAGGGGATTTTTCTAAACTTTTCATTTGTACTTTACTAAAAGTTTGGGTTTCCCTTGATCTGATCTTAAGTCTGATTTTTGTCCCAACCCAACCTGCAAAATCAATTTGGCAATTAGTTTCTCACTCTTCCATTCTATACAAAATAAGGCTACATGCACCAGAAATGCTCAGGGTTTGTTGAGCCTAGATATCTCACTCAGGCAATGGTGGATGCTTTTATCTTTTTATGAAATGACTTGTGTTTGTTTGACCTCTTTAAAAAACTGTTGCTTTGAGTTATGGCAGGCCCTTTGAGCCATATATAACATAATTCAGTCTGTTGTTTCCTAATACATCTATGTGCTATGAAAATTCGGATGGCTTCTCTGTTTCAGGGAGGACTCTATTATGGTCCTCTATTACTTTATCTTAAAGGGCCAAAATTAACTTCCCTTACTTTTGCTAAAACCCACCAACCTGTCGTTTATCAAGCTGTGGTATACAAAACCATTTTTCTCATTAAAGATTTATGTCTGAGGGCTAATGTAGCTCAATCTCTGTCATGTTGCTAGAAGTATTCCTGAAAAGCATCGATCAAGTGTTCCTGGATGCCTGACTTAGAATCAAAAAGCACTGATTGTGTTTTACTCAAGTTACACTACCTGTTTTAAAATTAGATTTCTTTGTTGGTTGGCTTTGCTGATGTGTTGTACCAGCTGTAGACCTGGAGTTCCACCTTGCCCTAGTTCTCCAGCTTTTAAGAAGATCCTTATTTGTTTTTATGGTCAGGAACCAAATGGTTTTGTTACAGTTTTAGGTCTACATTTACTATTGAGTAGAAGGAGATGGGGGGATTAACGTCACGGGATACCTTGACAAAAGAGCTGCATTCTAGTGATAGGACCATGTTCTCTACCCATGCCCCTTGCCTCCTTTAGAGTTAGTAGGGGAGCTGCCTGCCGTGATCTAAGTGAACAATGAGGTGTCCTGACCTGTGTGAATGCACTTTAACGTGCTGCTTGTGAAAGGAAAACGAAGATGTGGTGATTTATTAGTAGGAGCTGTAATACCTCATTTTTATGATGGAATGATATCCCATGAATGAAAGGTGAAGATGGATGAAGTCCATTACCCGTATATATTTCAAGACCTCCCAGGAAGCAGTTCGTTTCATTCCAGTGTTCCCCTCCTGCTGATGGAAACAGATGTGTGGCACTATCAAATGCAACATTCCTTTACAGTCTGGACTTGGACCCTGGCATAAATAATTCATAAATAAGGAAATTAATTATGTGTTTTATAAGCTACTTTTACTGCAGAGATGTGTTGTTTTAGGGAGAATGTGCAGAAAGCTCCCTTGGAATGAATTTTATAACTACAAAAACAATTTTCTTTTTTTTTTTGGCTTGTTGTGATTTGTTAGAAGGTGGACCTTTAGAGTATGCTAGTCTGCAGCTGATATCAGCAGAACTTCATAAATCCTTTGGAAAGACAATGGCAAGAAGTTGCCAGCAAGACTTAGACCTGAATGAGAATGTAAAGGTCTGAAGGCAGATAGAAAAATTATACAAGCTGTGAAATATTTTTTTTAAAGCTTCATTGTAAGTCCTTTCATTGTGGTGCTGCTTTGATTTGATTCAGCTTGATACAGAGATGTAGGATTCAAGGTATCAGCCAGTTCACACCTCAGTTAGCAATCCGAGGAATTGAGACTGTAGGCTAAGGGAATGTGCCACAAACTTCTGCATCTCCATAAACTTTTTCATAGTGTAGTAGGCAAACACAACTTGGAAATTATTTTCATTTTAAATGTTGAAGTGGTAAGGAATTAAGAGACACTAACTGTAATGTGCCCTTTTAAACTGGTCACTGTCACCTACATTTTAAATAGCTACTTTTGCTGCATTGCGCTTCATTTTGATTACGCAAATTAATGCAGATCAGTTCTTTCTTGCCAATCCTTGTCCTTAACAAGATGTGAATGTGGTCCAAATAATTAGCATTTCTAGTGTCACAAATGACATTCCTTATACGGTGTGGTCAACTCAGCTGCTTTAGCAGGAAAAATAGTTATTGTGGTAGACATTCCATTTTCAGTGTTGTATTCTGTAGTTTATTCATCTGGCTCAATCCTTAGAGAGGTCTTTATACCAAAGAAGATATGTTTCAGAAAACAAAAATAATTGTTCTTTTTGTCAGGAAAAAACTTTACTCAGAGGCTTGCCAGATTTTTACACAGCTGTTAAGATGATATAATGGTTTTGTTTGTTTGACTAAGATTACAAATATGAACTTCCTTCCTCCTGCATTTTTAATTATTCTAGTTGAATGCAGAATTTGTGATAAATCTCTCCCAAACTTCTGTAGAGAGAGAGAGTATCTATGAAATGTTTACAGACTTCAACATGGACTTTGTATTTGCGTATGAAATGGGTGACCTAATTTTCTGTGAGCTACATAGAACCTCCTTCCCTAGTCCTGCCAGAAGAATGTATGTCTAGAATAAGAGTTTGTCTTGGTTTTATGTAGTAGAAAAATCTTCAGTTCCGAGAATTCATGACTGGAATACCCTTAATCCTGGGAGGAGTTCACTATGGTTAAGCTGTAGTAGAGCATACTTGGTCAGACTTCAAAAATGGGCTCAGAGTGGACGGTAGGTTCTGTTTTGTTTGTATATGTCAAGTATTCCTGTATTTGTTGTGAGCTATGTTTCCTGCTGCCTTCCAAATTATGCTGAAGGAAATGACAGCATTGGGGATCAGTCTTGTGGACACAGGCTTAAGTATTTCGGAAAGGAACTGAGCAGCAATACTATAAACTGAGGTTGTATTTGCCTTAGGAAGGGCACGGCTCTTTGAGCATGATGCAGACTCAGTTTGGAACATGGTGTTAAGCTCGTGTTTAGCCCTGGTTTTCTAATTAAATTTTAACGCTTAGAAATTGTGTCTAATTGTTTTCATATGAAGACATGAATTTTTATGTTCTGTAGAACAAAATAAGTGTGTGTTAATAATGTAACACATCGCTAAATGTTTTGTGGTTTTTAAACAGTATTGTAGCATCAATATGTCTGTAAAAGGTGTTCTTGTATTGTGTTGTGTTTTGCAGTTTAAAAAATATCTTGATAGTATCATTACATTTGTATGAGGAAAAGACAAAGGAATTAAAATATCTGGCTACTTAAGAAAAATCATCTGTAAATTAGTCTTCTAAAGATTGAGCCTTGGTGGCTTCTGGTATTAAGATGTGATAACAAAAAAAGCAGGAAGATTGTTTCTTGACAAACTGTTGCTTACTGGAAGTTTTCTAAAAGTTGTGGGTTGGACTCTCAGTTATATAACAAAATGATAATAAATACAGTAGATATGCTTCATTATGCTCTTTAGAACCTGACGATTTCAACAGCAGCAAGCTGTGCAGAGCATCACGAGAAACTGTAGCCATAGCCACCAGTTGGCTGGTACCCTTGTTTGAGTACTGAGCTCTGTACGCCTCATAACCAAACACTTCCAAGACATCGTTTGCTTTACAGAAACCTTAAGAGTGTTCTGGAGAGATATGTCCGTGCTGAACAAGGGCAGTGGTCATTCTCCCTTCTCCAGAAAACAAAATATAAGGTCCTTATTGGTCTTTCTGTAAGAGAAAAACTATTCCGAACACTGAAAAAAATGAAAATTTGGTGTAGTTGCAATCAGGGTACCATTTGAAAACTTAGAACTAAGGCATTCAGGATGTACAGCAGAGTTCTTGTGAGTACTTTTTACACCAAGTAAAGGTGTAGCAGAAGGTATTTTGAAAGTGTGACTTCAAAGGAGTTCTGCAGTCTTTACTCTGGCAACGGGGTGAAAAGAGTAAAAAAAAAAAAAAATCTTATTTGGCCTGAGTTACTCCAGACTGAGCTCGCCACTGTTACTTTCTGATAATTACATAGAATTTTGTGAGCTTGTATTATTCCTTGCTTGGAATTAAAAGTGATTTTTTTTTTCCCCAATGTATTAAATGATGTCCCATTATTCTTAGGAAAGAAGTTGAATTTAGGTGTTTCTGAAGATATGATGGTATGACATTAACCATTCATGCTCTCTATTCCCCCTGGCCTGGCAAAGAATAAGTGCAAAACACAGGTGCAGTTTTATGAGCATGTAAGGGTTTCTAAAGTGCATGCTGTCATCTGCAAGGCTGTAAATAATGTAGGAGGAAGGTGCTCTGTTGCTTCTGCCCGAAGCTGTCCCCCTGTTTCCCTTTGCCATGGCTCTCAGCAGGCAGAGGCACTCAGCCCTGTGCTGTGGTGCTGGCTGGGTGTGCATTCTCCTCTGAATGAAGCTGTATACAGGCTTTAGACCAAATGTGCACTTGTGTGTCGTGACTTAATTTTTGTTTGAAGGCCGCAAAATATTTCTTGCACCAACTGGAAAGGCAATCTATATCAGTTACCTGATGTGTGTTTCAGACAAGGAGAAATTGAAGTGACTTGAACTTCACGGAATTGGTAGTAAACTGCACAGTTGTAGCTCTACCCACATGAGAGGTTCATAGAAGAAGCACAGTTAATCTCAAGTGGGAATGGACCTGATGAGGATCATCGAGCCCAACTCCCTGCTCTTCACAGGAGTACCTAAACTAAGACCATATGCCATGACTTCAGAGCATCATGTAGATGCTTCTTGAGCTCTGGCAGGCTTGGTGCCATGACCACTCCCCTGGGGACCGTGTTCCAGTCACCAGCCACACTCTGGGTGAAGAACCTTTTCCTCATATTCAATCTGACCTTCCCCTGGTGCAGCTTTGTGCCACTTCATATCGTTTCATGTAGCAAAGGAACATTTACATCCAAGGGAAGAATGTCTTGTTTTTCCTGGTAACTTCCTGAGAACTTGGGAAAACTGTGCTGCAAGTACAGACCTGTTAAACTGTAAGCCCACAGTAAGCCTGTTCAGTAAAATTTGTGTTGCAACAGCTCTTCATTTGTATTTTGTCATCAGTTCTGTGGTGCATGTTAATGGAGCTGATGCACAAACGTTTACGTGTTATGCCTACAGACTACTCTAGTGGTTATGTAACTTACAGTGGCCAGAGTGCTTCCTTTTATTATTTTATAAGTAGTGTATTTTTAAAATTATGTATATATATATATACACACAAAGACATATTTACAAGCACGTGTGTTGTCTTTGGGTTGGTTCTGAGACAATTCCAGAGATATATGCAAGGTCCTGTGCTTGTGAAATAACTTTTCAGTTTCCAGAAATGTCTGACCAGTGCTTGTAAACACTAAAGGAAGAAGTGCCAATGGTAAGATTCCATTTCTGTATTTAGTCTCTAATTTGAAAGCAAATGGCATGGGTATGCTATGCTTTCATATCTTCTGCCTCAGTGCCACAGAGTTAATGCTGGAAGTTTCCTGAATTCAGAATTATAAATGTATTTATGGATGGTAATGGCTTGTGTTATTTTTTTTTTCTTTTCCCAGCTTCTGTTTAATGTACTCTTCTCTGGGCATTAACTTGATATCTGAAAAGTATTAAAGCATTAAATGCTTGTAATAGAAAGTATAGGCTTTAAATATGTTTGTAGATAAAGCAGTTTATTAAGTCTTGTCATTTTATTCATTTGGTAAAAATTGATCCAATTTTAACATAAATGCAAATTTATAATTAAGCAAAACTATAGTTATTTTTCAGTGTCATACAAATATGTTTGCATATGTTCTACAGTAAGTAGTGTTTGAGAATTTCTCTGTACTAATGGGAAGGGGAGCCTTTTCTGTTTCTTATTGAACTTAAGAATGTAAGCAAAATGCTTGAATCTTTTACGGTATGCTCAGATCTACTAGTGGAGCTGCAGGTTACACATGAGCCTGTCACAGGTGAACTTGCTGCTGCCAAAAAGGGGAAGTCCCACCTGTTTCTTTCTCCATCCCTTTTCCCAGCTGTCTGGTGTGAACACAAAAGAACGTGTTGGCTCTAATATTTGTCCACTCACAGGATAATCTGTGTCTGCTTGCTAACTCAGCAGAAAGGTTGCTTTGCTGTTTGGAGTGGTGAGCGAGTTTTCTGATGGTCTAGAAGGTTGAGCAGGCTCAGTTATGTTCTGGAGCACAGTGCTAATGGATGGAGGGGAAGGACAGTTCTTCATTTTCATGGCAGCAATGAGGTATTAGGCTGGCTCAAGCTTTAATGTGCAAGTTGTTATTTTAAATTGTAGGACCAAGAGCTTAAAAAAATGGCATCAGGAAAGCTTGTAGAGACATTTTTCCAAAAACTCCCTTGAAGAGCACAGTTGGTTCTGGAAGGGAGAGAAAGAAAAATTTACAATTTTATTGTTTCTGAGTGACTTGTCTCAGTGTTTTCTAAATGCAAAGGAAACCTCGGTCCAGAATGTGTTGTGGTTTTTTTATATCCTGCAGCACTTAAATGCCAGTAACAATAATAACTGGACTGAATTTCTGAAATACTTTGCTAAAAATAAATATATGTAGGTTTACCCAGCTGGTAATATTTGTAGTTGTATTTGATGAATGCGCTGATTCATACAGACTAATTCAGGTACAAGGTGGGCTGCCCCTTTGCTCGAACCATGTTTCTGAGAATAGGTCAGGTTGAACGATCTGGTATTGGAAGTACCTCAACATTTTGGTGCTCAACTTCTTCATGTGAACAGGCAGTATATTTATCCCAGGAGAGCATAGGAAGGAAGAAGGAGGAAGTGTGTGCAGCAGCCCCTCCTTTCCTATGTGCCTGGTACTGTTGGGTGTGCACAGCCCAGCGTGTGCTTCCAGGGCAGGCACAAATGATCTGCCACCTTCAGTGTGTCACACACCCTCCTCCCACTTTGCTTCTCATGGGAAACTTGAGTCTGGTCTGTGCGAGTTGTTTTGAAAGTTATTCCCCTATGTGTCTTAAGAAGCAGGAAGCTGTGTTCACCTCTGACTTTTTCCTATGTAGCATGTTCCAAATAAATCCAGTGGGATGCAGGAGAGCTGTTGTGACTGCCAGGGTGGCAGGCAAAGAGTAGCTGCTATGGAAAGAAATAACCCTGCCATTTACTGCTGAGGATTCTGTGGGAAGGTGCTCTGTGGGTGCCCATGAGCCATCCTGCAGAGATCAGTTCTTAGCTTCTTGAAAGCTGCCGGGAGTCTTGATGTTTACAATTCAGGTGTGATAGGAGGGTGTCTGTCCCGGGATTGATGAATGCCATGGAGTGTCTCATTCTCTTCCCTGCTGTGTTTCTCAGCATGGAAATGGGACTTAGCATATAGCATTTTTCAGTCAGTGTGATCCTTGCCAGGAAGTCCTGATGTTTAAAAAAGCTCATTCATTTTTCTTGCATTTAAAAAAAAAATGCAAGTACCCATGTTAATTCAAGATGGCTTTATAGCAATCTGATCTGAACTCTGTTACTTTTAAAAACTTTTTTGTAAACTTTAAAATTATTTTAGCCAACCTTTGCTGTTCATTTTTCTTTTTGTTTATATCTGCATTACCTTTACCACAGCATCAGTTTTGGATGAGAGACATTTGAATACTGAGTGACAGAATTTCCAAACGTGTTTGTAAGCAAAATGTAAAGTGAAACATAATGCAGACCAAATATGTGTCTGTGTGTATAAGATGGTCTCAGGCACCTGCTTGGGATTATCCATCACTGAATTAAGTCTCATTTATGTAGAGGTTTGGGGGAAGATAATTTTTTGGAAAAAATTTGAAACTTACATTCATAAGTGGTAGTATGGAGTCTGTTGACTTCCTTGATTTAATTTTTCCCCCTAGCTGCAGTAGCAAAACACTCTGCTCTCTTTCATATGCCAGAAAGGTTCCATTTACACAGCTCCCAAGTGCGGTGGCAGCGGACTTAGCAGTAGTTGTTTATGTGACTCAGTTGCTGAGCTGCTTAGACAAGGCCTCTGCAGCTTAGGATCTGAACCGCATTTCCTAGGAATGCTAGCCTAATCCCATGAATTTAAATACTTCTGTTTAAAGTCCTCCTTTAACAAGATCCAGCTGTCAGTCCCATCCTCCATGGTTGTTCTACTGTATAGAAATTTCATGTACACTTCCTCAGTGGCATAATTTACACTTTCTTTTTTCCTTTTTGCTATGGAAGCTGATTTCCTTACTTTTTTTCAGGAATATGTGCTTTAAAACATTGATTCTATGTTAAATATTTACATTTGGTCTTAATCTCTAGGCAATTAAATTCTAGATAAAGTCCTTTTGGTATGCATGGGTTGGTGTTAACTGGCTTTTAGACTTCTCTGACCTTTGGCATAACAAAACTTTGTGGGTTTGGTTGGGTTTTTTTATGTTGAGGCTGCTTTCTTGCTGTAATTGCTTTTTTTCCATGGTGTAATATCCAGAACTAGTGTTTTTCCCCTGTCCCTCCCTCACTCTCTGCTGCCAAGATTTATTTAGAAACTGAAGTAATGCAGCTTTTTGGTATGAACATATATCTTTAGAGCACATCTAAAGTATACAAAATTAATTTTAAAAAAATTTAATTAGTGTCAGGAGGCTTATAAACTAGATATTAAGATAAGTGCTCAGTAGGCAATGCTTAGATTCTTGTTTAGCAGTCTGTGACAAATTTCATAGCGTTATACCTCCAGTTGCTAATACTGGTTTGAGTTATGTGGACTTCTTGCTTTAACATCATTAAACCACCCTTTCAGAGAAAAGGTGTTGAATTGACAGTAGAAGCAAAATACCAAATGAAGAAAGTATTAAAAAGGAAAAAATGCAGAGAGAAGTATTGTCAGTTTTCTCTCTTGGTTTTTTGTTGGGTTGGGTTGGTTTAGTTTTGTTTATGGGGGGGGTGAAGTTTTTTTGTTTGATTTTTGGGGGGGGGGTTTGGTAGGGGATTTTTGTTTTTTAGTAACTTTTGAGAGAGTTTTTCAGTGACATTCTACTAAAATGGTAAATAAGAATTAAGTTGTGTTTTCAGCCTTTATCAGTGATGAGCATGTTTTTCTAAATCTGCTCAAGACCTTCTCCTCTTCAGCAATTTGTACAGGCTTTACTAGAGAATAGCGGTGCTGGAATTGTTAGGCTTTGGCATTCCAGCTCAACCGGATGTCTCTCAGAAGTTGCTTTGTGAATTGAGTTCACTTCTGGAACAGCTTCTCTTTTACTTTTTGAGGACAAAATGAGAAGAGTTGAGCAAGTGTAGGACTTGCTTCAAGCGATTTTCATGGATTTTTTTTTCTCACCTGCTGGAGTTATCAAAATACAACTTGGATTGTTACAGTATCAACAAGAATAATAGCGAATTGCAGTTTACACAGCAGGAAGTTGGATTTTTGTCTTATTTTTATGGCATGTGAGGTTTATGGGGATCTGAAATTGTGCTTAATCATCTGCAGGACCCAAGGGGAGATGCTAATAAAGTATTCTCTTGGAGATGTGATTTTCCTGCAGCTTTGACATTCATAAACCTGTTTTTCCACCTATATCCTTATACTGCAGAACTTCCCTGTACGTTCTCCTTTTCATGCTACGTAGTTGCTCCCAAATTTCATTGTGTGTCAAGGACCCCTTCAACCTACGTGCCTCACATCACTACCTAGTGAGCAGTGTTGTTTTACTGCCAAACAATCCCTTCCCTTTTCCTTTCATAGAAAACTGCCCTGTTGCTGCTAACTTCCAGCCTTTCCTTCCAGTCTTGGCTGCTCAAACTCATCTCTGTCCACAGCCCCACATCAGTCTGGAGCCCTGCTCTCTCTGCTCTGCTCTCTCAATACAGTCCTTCAAAGCCTCCCACAACACAGCTTTTCCATGGAAAAACCTCTCCTTACATAGTATTCCTTTATTCTCTGTTAATGTCTTGATGCAGTACTGTACATCCCCCTTTCCCCCCTCACCTGCCTCTCACACTCAATAGACACACATCCTTTTTTGAGTTGAGGTTGGTGATGATGCAAAGAGTGATTCTTACAGTTTGCAATGAAGTTGGAGAATGAAAGTTGACTGCCAATTGTAATACTTAAATCTGCTCTTACTAGTGCCTTAAAATACAAAATTAATTGAGCCAGAATAGATGCTTGCTTAGATATGTTTGTTTCTGGTTTAAGGCAGTGTTGTTCTTGTTAGAAGTGGGTTTAGAGTAAATCAGGTGTCTTCTAAATTCAATATACTTTTTGCTTCTAAGATAATGTTTCAGGCAAATTATTTTGCTATTTTTCCATATGATGTCTCTTAAGATAATGTTGTTTTGTAATTGCTAGCTATAAGCATCAAAATGTGTTGACTCCCAGATGCTAAGAATGAAACACCTATGTACTTTAGATGTATCAAACACTTATATGTGGGTTTTCTGAAAAACACAGTGGTGGATTTTGATTTTTTTTTTTTCCTTCTTTTTTGGAGAAGGCAGTCCCAGCTATAGTGAAATGCCGCTCTTCACAGTGTAATCTTAATTCTTGTCAGGAATCCTAAATCCGCTTCCAGCCTGTTGCAGCTGAGGTTAATGTAAGGAACATATACCTTGATATAAAAGTTCATAGAAGCAGCATGTGAAGAATGTTGATTATTTAACATAGGTCAAGCTTTACTCATCCACTTTTTGAGCCGTGATTCATAGTCTGTCACCAGGTCCTTGTTGAAAGGGATTTGGCAACTCCTTCTGAGTCTAGATAGTACCCACATCATGCAGATTGCCAGTGTCTGCTGTGGTATCTTAAGTGAGCACTGGCATAATGATTATTTTTAACCTTTGAGAGGGTCCCTTGGGCAAAAATTAGTTTTTAACTATACCAAAGTGTAGAGCAGCTCAGAGTCGTAGGAGGACATACTCTCACCTGCACTGTAGTTTGACCTACGGTCTAAGTGATTTTCTTACACCTTCCTCTTCCTGCTTGGCTTGATCATTCATTTATACTGTCTTCCATAAGCACTGTTAAGATGTCCAGCTTTTACAGGTAGCTGACAGTTACTTGCTTTATTTTGCTTTCCTATAGTTGAAAGACAGCCTAGTGCATGTGCAACAATTAATTTCCTTGAGTATTTATTCCTGATAGCAAAAGACCCTGTACAGGCACAGTAGACTGTGTAAAGGGATGTGAATTTGATAGCGATTGGTTGACTCGGGGTTCTTCTCAAGTGCAGGGTGAGCCTGGAAGTGCTGTTCCTAGCCTGGTGGTAATTACTGGGCAACAGCTACAAGAATATTTGGGTATTAACTGGCATCTGTGCATAAGGCCAAATATTATAACAAAATTCACAGTCAGTCTGCTGACGGAGAGGAGAGACTATATAGTCTTTTCTGGAATGGATGAAGTTGCAGGACACAAATAAGCTCATAAAAGTCAATTTATACTGTGCCTTCTAGTGCTTTTCTGGCTTGAAGAGGAGATCCACGGGATATGGTGGATTAGGTCCCTGTGAAGCTGTCTTTCAGGGCATGGCCAGAATGGCATCAATTTACAGCACCTGTGTATAGGCTCGTCTCACCTGTCTCTGGCTTATTTAATTAGTGCTTATTTCAGTGTTGGGGGTGAAGTGGTTTCCTTTAAATGCAGCTGCTTTTGAGTGTTTTTCACTGACAAGTGTTTTTCGGTGCCCATTAAGTGTAACTATGGATTTACACAAAGCCATGCTTTCATGTCTTGTCTCTTCTCACGTGTTGTTTGAGACATCTCTCCTACAGAGTGCACATCCCTTTGTGCAGTTTCTTGCATGTTTGTTCAGTCACCTGCTGATTCTGAATTGAGAAGTTTCCCATTCACTGTTTTCTTACCAATTGCACTGGCATAGAAGTACCTCTTATTGCATTGTCTGCAAACAGAATAGTTAATGCAACCTGCATTTTAAACAGCAAGGACAGGGATGGAACTGTATAGTGCCCAAGAGGGAAGAAATTAGGTCTATATCATAACAGTTGAATTCTTCTTTTGAAGGCTGCTGTGTGGCCCCTCCCACAGAATCAGGCAGTCTTGATTTTGTGTGGTATTGCTTGGTTTTGATTTTTTTCCCCCTTCTATTATAATTCAGTCAACATTGACATCTTTAGAGGAAAGAGAAGGCTAAATAACACATAGCAGAATTAGGTGTCATTGTATTTGAAAAATACATTAGATCTTTTAAATCATCATTTGGACTGCTGCTAGTAGTATGTCTGAAAATGTCCTCACTGCAAAAGAAAATCATTTTACAGATTATGTAAAATGCAGTGCATGCTTTTTCAGTCAGCTTTTCTGTTCAGTTGTTACATGCAAAATGTTGCTGAAGGTACAGTTATAGATGTAGCAATTTGCCTTGCTCTGTCTTCCCAAACCATGAGCGTTTTGTTTTGTATTCTTTATCTTGGCCCTTATCAAGAAAATGGAAGTCTTCCTTCTTCATTCTTTCAACATATCTGGTGTAGTTGTGGTGATGCATACAAAGATGTTCGAGGCTCGCCTTTTTCCTTCAGTAATTAAGTCCTTGAGAAGCTTCAGGAAAAGCTGAGGGATTTAAGTTCTTCATTTCCAGTTCTAGAGGTTTTAACTAAGCTTTAGTGCAGCCTAGGCTGTCTGATTGGTATGTGTGTTTACCACATCATTAGGAGATGTGCACTTCTGGATCTCTCATCCACATTCTTTGTGTACTGTGGGGACAAAAGGATTGCCTTTAGTGTTCTTGCTGGGACTCACTCCATCAACCTTCAAGCTAGGGACAGTTTAATGGCCTCCAATGTATAGGAAATGTAATCTTGTGGACATGCAGGAAGAATTCTTCTGAGAGAAGAACTCGGGGCTGAAACAGCAGAACTTGTGTTCTTCAGTGGGTAAGAAAGGGATGCTTTTTAATGATCATTCACTTGAGCAAAATTTGCCATTTAGCTAAAAACCTCCAAGACATATTCAACTAATGGTGTGTTTATGTCCTCTTCAGACGTGCAAGTTGTCTGGAGTCAAGCGTAAATAACCCCCTTGGTGCTTTGAATTTGTGCATTCTCAGCTTGTGTAATAAAGCTTAACTTGAATATAAAACCTTTTTTAGACCTCTAACAGCCTTTTGTCAAGGTTGCAGATGATTTAAGAGATTTATATTTAATTTAAAATATAAAATGAATCCTTTGTCTACTTGCTACTAATGTTTTAAAAATATTAGTTGTCTAAAAAAATATTTACAGATACGCACTTCTTGAAGTTACCACTTTAGTTCTGCATTTCCTTCTGCATCAACTTATTCATGTTTGTTATTCTTTCTTTGGACATCATTCTAAAGGTAAAACTGAATGCCAAAAGATGCTACGATAGTGTTTGTGTTACGATAACTGCATAATGATGATTCTGGAAAGTTGGAGGTAATGTAGTTTCTAAGTACATATGTGCCTGCTGAGGACAGACTACACACTGAAAACTCTTTAGTCTTAGCGGGTAAGACTCAGATGTTATCCCCTGCAACTAATGAGTGTCATTGTTTTAGGGAACACTTATGTTTTATCCTCTCTTTAAAAATATTTTAGCTAAAGCAACTTTTGTTTTTATGAACTAAGTATTTTTTAATCGCTGTCTTTGGGTTGTCTTCATAAAGAGTGTTCAGTGAGACATAATGTAATCTAGGATTCTCTTTTTATGGGAATTGATTTAACGTCCACTTGGGTACTCTGGCTGGAATCTTGATTCAGGAAATGGGATACAATTATTGATAAAGCCCCTTCTTTTCAAGGCAGCATCTGTTTGGCTAGATGTGAGTCAGGCACTGAAATATATTGGAGGGAATAAAGGTTTCACTGTGTGCCTTCTCAACAGTGCAAATTTCAAATAGAGTTAGATTCTTCTGTAGACGTTTCGGCAATTTTGGTACATCCTTTATCTTACAGGAAACAACATCTTCTGAGTGTATTTCAGTATACAAGGAGGCACCCTTTGGAGACTAATTTAAAATTTCAGGCTGCAGTTATGGACTATAAATAGTGAATATAAATAGGAATAATAATACAAAGCTTAAAAGCAGAAACCAGCCCTGTGGATTACAGGGTGTTCTGCTTGATGCACTTTGCATTTTATCTCTGTCTTAAAGCTTTCAAAGAAAGGATGGATGAGTAGGTATTTTGTGAGTGGTTTTGCTGTGGCACATCAGAATGATTTCCCACTGTTAGAAATCAAGATGATGAAGTAAACATTCTGGTATCTTAAGTTTGTTTATTTCAGGAAATTGTGGGTGCTTGTGTCAACTGAAGTTAGAGGGGGAGTGTACAAATTCTGATTAAATACGTAGGGAGCTGCAGAGGATATGAATATGGAGAACTATGTTTTTCTATTTCTTCATGCTGCTAGCCAAGAAGAGTTTTGTTCTTTCATATTTGTATTGTCTGGGAAAAATACTGTGTTGTCAAATCCCCATTTGACACACTGGGTGCTTCGTTCAAAAGATTTGGTGCTGCATCTGTGGAAGACCAGGGAGCAACTGTGGTGTGTTTGACTCTCCTGGTTAGAATCTCCAAGGGTAGATGTTGAACAGCCTGTTAGGATCTGAAAGGCACAACGGTGCTCTCATGAACAGCACCAGGTTTTGCAAAGCCTGTATTTACTGTGTACTCCATTGATGTATTCTGGGGGATTCCAGAAGCAGCGAGACAATTTGCTTTGATGTTCCCATCTGGTATCTGATGAACACTTTTTTTTTTTCTTCTTCCAGTTGCTTTTTCGAACAATTGTTTCATTAACAGTTGCTAAAGTGTAAGTTACGTGTTCACTTGTGTTGCTTTAAATATTTATATTACAAACTTATAAACAATGTAAAGAAAAATATTTTTGAGCTTAGTGAAAAGGCTGTTGTTTGACTGGGCTTAAAATACAGCTACAGGCAAAAGCAAGTTCTTGTACAGGCATGTGCCTCATTTCAGGAGTGGAGTTGGAAATGCTGGGTATGTTTGACGGAGGAGCTGTTACTTTGACCAGCCATTAGTTGATCTGTTATTAAAACTCCAGCCTGTCTGCAATTCAAAACATGCATTTGCAGACACGAATGTTTCTTTTCTGTGGTTTCAAAGATACGTTCTTGCATGTTGCTCAGATCAGTGGGTAGGGGATGGATTTTTGCGGGTTGTCCGGTTTTGCATCTCCCAGCTAAACCTGAAAACAAGACCATACAGTGAGGATGCCTGGTTTTCATACTTGCTGGGTTTCTGCAATCTAGACCAGCTGCCTGATATAAAGTAAAAGTCTTAAAAAACCCAAATATACTCAAACTGCACATTGCTTTTAAAACTCTTTCAGTGTATTCTGGAATTGTTTTCCTTCTCCCAGTTACTCTGAATAAGTCTTGTGCATTTCAGGTTCTGCTCTTGACTTCCTCTGTTTGAAGAATAGTATTTACTGCTGAAGTACAATGCCCTATTTTAATTTTGAAGAACAGCTTAAAGAACCTGTGTGTGTGTGTAAATATTTGTTCCTTTTTTTTTTTACCAACCCTATTTCCAAATTGCTACTGATTAGTTTAGTTTAAAAAATAAGTATGGAATTAAATATAAACAATTTTCCAGAGCAACATTGGGCCCCTTTACTTCCTTAATAGTTAGAATGCAGTTGAGATTAACAGATCAATTTAATTGTGACAGATAATGTGTTGATGTAAAGAATTTTCATGAGTTGGGAAGTAAGGGAAAGAAAGGCAGGAAACAGATAGACTTAAACCCAAGATTGGCACACTCCTTAATAATCTAGTGACCCCGTATTGAGATACATTAGTAATAATGAATGCTTTTATACATCTTAATTATATCTTCAATCTATTGATGTGTGACTGTTTTTTGTGGGTCTTACACTGCTCTCCAGGATCTCAAGAGGTCAGTGTATTGGTCTCTTTGCCTTTAATGAAGGTATCTTTGCTTGTAATGAAATGCCTGAAGATTTATCTTTTATCAGACATTCAGTGTGTTTTCACCTTGTTTTGTGACTGCAAGTCTGGAAATCTTTGCTTGAAGCATGGTTTAAAAAAACAAAAACAGAGTTGGCTCAAAATTAGTGTATTGAAACAGGCATTGACTTGACATAAGATTTTTTTTGTTTGGGACATTTTCAATTTGAATTTTTTGGCTGACAGATTAGTGTCTCAGTTTTTGAATTTGAGAGGCATTGGAACGTCTCTGTGCTGCAGGAGCCCTGGTATAGCATAGCTACTACCTATGCTATTTGAAGCTCAAAGAAAACATTTGCTCTGTTGTTCAGCTTTTCATCTGGGTTGCTCTTAATGTAAACTGGGGTGTAGAACATTGGATAATGCACAGAGTTTCCCATAAATTTCTAATATCCCTCCAAATATCTTTCTCAGGAGTAGTTACTTTTGGAATACTTTATGCTTATTAAGAAGAAAGATGGAAATACTAAAGCAAATGATCTGCACTGTTGTCACTGGCTTAGTGTGCTGCTTATTAAATTCAAAGGCGATATGTTGGTGTCAATTATAGCATAAACCTCTCTGATTTTTACTGAGAAGGGTGCTGGATTTGGTTGGTCCCTATCAAGTGGACAGAGGATTAATAGGAAGTAAATAATGTATGTGCTCAAACTACCTTTCATTACTTACCATGACTTTAACAAAATGTATAGAAACATGGAATGTCGATGCAGACTTTGGCTGCCAGTTTTGTGAGAGTGTTTCCATTTTTTTTCTGTTTAAGTAACCTTATTTCTTTAAGCAGTCGGGTGAATGAGTATTAGACATGAAAACCTGGTAGAATCTTACTGTTGTAATTATGTGTGCACACTATGCTTCTGTGCTTGTAGGGTGTATGACTGTAGTGTTCTGTCATATACAACTTGTTAAATGGATACTGTCACAATGACACAGGAATGATCACAAACAAAGGAACTTTGATTTCCAGATGAGGTGCAGAGTGCATTTCTCAAACCAGAGTATGCAATATAATTCCTTTTGGTTCCTGAGGCTGGATTTTAAAGTGCAGAAAACCAGTTACTACTTGAGATGTTGTTTGGAACTTTTTTTTTATTGTCTACTGCATCCCTAGAATAGCTTTGTGACAAATTCCATAGCTGTTTTTAGGAAGAAAATGCTTAGTTCGGGAACAAGCATGAGCTTGTGCAAACTTCTATTTAAATAGTAAGAAAGGTTGGGGGTGAGAACATTGGTTGCCTGAAAGGTGGTATCTTTTAATTTTAGGAGTTTATGCTGTCAGTTGTTTTTGAACATACTTCAGCATCTTAAAATTATTACAGTGCTTCTGAAATTACAGTAAATGAACACATTCTTGTAGCTGATCCTTTAAGCACATTGCTGTTACAAGCTGGATACAGAATTCTATTTTTGTTTCTCTTACCATCTTTCCATAATTAATTACTTGCAGTATAGACAAATCTTGCCATTTGATTCTTTTATAAGAATTATAATTCTTATTCTGGGTTTTTTTCATTGTAGAATGTTTTCATTGGAAGGAGATATTGCTAATGTAATACCAATTTCTGTTGTCTTGAAGTGGACTGATTTGGGGTAGGAACTACTGTCACAATGTGCAAGTGTGCAGAATGGGGTCTCAGCAAAAGGCTCTTTAAGTGCAGTTTTGATTATAATTTAACTCTATCCCAAAGCTGTTGCTTTCCGATGACAACTATTTCTTAGTTTCAGAATTCTGCAATGGTTTGTTTTCTTTAAAATGTCAAAATGGCATATTTGAAGCACTGTTCTTGTGCTTTCCATCTTTCCTCATGTGTTTTAACATCACATCATCTAATGCTTGTCCTAGCATACTAAAAGCTACAATGGCTTGTATAAGAATCAGCTGGAAAGAGTAAGTCTTTGGGGTTTTCCCCCCTAAATTATGGGTGAGGAGTTTTTTTTACAGTGTAATTTAAAAGAGTAGGTTGTGATTAAATGTTGCAATGGGTAACTTCTAATGAAAGCCTTAATAGTTTTTCATCAACAGAATACAGAACACTGATTTGTGCATTTAAAGGTGAACAAACCTAATGAACTGTTCTGGAAGCTAGACAGTTGACTTACAGTGAGTGTGAGTCTGCCTGTTTAAATAGCATTTCAAACAGATAATACAGACTGTCACAGTCTGTGGCTGATAATGAAATAGTACATAGATCATGCTCCAGTGCAGAATACCTTACTTGCATATGGAAGACTATACCATGTTGGTACCTTATTTTATCTAGGTATTCCAGAATGATGCTGCTCAATTTCATTATGTTCTACTCTGACAAGCACTTGAACAGAATAGAAGGTGGAGTGTTGAAAAATAACTTTAATCCTGAAGTTACTTTGGCACTTCATCTGGTGTGAGCTAAGCAGAACAAAAGCTACTTAAACTCTGCTACCCTGCAAATGCTTTAGGAATGTGAGTGGTTTACCTTATGGTATCATAGTACAACAGTTATCCCTTTTCTGTTTAGTTCTAAATGATTCCTTTAACAGAAAAGCCAAGACAACAAAACACACACAACTTCCTGCCCCTTATTCTTATACCATTTTTCTTTCTTGTTATAAATAGAAATGTTGTATCCTTAGAAAAGCATGAGAACGCCCAGGTATGATGTGCTAAAGTGCAGTGTGTGTTTACTGTGATCAATAACAGTGAGAAAGAAAATAGCTGTAACAGGAAAATTTGATGGTTTTAATCAGAATGTGCACTCTTTAAGTTGTTGGTTTTGAATGCTTATGTCAAGAAGTTCAGATGCTGTTTTCTGAGCATTTTGTCTCTGCCTTAATTTATTGAATTAATTCTTTAATTAATGTCCTCTGGGATATTTTCCAGTAGTGGAACTTGTGCTAAGACAGGTTACTTTTACAGAACTAGCAAGTATTAGCTGTTTCTTAAGTGAGGCACTATCTTCTGTGTGCCTTTTGCAAGCTTGACAGGCTCATAGGAAATGCAGCTGATGTTAGGAAGCTTGGGTGGGGACTACAAGGAGCTGGCAAGTACTGCAGGGTTTAGTGCCAGACATGCTGACACAACAGTACTTGTAAAAGTTTTCTTTAGGCTACTAATTCTGTCTTCAGAGTAACTGGAACTAAAGCAGTCTTTCTGATGCCAAGTTAAAATAGCTAAAGCAACAGTTTATGGGAAATTGAGAATGCTTTCCACAGCTTAGATCCTCAGAAATATTAGCAAAAAGAGCAAGCTCCTCTCTTAATGAAAGCATGAGTTATGAACAGTGCCATAGAATGGATGCAAAACAAGTCCCATGTTCTTTGAGTGTCAAAACAGCTCAAAGAAGGAAGACTGGCAGTGTAAAGTATCAGTAAATACTGAGCTCTGAATGTTTTATATCGTAGTTTCCATTTATTTGATTTGCCAGTTCATTGCCATATTTCATAAGGCACCCTTTAATAGCTTCCTTTAGTTTTCAAATAAAAATTCTTTATTTCAAGTGTACACAGACATTGAGAAATGCTGTGTTGTCAAATGTGGGCACTTTTATAGCAGTGTGACCATGTTGCCTTAAGTATAATGTGTTTTGTCTTGAATTTGCAGTATTTTTGGTCCATGCAAAAGCCTAAAAAGTAGTAAAGCAAAGCTTTGAAGGGGCATGAAGTACAGTTTAGGTTTGCTTTGCAGAAGTTCAGGCAGCCTACGAGTGGCTGCTACCATGCTGTCTCTGGTTTTGTACGTGGGAAGACTTGCAGGAGGCATCATGGAGAGAAGTCTTCCAGGGGAAGGCATGCCTGACTTACAGAACATAAAAACTGATGCAGTCTTGGTGGAAGGATGCAGCTCTATTACATAAGCATATTGGGTCTGGGGTTTTCTGTAATTTCAGCATCACCCTTATATTTTAGGAAGTGCTTCCTTCCATTCCTAAGAGTGCAGGACTCAAAGAAAGTGTTGAAAGGAAGGAGCTTCAGATGATGAATTTACTCTGTTATGTGCTGGCACAGTGCAGGGTGCCATGACAAGTCAGCTTTAATGTAGGCAGCTTTAAGGTAGGCAGCTGCATTGTGCTCTCCCACAAAAGTGCAATCTCAGTAGTAGACTGAAGCAGCTTTGCCTACAGCAGCTGGATGGCAGTATCTTGCATCCATGGGAAGCATTGGCTTCTTCTGACCTCAGAGTTACAGGTCACCTCTGAAGTTTCCAGTTCCCTGACTGTTTTATCAAGGTAAAGTGAAAAGCAATATATAAATATAATGAAAGGCTATTTTAAAAACATGGAGATATTTTTGCATGAATGACTGTCATATAAAGTGAAAAATGGATTGAATCGATTTTTCTCTGAGATCACCTGTATCATCTTTCCTAACATCCCTTATCAGTTCAACTCTGCAACACTGTGATGTCTTTTAGGCCAAGATTCATTTTTTCCTAAAGACTAGTATTTGGAAAGTTTGTTTTTAAGTCTATGAAATTTAAACTGGTGCTTTTGGAAAACTGTGTAGCAAACAACTATGTAGGCCATGACTTTGACAAACTGGAGGACAAACACCAAGTACATGAAGTTCAACAAGGGAAAGTGCTGGATTCTGCACCTGGAACGGGGCAACCCCAGATGTACATTCAGACTGGGGAATGAGATGCTGGAAAGCAGTGCCAGGAAAGGGCCCTGGGGGTCCTAGTGGATGGCAAGTTGAATCTGAGTCAGCAGTGCCCTGGCAGCCAGGAGGGCCAACCCTGTCTGGGGGGCATCAGGCACAGCATCGCCAGCCGGGCGAGGGAGGGGATTGTCCCGCCCTGCTCTGCATTGGCGCAGCCTCACCTGCAACATTGTGGGCAGTTTTGGGTGACACAATATAGGAAAGGTACTGAGCTGTTAGAGAGTGTCCAAAGCAGGACAAAGAAGATGGTGAAGGACCTTGAGGGGAAGCCGTATGAGGAGTGGCTGAGGGCACTTCATCGTTCAGCCTGGAGAAGAGGAGGCTGAGAGGAAGACCCCATTGCAATCTACAGCTTCCTTGTGAGGGGAAGAGGAGGGGCAGGCACTGATCTCTTCTCTGTGGTGACCAGTGACAGGACCTGAGGGAGTGGCCTCAAGTTGTGTCAGGGGAGGTTTAGGTTGGATATTAGAAAAAGGTTCTTCACCCCAGAAGGTGGTTGGGCACTGGAACAGGCTCCCCAGGGAAGTGGTCACAGCACCAACACTGACAGAGTTTAAGAAATGTTTGGACAACGCTCTCAGGCACATGGTGTGACTCCTGGGGATGGTCTTCTGCAGGGCCAGGAGTTGGACTCGATGATCCTTGTGGATCCCTTCCAACTTGCATATTCTGTGATTCTTTGGCTTGACTAAATCAAGGTGTACAGGATGCCATTCATTTTCTGTGTAGCACTTGGTGGTGATCTATTCTAGTGTGATTCTGGACATTCTGTAGTACATCTCTAGGATTTACTCTTCTGTGCTGCCCGATAGCTCCCAAATTGTTATCCAGATCATCATGCCCCCACCCCCAAGTATGTAGATTCTCTTTCTGAACCAGATACTGGCTTTACTGGTGTGGATGTACCCAGAAAGGCATGTGTGTCTTAGCTCAATATAAGGATATGGAGGACATGTTTGGAGAAGAGAATAGATGCTTAATAAAAGATTAATTTTCTTTGAGGTAATAACAGATAAAATTTGGAGAAGATTAAGTTTTTGTCTTGGTTAGAAATTTGTTGAATGGAGAAGGATCTGATAAATGTTACGGTGACTCTTTGCTTCCAGGAAGGAGTTTCTTTTTTGAATAAAAATTGTGCAGTATCACTGAAGCGATCTGGTCATTGTCCAAGGTTTAAACTGTCTCAGGGGATGTATTGCTGACATTCTCTGTGGCCTATTTAAGCATTTCTGTTTACGAATGTGTAGAGTGATCTATTTGCAGTGCAGCGAGACTGCACTTCCTGTGGGTTGAATAGTGTTACTTAACTGTGGTCAGCTGAATTCCTTGGACAGGAGTTGGATTTTTGTAATGTAATATCAATATATTTTGCCAACAATAGCTGGCAATGAATGCACATGCAAGGCTAGCATGAAATAATTTCTGATGGTGTACTAAATATTGTGAACTCTGTTCTTCAACTTTTTCTGTGTGGTTCTGGCAAAAACAAGCTGCAAAAATGGCTTTGTAATTATCCATTGCAACTTTCATACTAAGTTTTTACTAGTGCGCAGGATAATAAACTGAATTTATGCAGTTTTTGAAAGTTAAGTGACAGGCACGCACTTTGGCTTCAGAACACTTTTTCAGAAGCATAATAGCTGACACCAGTTTTCTTAGACAACGATAAGAAAATTTTAAGTATGAAACACTTTTTTTTCCAGATGGAGCAATTGTCAGATGAAGAGCTTGACCATGGTGCAGAAGAAGATAGTGATAAGGAAGATCAGGATCTAGACAAGATGTTTGGGGCCTGGCTGGGCGAACTGGACAAACTCACACAGGTGAGGGATATGTCAAACATCTCACAGATAAATTCTTTATAAGTATTATGTTTCTTTTCAGTTGGGTGCTAACTGCTCAGCACCACCGCTTGCAGCAAGGTAAACTGTGGCCTGTGACCAGTTCACTACTCTTCAAAGGTTTATAAATTGACCTATTTTCCCCTTCTCAAGGTTGTTAAACTCTTTTTTCACAACCTGCTAGTTTGACCTTTCCCAAAGGTTATGAAAGGTTATGAGAACTACAGAATTGGTATTTTGTCCTTGTGTATGTAGAGAAACATGGACTTTAGCTGACCAGATATAGGCCATATCTCTAAACATGTGGTTTGATGTCCAGCTGTGACAGCATTTATTTGTTGCACCTGAACAGCAAAAAGGAACAGGAAATTGTGGGTGTTGCCGCTGCTGACATGGTAAGGTGACCTGATACACCCTAGAGTTCCAGAGTACCCTTCCTGCATCAGAGAAGTAGCTGATAGGACATCTTTTGGCACTTCCAGCTTCCTAGTGCTTTTCCTTTCCTTCACATGCAGGTCTTGCATTTTGCACAGTATGCCTATCCTGGGTCATTTCTCTGTGTCTGCCTGCAGGGTTTTTTCAGCTCCGTGAGCTGGCACTCCTAAATTACGTATTTAATCTTATCCATGTTTATGATGTAGAATTAAGCAAAGGTATGATAACTGAAGTTTCATTAAGCTAGAGAAGAAGCAGTTTTTCTTATCTTCATCTTACCCAAAGACTGAAGGAAAATGGAGCTAATGATGTGACAGGATGTCAGATTCAGGCTCATCTCTTGTTATCTTCTGGTTAAATGTCTGCCTGCAAGTTCTTAATGTATATAGCACTATAGGGGAAACTTCTTTTCTTCTGAACTTGTACATGCAGGGCAATGAAAAATCCTGCTTTTTTGAGATGAATGAAAGAGTGGGATATGCATCTTTATATATAAATTCTAGCTGCTTTTTTAGCTCTTTATGAAGGATTTTTATTGATAAGTGAGAACTATTTTGAAGGCATGGGCTTTGTAAATCACTTTGAGTGAGAATCTTCACAGAGGAGCACAATGGATAAATTGGTCATGGACCTTTTGTTCTCTCTCCCATTTTTTTCATGTTTGAGCAGCCTGGAAATAAAAGCATACTTTACTTGGAGGTTTTAGCTACACTCTTGATGTACAGACTTCAGGGTGATGTCTCAGTTTGTTGCTGGTCCATGCAAAGCTCTTAAAATCCACTAACAGGTAGTTAATGGGGTACCCACATTATTACTTGGTTCTCACCTTCATATTGCTGCTCAACACAGCCTGCAACATAGCCTGACAGTTGCCCTTCTGTCTTTTGCAACTATTGAGAAATAGCATTGCCCCCAAAACTTTGACCTCATACTGTTTTGTACAAACAAGTTCAGGGAGTTAGTTGTGTGTCAGTTGATTTGGAAAATGATCACGTCTTGTTGTGGCTGTCCTAATGAAGTCCCAATAAAGGGGGGGTGATTAGACTTAGTGAGATCCAAAGTGCATTCTCCTGTAGCATTTGTTGCTGTTTATAAGCTGAACTTTAAGAGCAGTAGGAGGAAAGGTTTTTTGTCCCTGAGATCTTTGAACTTTAACTTCCTTTTTAGATTTCCTAAGTGTTTATTTTAAGGGGGTTTAAAGTAAGACCCAGATTCCTCTCCAGATGTAAGTGCTTTTTAAAAGATTTGAAATAGTTAAAATACCCATGAGATCATTGGAATTCACTTTGCCCTCTTTAACTGTTGGTGTAACAGAAGTGTTTTTAAATGAAGTTGCAGAATCTGCAGCATGTGTGAGCCATGTTTGGCACTGATGCAGCATGGATTAACATTTATCCTGTGTAAGTTATCCTGCTCTGAGGTGCAGGTTAAATGAATGAAATCTTTCTCTTGTGGTTATTCAGAATTAAGCTTTTGGTGTTGCTGCAGTTTTTAGCAGTTCTCCAAAATGCTGTTTTGTCGATCTAATGTGTTATGGAGAATGTGCTCCAGGTAACAGTGAGAGCCTATCACATGTGTTTCCAAGGAGGTGAAATAAGTTTATTATTATTAAAGTCAATAAAACATATTTTAGATACTTTTAACCAGGATATATTTGCTTTACAGAAAATCTTTTGTAGCAGTCTGTGGGTTCAGTCTGTAGGAATGAGCCCCAAATTGCCTCTTCTGTCTCCAGGCTTAGAGGTAGACTTTCCCCTGCTCCCTGCTATTCTGTCTGGGACAATACATAAGCTTGATCAGAGTTACTAGAGGTGAGGTTCTTTCCATCTGATGGAGGCCAAGGCTTCATTACTGTCCTCTCATTAAGTGATGGTTGACTCACTAATTGATTTTTTTGTTGGTTTGTTTTTTGTTTGTTTGTTTGCTTTTAAGTTTGCCCAAGTTGAGGAGAGAAGGGAGTTCAGCAAGAATAAATACTAGGGGGAAAAATAGTGCGTTTCAGTTTTTAACAAATGGCTTGAGTAAAGATGTAGAAAATGAAGATAAAAAACTCGGGTGAGAAACTTTATTCTGTTAGAGCTAGAGAACGCTTATCTTCGGGAAATCTTCATCATTATAAAGCTATCATAAAAATTAAGCATTGCTTAATTTCAGACATTCTGCAGGCCTGTGGAGCTTCAGTGACAGCAAGAGCTGGATTCCCCCTGTAACACTTGTCATTCCAGGGGCAGCAGCTCTGGCCCTTGTCTGCTTCCTATTTACACAGATCCTGGTATTTATTATAACATTATATATTACACCCATATTAGCCTTCATAATGTAACAATTCAGGACTAGAAAGAGAAAAATATCTCTTTTTTTTTTTTAACCTATTCTAGGGGTTTTTTTAAAAAATGTGTCTTATGTAAACTGGCTGGGTTTGGTTTCACAATTTAACATTGCTCACAGGAAAGGCTTATTGAAAAAAAAGGTCTGAATTAAGCCAATTAAAAATCCCTTTTAATAACATAGAATTCTTCATTGAATGTTTTTATGTTCTTATGCCATGATTATGCTCATAAGCTAACGATGCATATCTTAGGGTATCACAGATTGAATGTCTTTAGATACTTGCCCAGAGAAATGGTTACAGCTGCCTGTGTTTCAAAATGAGCTAGTATGTAACACTTCTTAAAAAAGCATTTGGAATATGCTTTCCTCCTTTTGATTCAGCAAAAAATAGAATGTGCTTAACACCTTTTCTATATTGCATATCTGAAGCTAAGTCTCTGTTGTATGTTGATACATGTTTTCAGTCTAAAACCTGAAAAAGAGGGTTGGTTTTTTTATGTGCCTGGAGATTTTGAAAAATTTCTTAGAGAAGATTAATTCTCATTCATCTTAAAGATTTGCATTTCCAGTTCCTTGTCAAACTATTTTGCCCTTTTTTGGTCTTTTTCAGAGTTTGGATACAGACAAGCCTGTGGCACCAGTGAAGAGATCACCTCTCCGCCAGGAAACCAATCTTGCCAACTTCTCATATCGCTTCTCTATGTACAATTTGAATGGTTTGTTGACTTATTTACCTGTCAAATATTCGTTTAAATAAAAAATTCTATTCCAGCTATAAATGAAAACAGGTTAAAATATAAGAGCATTTGAGGTCACTTCTAACTGAAGTGAGAACATATTTGCTGAAGGGATTGCTTTCTGATGCCAGAATTTTGAGTATCCTAAAGCAGTATCTTTTACAGCACCTGGTATCTGAGAACTGCAGACTAGTATTTGTACAGTAAAGCATGTTCTGGCATCTGGTCTCATGAAAGAATGATTTAGTGTGTATCTGGTAACCTGGAAGAAAAAGCATCTTGCTCCGTGGAACAGGATGCAGGAATATAGGTGCAGAATGCTTTCACATTAAACAAAAATCATGTTTTGCCTTGTCTTGAAATAGCTTCCCCTGGTTGTAATACAGGAAACCTTAATTTAAAGGCTTGAGTATGTACATAATATTTTTGTTTTGGTTTGGTTTTTTTAAGCAGTTACATTGCTTCAGCAATTTAGAAAATGTTTAGCAAAACATTTGTGTTTTTTTGAAAAGTTGAGGCATGATGTTATGCAAATGTATTTTTAGATTCTGTTCACAGGAAAGCAGTTTAAACTTCTCAAATGTAATTTGAACACTCATGTGCTGGTAAATGTGTTTAACCCAAACAGTGTGAAAGTTGCACTGGTTAAGAGTAGTAGTGCAAATAAACTTCTGCTTAGCAGTGAGCAGAGATCTGCAATACAGATGGGAAAAGAAAATGCTGCTTCCTTTACTCCCTTACACCAACTGTCAGATTGGTAATATAAAATGAAGAGTTGTAAATGAAATAATTCTGCACATATTGACATCTTTTTTTTTGTTGCAGAAGCCCTGAATCAGGGGGAGGCTGTGGATCTGGATGCCCTCATGGCTGATCTCTGTTCCATAGAGCAGGAGCTCAGCAGCATCGGGTCTCACTCAGCAAACAACGCTGCAGTGAAACGTCTTGCCCCAGAATCCAAACCTCAGAAACCACCTGCTAGTCGGCCTTCTACTAAGCACAGCAGCATGAAAGGATTGTCCTCCTCCTCTGCTAAGGTGACTAAAGCGGCACATGCCAACGTGTCTTTGGATGACATAACGGCGCAGCTGGAGAAGGCCTCGTTGAGCATGGATGAGGCAGCCCAGCAGTCTGTTGCAGAAGACACCAAACCAGTAGTTACTGCTCAGCACAGGAGGACAGCATCTGCTGGCACAGTGAGTGATGCTGAGGTGCGCTCCATCAGTAACTCCTCCCGTTCCAGCATGACCTCTGCAGCTTCCAGCATGGACTCCTTGGATATCGATAAGGTTGCGAGACCTCAGGAACTGGACTTGACATCACAAGGGCAGCCAATCACTGAGGTAGTGTCACTAATTCAAGATTTTTGTTCAGTTTTGGGGGTTCTTTTTCTTCAAACTTAGACATCCCACCCCTGTGCTAATACTCCCAGCTAAACATCTGCAGTGCAGTGGGGTTGATTAAAGACCAAGACTGCTAATTGCATGGACTGCATATGCTGTAACTGCTGCTTTCACTGGTATTGGTTCTGTTTGCAAGGCAGCTTTTTTAAGAATGTGTTTTGGGTTTTTTTAAGAGTTCTCCCCATCTCTTCCTCCTCCTAAGCCAAACATCCATTTTAATATTTTTATTGTTAATATATTTATTCTAAGTAAATCTCGTCTATTGTTTTTAGTTTAAATCTGAGGAGTGCACATCTGTGGATAAAAGAAAGTACAGTTGCAAAACTGCATTCCTCTTACAGTGCAGTTAATATCTGAAGCACATGGAGTCATTTATGAATGCCTATCTGGAGCTATATTATACCAGTAATTTGCTGCTACTTAATATTCTTGTTTAGTGTATGACAGGGAGAACTCTTTGAAGCAATGCACAAAACAGAACAACTGGCTGCAGTACAATAGCAAACATTCCTTTGGGACTTTGGTGCCTTGACATTGCTTAAAAGCAGCCAGTTCAGTGAATATTGAAAGTGCTGGTGACTTGAGAGGAAATGAGGAAAATGTTACAGGGAATTTTGAAAACTAAAACTAGAAGCTATCTTGTAGAAATATTCTCTAAAACAGAAACCTGACCTGTTCAGATGTCAGTTGTACTAATATGCATGTTCTCTTTGATAAGAGAAAACTGGAACAAGCTGTGTTTATTCTAATCAATAATTAACACTAATTTGAATGAGCAGTGCTGAAAGCATGGTTCTACATATCTGCTGCAAAGTTCATCTGCTGCAGAGTGAATGATGCAGACTTGGCAGATCAACTCATCAAGGTCACACTTCATTTTAAATCTTTACTTGAAGTAGTGAGCAATGAATGAATGACAGTTTGGTTAAACTTTCTTTTTGTATAAAACGTTGGTGTTCAGTATGTTTTTATTGGAGATTTCCTGTTGAGTGAATTAAAACATAGCTAGAAAGGTGTCCTTTGCTCTTTGGAAAGTTAAAATGCAAACATTTGCATTATTGCTGTATGCCTAAGTGTTCAAGCCAGCCCATGTCAGTCATTGATTACATTGTTTGTCAATCATTTTCTTACTGTGCTATGACAAGGCCTATTTTGAGTGGTTTTTTGCATCTCTGACTGCTATTAGTGGTTATATATATCTTTTTATGATGTAGAAAGTTAGGCAATCTTGCATTTTTGTCTCTTCTCAGGCTAAAAAGATGAACTTTGCTTTTTTTTCGTTTTTAAAAATGGAAGGTATTTTGTGCAGTTGATTTTGCAAGTCTCTATCTAGGTTATCTCTTTTGCTTCAGGAGTGATATGCTTGAGGCATCAGCAAGATTGCCCTTCTTGTCACCCAGGTTTTTTCAGTTCTTTCTGTCATGAGTAATCAACAAACCACCTGCTTCACTTAAGTAACTTGATGTTGGTGAATCAAGGTACAGTGGTCAAGATGTTGCTTTGTCTTCACAGGAAGTTAATCTATATTGCTGCAAGTGTTGCGGTTGCTTTCTGAGCTCTTGGCCACTGGCTGCAAGGCTTAAAATCATCCCCAAAAGCTTTTTGCAGAGACATGTGAGCACTGCCTTTGTAAACAGTGATTACTTCTCCTATAAGAATGTGGCTATTGTTTCTCTTCCCAGATTAAGTTGATAGGAGTGATTCCTTTCAAGAAGGTAACCAGAAAGTGTTGGTAATTTGAGAGGCAGATTCTTCTCCCCTCTAGAGAGCAGAAACCTCTGCACTCATTAACTGTGCTGCTTTGTGTTTGCTCTGTCTCTTCCCTTTAATTTCAGTGGCCTGAGGAAGGTGTTCAACTCTGAGAAACTTTCCCCAGGTTTGCGGAATTTGTATGCAGCTATTCTGTATTAAAACTGTTAAGTGATGGGATAGGAGAATGGAGAAGAGGGAGATAATTTATTGAGATTTTGACAGATTCTGTGGTAGTGTTTTTCAAATGACATTCACCCTTTAAATGGATTCTTTGAAGGAATTCCTGGGTATCACGAAAGCAGTTTATTTCCTTTTTCATTTGTCTAGTGCCTGAAAACTAATGTAAGAGTTTGTTAATCCTCGTGGTTCAGTTGTAAACCAAAACACCTTTTACTAGTAGAGTTGAATTGTACCTTCCCACCTGCGCAGTTGACTCAATGGTGCTGCTTCTAATGAAAAACATCCCT
This sequence comes from Acropternis orthonyx, assembly GCA_035583155.1. Classification (NCBI taxonomy): domain Eukaryota; kingdom Metazoa; phylum Chordata; class Aves; order Passeriformes; family Rhinocryptidae; genus Acropternis; species Acropternis orthonyx. The sequence continues at coordinate 25,450,093 of JAWWEU010000163.1, read as the reverse complement.
CTGAGAAAATAGTGTTTGAAGAAGACCTAGTGCCCATGTAGGGAGAAGACCCAAGTGGTTTTTATGCTGAAAGTGGGAGAGGCTATTTCTTCATGGCCATAGCAGGTCTGTTTTAAGATTTGTTATTCTAACATAGTGCTTCAAGTTAGCTCTTTTGCCTGTCTTTGTTGAGACTGCATGTAGTTGAGCTGACCTTTAAAATTTCTCTGTGCTGCTGTGGCTCTTATGAAAGAGGTCAGTGTCTTGGCAGCTCTGCCCTTTTGACTGACCCCTTCTGTCCTCTCCAGGCAGTATAGGTACTTTAAAAAGTCATCCTTTCTTCTGCAACTTGATGTTATGCTCTTCCTAAGTAAAGTGGAGGACAGTTTTGATGGGAGGAAATGCTTGTCTGAAAAAGGAAATTAAGCTTTGCAGTTAATAACTTCAGTATTCTATCTTAAAAAATAATTTTGCTCTGAGCTCTCTGACCTGGAAATGCAGGATAGTCCTGTAAAAGAGCTGCCATGTGCTGGCCTGCTGAAGGTATGTGTAGTCTAGTATAATTTTTTACTGATAATAGTGATCAATGTTATGAAAAAAGACTGCAATTCCACAACCACCAGAAATGGGAGGCTATAACTTCCCTTTCCTCTCATCCTCAAAGTTCTTGCTTACACTGTCCCATCTCCTCCCTTGTCACAGCTTTGGCACTTACTAGTCCTTAATACACCAAAACTTACTGCTTCTATTCTGGTGCTCATTCTGTGTTATTAGGTGAACTGGGGAGAGTCAGTGAAGTCTGATCTGTGCTGATGCACAGTAGGAGGGTTGTAGCCAAGGACTGGAGGCTGGAAGGTAGAGCAGGAATACACCCATTGGTGGTAATGGATTATTCAGAACTTCTTGCCTCAGACACATTTGGACATGCTCCATTGTGTCGTGTCTTCCCCTTCCTCCTTGCAGTCTGTGCTGTTGGAACTTCTGGGGCTGAAGGTACATCAATATGATCACAGATGATTACTCTCACTGGTTCTGTTGGACAGGACCATCCTTGTTCTCATTCTGAATTTATCTTTATGCCACTTTTGAGGGAGCTGACTGGAATTCCCTGGGTTGTCTAAATTTGGGGGTTTATTACTTGTTGTCATGATATGTTTTATTGTCTTTCTCCAATAACAATTCTGAACACTATTTCTTTAGATACTGTGAACATTAGTGTCTTCAAATGCTACTGTTCTGTAGTCTGAATATCTTGTCTTGGTGGTACTAAGTGTTTTCTGATTGCACTTGTATTCTTACATTCCCCTTAAGCGTTGTTGAATAAGAAGAAAAGTTTCCACCCCACCCTAAACCCCATAATTTTTGCTAAATTGAGATTTTTCTTTGACAAAATGAATTTCCCAGATCCTTGCTTAAAAGGTGTTGTTTCCTAAATTAGTAGGTTACATTTCATTTTCTATGTTTTTAGTTGTGTAGTAAGTGGCATACACTTGAAAGCTCTGTTTCTGTATATGGGATACTCTACTTGAATGTAGACTGAATGATTACAGTAATAGCATGAGTTAAAGGTAGAGGAAGTGGTGACTCTATGACTAACTTATCCCTTCCACCCACATTATCTTTTTCCTTCTTCCTTGTGTCCCTCTGCCAGCAAGAAGTTGTCTCTATTTGCAGTGAGCTGTGCTAGAGGCAGCAGGAGAAGAAAGCAGTGGGGAGAGAATGGAGAAATGTGTTGATGGTGTTCGTGTAGCTGTTTGTGTCTTACAGGGTGAAAGGGTCTGTTCATGGGCAGTCATTGTTCCTGTCCTGCACGTACTCAGTGAAGGGGTTGCAGATAAGTTTGAAGTCTGCCATCTGTCTGGCACAGCACAGCACTGCCCCCCACCCTCCCAACACGATGGAGTTCTTTATGTCTGTAACCCAGTTTGTGCAGCTGAGAGATTCTGGCTTACCTATGAAGATAAGGCAAAATTTAGCAGTCAGTAATGCTACATCATTATTTTTTTTAATTGGATTTTATTTTTTAGCTTTTCCTTAAATTCATTGTAGATTTAGACTTGATGTTTAAGAGGTGAAAATCACGACAAGGGACATCGCAGTTACAAGTTCTTTGCTTTACTTGACAGAGAAGGCAACAGTATAGAGTAAACATTAATGTTTCTTTCAGGGCAAAAAAGGGAGCTTTGGAGGCATGATAGTAAGGATTGCCATGTAAGCTCAGCACACAGATAAATCTGTAGTGTCTAATAGCTCCTGTGGGGTAAAATGAAACACTTGAAATGGGTGTAAAGAGAAACAGAGTTTGTGTTTCACAGCAATTTTGCTGTGGTTCTTGTATGGGCATCTTGAACCTTAACATGCCTATGCAGTGTCATAACACAGAAACTTTGGTACCCATTTAAAGTTACTGAGGGTTATGTTTTAGTGGGATTGCTAAATGTTCCACTGTATGAAACTGCAGTGGACTGTTTATGTATGCAGAGAAATCAACTGATAATATATATGGTCTTTGGTAGGCAGCAGTGACTTATAATAGGGTTGGATTGCTGAACCTCACCTATTATTTGTTGGTGATTTGAAAACCAGTTGTGGGCTATTTTTGCTCTTGCAGGAGTAGAGCATTATTGGCTCTGGTGTTTTGGGAGCTGAACATTTGAGTAGTTTTCCTTATGGTCCATGTTTTGTGTGGTTAGCAGATGTGAAGAATGTTAGATTTCAATCTGTGAGAGTAGTGACAAATAAACAAGAAACAAGGCATGGCAGAGGTTTGTTTTGTGTTTCTTCTAAAGACTTCTTTTAGAGAAAAATCATTTAATTTTCTGCCATTTGTGTTATGTCCTTAGTTTTGTACACAAAGTGTATTCTGGAGTGTTTCCAGTTACCCTTTTCCTAAGCTGAAAATAGTCAATGGAAAGACTTAATTTGAAACAAAATTAGACCATCTCTTCCTCTTTTTTTTTTTCTTTTTCCAATTATTAGTCACAAAGTGTTCTATAATAAGTCAACAGTAAAGAAGAATTCTGCATATCTATCATCCTGAAGCATTACTTTGGCTTCCAATTCTGTTGGCATAAGAAGTGTGAGCTGTCCAGTTTTCTTGAAATACATGTAAAATGACTCCTCACTTGCCAGATTTTTGGAGGCTTTCAAAGCATGCTCTGAGATAAACATATAATTTTATGAAGCATAAACAATATTTATGTGTTTTGGTATTCAAATATGCTTGGCTATTCATAATGGTCATGTGATGCACTCAAACCCAAAGATTGCTAATACACTTCCCAATGCCTGCAGAACTGGCACCTTAACCTTTTTTCACATTGTACTTTCAGAATCTGCAAAGGAAATTATAGGAAGGGATAACTTCAAATTTTTTAAAGAATTTTCTATTGGAATCCAAAGGAGACATTGTAAAAGTTTTGTTTACTGCACATGCATGGAATGGAAGATTTTAAAAATCGGGGTGTGCAGATTTAAAATGCGTGAAAGGGAAACAAGAATTTAAACATTATCCTTGTATTGGTAAATCTTGATCCTCCGATCAGTGTATCTGACTTATTTTATAACTATGAATTTAAAATTTATACTGTAACTTTTTTACACTTAGGAGGAAATTGAAATGTATCAGGAACCATAAAACTGGTAAGAATAATTTTATCTTCTGACATTGCCTGTCAGCTTTGCCTCATACTGATGAATAAGCTTAAAAGTTCCCTCCTTGAAAGGAACAGGGAAATGGACAGTATAATACATGTCCTGTTTGACACTGCTGGCTGGCAGAGCTGGTTTCAGCTCAAAAATTACAGATAGGGTAATACTTTGTTACCATAAGGCTGAACACCAAAGGAATTGTCCATGCTGAAATACACTGTTCTTTCTGGTTATTCTGTGATCTTGGAGTCTTCTGTGGATGAGCAACCCAATGACTCACTCTGCTGTCCCAAATACTGTGTAAATAAACACATTTTTAAATGAATCTCTTTGCTTTGGTGCCTGTTCCACAGCACTTTAGAATAATACTTGTGTTTATGGAAGGATTTCTTGAGGAAAAGATTGTTTCAATAATACAGACAATCTAAAAAAATGGTTGTTTAGAGGTTCTATCTCTTACCAGAGTCATCTGCAAGAGGAAAAAATACCACAGATCAATGGCCAAGTAGGCCTAGGCAGCGTAACTCTTGGATCAAGCCACTAGACCTGGGTTGAGAAATCAGAAGTCTTGCCTTATGATGTTACCAAATTTTGTCAAAAGCATGCTGCAGAGTTGTAGTCTGCATTGGCTGCAGTGCTAGTGAAGATATCACTACAAGTTGTGATTAATTAATGGAACTTTTTAAACAGCCAGTTTTTTGCAGACACACCAGTCTGCTTAAAACCAAGACAGATTTCTTCATTTTTTTCTGCAGCATTTGATTAGATTAGGGATGTGAAATACTACATCTGTAGGAAATTAGCAACAGATGACTTGTTTGTCCTTACATCAGGTTGCCAAAAAACAAATTTGTAACAGATGACAAAAATTAAGAACAGAGCAGCCGCCAATTGTGAACATTAAATTCTTAAGAGGAGAAAAGAATTTACGGTGTTTTCTTCAGTTGCATATATTACTAACCTATAGGATGAAAACTAGGGGTTTTGAGGTCTATAAAGGAGTTCAAAACTCCCCGAAAAAGACTTCATATTCTGAAAAAATAACTGAGAATTGGCCTTTTAGCTGTGTCAGTTTTGAGCACACTGGTTAGTGTTTAGTCTGTTGTAGTATAATAAAAGTTGTCTGCAAATACAAAGAAGAGTCTTCATTTTTAGTTAACCAAATTTACAGCTTTGGTGAGTTTCCCTTGTTGGACACTTATTAGTTTCATGTTTTAAGTTACTCAGTTTTTGACCAACCACATCAGTGCCTTCCTTTATGAATGCAGATTTTATTTTGTTCATGTGCCTTATCTTAACCAAAAGGGTAGATTTGTGACTTTCACCTCCCCAGCTGTGTATATCCGTTCTTTTATAGTGGTTGATCTTTGGATGATTTGATGTCTACAGTGGTTTTTGGGGGCATTTATGGTTTAGAAGTCAACAGACATATAATGAAATGTTACTTAATGCAGTTGCTTCTTACTGTAAAGGGCAGCAGATTCAGTAAAAACCAGTTAAATCAATTAAACTTACATGTGCTCTTATTTCTTAGCTTTCTTTGCTGCTATGATGTTTTGTTTTCTGTGCTACAGGTAGAGCCCTTCACAGAATAAAGTGTCTGATATTCTTTAGTGCAGTTAGGAATGAATTAGTCATAGTATACTAAGTTTGATGGGTTTTTTCCCTTTCTTCTTTAGGTCTTCCACTTAATGTATCTTTTTAGACAGATCAGACAACTGTTTCCTTTGAAATTACACTCTCTTATCTATTTTTTCCTGCTTTTTTTTTTAATTTTGGGAGAATTCCATGCTTGAAACCTCCTCCCTGCAGACAAACTTTATTTGGGATTTCATGTTTGGTTTATGCTAGTTTAGATTCATGCAACTGATGAATTGGGCAGTCTTGCCCCATCCTGTTTGTGCAGCTGCCTAGTGATTTGGAGCAGTTTTCCCTGAAAAAGAATCCTGAATTAGTTGTTCATTGATCCATGGGACCGCGTGGTGAGAATGATTGCTGTCCTCACAAGGGTTGTGAGAACACATGGTTGGGGGAATGACAGGACTGCCTCTTTCTTGTGGCAGTTCGGTCTTAAATTTCTAAAAAGCAGTAGTGAAACTCAGCTTGAACTGAACTGTTTACTAGCTTTTGCAGTCCTTTCTGTCCTGCTCTATCTGAGGTAACTCATGTTCAAGAGGGGAGCATCACAACCCGACCAGGGAGATGCGTGCACTAGCGAAGAGTGCACCTTGTGCACCCGGTGCAGCAGTCTGTTAATTGGAGATGCCCACAGACACATTACTGAAATTGCAGTGAATTCCAATAGGTTTAAGTCTGTAACTGTCAGAACTGGCATAAAGTTATAAACATCCCTAGTATTTAATAAATACTTGTTTAGTCCAGTTGCCCACAGTGAAATGGAATTGCATGAGTTCTAGGAGAGAGGGTTGGCCGCTCTTGAGCTCCTATTACTTGCTGCAGGTTCTCCCTTCTCTTGTCTGGCTGCAGTATCTCTGCAGCAGACAGGCACTGCAGTTCAAAGGCAGCCATGCTCTCCCAGGATGGACCCAAGCGCTCGTGGTCTCTGCTGATGTTTGGTTCAAGGTTAGTATGTGCGGTCCAGGTGAGGGGCCGGGCAGGCTCTGTGGTGAGGTCTTTTTAATTGTGGTGCTCCAGACTTCACTGAGACTTCATAGACTACAGTTTTAATTCTAAAGGCTTAGGCTCAGACAAATTTAGGTATCCTCTTTTGGGACAGCACAAAGCAAGTCTTTGATGATGTCTCTGCCAGTAATCTATTTCATGGTCAGACGTGCAGAGGTCTTTAAAAACATCTGTATTTTAAATGACACACACCTTCCTTTCTTTTCTTCGGAATACTTGTCTAATTTAAGTGACTAGTAATCATCCTGTAATGGTAATTTTCCTCATGGAAAATTTCTGCCTTAGTGGTATAGCCTTATTATGAGCAACTCTAGGATGACCCTGCTTGAGCTGGAGGTTGGACCAGATGACCCACTGTGGTTCCTTCCAACTTTACCCACCTTGTGATTCTGTGGAAACACATCTTGTATGTGGAAGTGTCAGGCAGCTATCCAGTGCTGCTGCCTTTGTTTATAAGTGTCTATTTTTCTTGAGGTTTTGAGAAGAATAAACTGTTAGCCCTTGGCAACAATTTTTTTCTAAGATTCAATCTAAACCTCCTCTAGTGCAACTTGAGTCTATTTCATCTTGTCCTATCTTTTGTTACTACTTGTGAGAAGAGACTCTCACCCACCTGTCTATCACCTTCTTTAAGTGAGTTTAGAGAGTGGTAAGGTCTCCCCTGAGCTTTTTTCCTGGGCTAAACAACCCCCTTTGCCAAGGAAAGCAGAAAATGGATATTTTCACGTTGTGTGCATATGAATACATGCCATATGAATATATAATCTCAAGGCGTTTGCAAAGAAAAATTTGAGTTCTTTCCCATCTTTGTCTCCCTTTGGGTCAAAGTTAAAAAAATTAGGTTTAAACTTTAATTCATGAGTTCTCTTTTGAAAATAGTGGATTCTAATTCTTTAAGCTGGAGTCTGGAGAATTTAACATAGGGATGTAGTTGAAGTGGAAGCTATAGTAGTTTCCTTCTCACCAAAAGTTTTGCAAGCATCTAGCTCTCTACTGGACACTCTTTACTGAGTTTCCCATATTTTTAGTTTGTTTTTAGGGTCAGAGGATGCTTTTAAAGATTTTTATAGTGTTTCTCAACTGTCATATTAAATCCAGAATGGTGGCACAAGAGTGCCACCAGCTGGTTTAATTAAATGTGTGTATTAATGTTCAACTCTTACTAAAAAGAAACATGGCAAGATAATTACATGCATAAGTCCTCAGTGTGCTTGTAATGGCCTTTTTTTTTTTATAATGTACTATGATAAGTTATTCTGTTGCATATACCTTGAGTGGATGATGTCTTTGAACCTACAGGTAATGTTTAACTTGAAAGGAGGTTTTCTATTTAACATTTAAGACAATAGAACAATAAGATAAAACACTTCAGAAGATTGCCAGGTCACCTTTTTCTTACACTTCCCACCCAGGTTTTGATCATTATTTGTAAATTGTCAGTGTAAAGAACACATATGACACCTTTCAGACTGTATTGTACTGTTTTTAAATTCTGTATGCATGTATTCTCAGCCCTTACCTTCATATTAGAGGAATTAGATACAACTCAGTCTCTTGCTAATGAGATTGAGTCTTCCTAAATTGGTCCCACTTATTTCGGTACTAGGTGATGATCAGGTGTAACAAGGAAATGGATCAATGTTCAATATGAATGAGACTGTCAGGATTTTGCAAAAATGTGCAAGTAAAGTTGAAGAAAGGAGGCCACGTATAATCCAGAGTGCTACCTGTGTACTGGTGACCTGCTGCCATGGCAGGGTGGTCCATACTGCCTCTATGCTTCAGCACCTTGCTAGACAGCTGTTTATCACCTCTTTTAAAAGGATCTGCTTAAAATCCCCCCGTCAGTTACTGTCTGTAAAAAAATAAATCTAATATGCTCAGTAATTCAGTGATAGTTCAGAAATCATTTCAGTTTTGATTTTTTTGAAACTGACTTTCAGCTCAGAACATCAAGAATTAAAACAACCCCCGGAATATTTCATAATGGAACTGACAAGGATAATAGGTGAGAAAACCTTGAGGTTTTGGCCATGTAGAGCATTACTTGTCATTTAGTTTAGTGCAACAAGTTGTATTCTGAAAATCTGAAAGGTGTTTTCATTTTCCTGCTAGCCCATCTGTTCTATCATGTTTAGCAAACATGTTTTGTAGATGAAGGGGTGGTGATGAATATAAAAGTATTGTGTTGAGTTTTGTGAAAACAGTGAAATGTGATTTCCAACAGCTGGTCCATGAACGTCTGGTATTTAGATCAGAAGATAATGGATGTTACGTTCCTGTCTCCAAAGAAAGATACAGGATGTCTTTGAAGCGCAAAACCTGATTTGGAGCAAGACTGTAGTCCATGTTTTTATAAATATCAAGGCTTAGCTGTATTTGCTGAATGAACTGCAAATGAAAACTACTCATTTTTTTTGTCTTAACAGCATGTAGAACTTTTAAGTGTTAATGTTAATTTTACTCAAATGTCATTTTCTTTGTTGTGATTATCCATAGGAGCTAAAGTTTCTTAGAGATGTTAGTAAGCTTATTGATACACTTTTTGTTACTTCTGATATTTTGATCATCATACACCCCAGTTCTTTAAAGTAAAATTGTTTCTGCACTAAACACTTTTGTGCACAGCTGTTTTCATCATCCCTCAATAAAGGTGTGCATTTAATTTTTCAGAAAGTTAATTTTCCAATTAACACATCTTTTTTGACATTTGGAGGATTTTTTTATTATTAAACATCCATAGTTTTCAATGTGGTTTGGAATAATTGCTCCTAGGAGTTATGGTATGACACAGTTCTAAACAGTCATCTTTGCAGTATCTGGCTTCTACTTCTTGTGTAAAGTGATTTTCCTGTTTCAGATAATTTTCTTTCATTATTTTTCTCAGTCCAGATCTTTAAACTAAGTTGCAAGAACTCAATCTACTTAAATGTCTGTTCCATACTATGAGGAAGGACTAGAACAGGAGTGAATAGCTTTCTGTGTCTTGTGTTCAAATTGTCCCCAAAAGAAGTGATTTCAACACAAAAAGGAAAGTTGCAAGCATATTTGATACTTGGTGGTAGGCTTCATACTTGGTGTTTTTAGGGAAGGAAGAGTGCCTTCTGAGGATTATATAAAGAAACAGATGTAGTGAGTCTCAGTCTCCAGCATTTCAGGGTGGTGTTCTGGCCTGTCCCGGCTTCCTGCTGTAAAGTCTCGTAGCACAGTTTGTATCTACAGATTCGACGAAGTGACAAGAGGAAACATTCAAATTGCCTCTTGAGAGTCCTCTTAAAGCCCTATCGCTTCTTCCTTCCTGGATGTTCACTGAGCTATGGTATTTTGGGTTCTGCCTGAGTAGTGGTGGTGTTAGATTAACTGGGAATCCTGAGTGGAATCTGGCTCCCTAGTCCTCAATTAAAATATCAAAGTAGAAGTGTTGGTTTTAAAATTCTTTTTATCGACAGAGTAGTTTTATAGGTCCCCTTTTCATAGAAAATTTTAATATCTGCTAATGCCTGCTAAGTTAACTTTTCTTCTACATGTAATGGAAGTAATGTTGAAAAGCTTTTCCATTTTTACTGCATTTGCATTAATAATTTTACAGAGAAACTTGTAACAAGGTATGGCCATTACTGATGACTGAATTTTGAGAACAAAAAGTAGTTTGAAACATAATGAAAGGGTCAAAATTTGACAGTCCTTTATACTAAGCATGAAGTCATAGAAGAGCCAGATTGTAAGTGTTGGAAGACTATTTACTTGCTGCATTTATTAAAATACTCAGCACAGCTAATTTAACATGAATAACACCAAGTCAAAGACTTAATGCCTAATTTACCTAATTTGAAAGAGATTTCTAGGTTGGCACTTAAATGGGCCAAACCCAAATAATATATAACACGTGCACAACCCAAAGTTAGCTTTTAAAAAAAAAAAAAAAAAAAAAAACAGTAGAAGTATATCTGTATTTTTTATGTATAGGACAATCTGGCTCTTCTATGACTTCATGCTTAGTATAAAGGACTGTCAAATTTTGACCCTTTCATTATGTTTCAAACTACTTTTGCCGTCCAAGAATATTTCATTCTGGTTTGACAATTAAAAATATAAACTGAAAATACCCATTATGAGAAGTGATGACCATTTACTGGGGAAACAGTCAGCTCACTGCAGCAGGATAGAAAAATGCATGACACTGTGGGACACATACTAGTTTGTGTAATTGGAATTGGTTCCACATCCTAAATTAATCTAAGGTGATGCGCTGGGAAAGAGATAACTGTTGCCAGAGCTTGATTTCTCATTGCTGTGATGGGAGCAGGTGGAAGAAGAGATGCTTTTCATGGTAGAAGACCAGAAATGTCTACCTAGGAACAATTAATGTTTTGGTTTTGTTTTCCTGGTTTTCTTTGCTGTTATTTTTGGTCTGGGAAAGTAGTTGGGGCAGAAAAATAGGTTAATTTATTTGGAAAGACCGGGCATTTAAATTGTCAAAGCTTTGATCCGTATTTGAACTCCAGAAGTAGAGAGGAAGAGTGGGGTAGTTAGATCCTCTGCGCGGTCCACTTGTGTTTGTACTACATAGAAAAAAATAAAATATTTATCTTCCCCCAACAATGAATATTCTAGGTGCCTATATTAAAGAGTGACATCTGTTTACCTCAAAGCTCGATGTTTGAGCTGAAGTCTTTCTTTGAAATAGATTCAATGCTTTAAAACTAGATTGTGAAAGTAACACATTGTTCTAAAATGAAACTTACTTTTTTTCTTTATCTAATGGTTTGTGCAGGTAGTTACCTGTTTCCATATTTTGCTGCAGATCTGGAAAGCAGTGTTAGCAAAGTTTTCAGTGGGTATTATGTTGTAAGAAATAGCATTCCCATTTCTGGATAGAATAGAAGCTCAGTTTAGAAAAGTTCCACTGTACTTAAATGCAAGATGGCAGCAGCTAAAATGACCCATGATAGGAAGAAGGTTCCTCAATCTACCTTGAGCTTCCCTGCAGGAGAAATATTCGCCAGCAAACTATTTCCTTGAAGGAGAGATTAGGTGTCCTTTCTTGATTCTGACACTATTGTTGACTAATGGGCTAAGACAGAAGGTACCTAAACTCTGAGGAAGAGGCTACAAATGTACATTGTAATGTTCCTTCTATGGTAGATCTTCATTCACCAAGAGAAAGTGATCTGTGTTAATTGGAGCCCATGATTTCTGACACTGTCAAGAACCTCTTCAAAAGAATATCCTTGACCTTGTCACTGGATTTTTATGTATAATTTTGGGGTTCAGATTGAGCCAACCAATTTTTTTTCTGCAAGTTCTGTAGCAATGTTGTAATGAGACCACTCTAAACTGACTTTTTGTGAAGTGAGAGCTGTGTAGGAAAGGATACAATTCAGTATGACTGTAAATAGTACCTGGGACCTTTTAATTATACCAGGCCCTAAAAACCTCAGCAGTGTGTGCTTGAGGTAGGCAGCTCTGTGTGCTCCTAAAATGTGTCATGTAGATACAGACGGTAATTAATGTGCAGGCAGAAAGGTCTTTATTCAGTATGTAACATAACCTGTGTCTGTATTAGTGGCCGAGTACCAGGTGGAGCTTGGGCTGCAGCCTAGGTTTCACTTCAGATGCTGTGTAGACTCTTTTCTGAGCTGTAACTTTTAAAGCCTCTTGAGATCCTTTATTGCTCATCCCAGCATGTGGCATCACATCAGTTAAACTCCCCCTGCGGGAACTGTATTCACCAAACTATTTGTTACTGCCTTGCATGAAGTTGTAGACGTGGAATCTTCTTTTTATTTATTTAGGAGACCACACCTTATTGTGGCAATGAAGAAGAGATGGGGATTTTGTATTGCTCATTACTAAACAAAAGTTGTCATGCCTTGTTCTGCATAGAGTTGGACCTATTGAAGCAAGGCTGAGACAATCGTAATGTACTTGATGCTCTTCTGTTAAGTGCCCCTTAGCAGAATTGTGACTGTGGTTCTGCAAATTGCTGCGTGATGATGGTTTTGTTGTCTGTAGCAGATGCTGAAGAAGATAATCACTCTGGTATCTGTCTTTGACTGATTTTTGCCTTTCTCTGCTGGTTGCTTCCCCTCTACTGATTTTGCTTCCCATTTTTAAACAGATGAGATAATACTTTCTGGTAATTTATCTTCCAAGAGAAATATGGGGATTTGTAATTTCATAATTTGGACTATGCAAGAGAAGAGAGACTTAAGCCCTTTAAAAACTAGGACATTGATTGTAATTGAGGTTGGTGTATTATTATGGTAACATCTTTCTTCTGTAACAATGAAGCAGCAACCAGTGTAGAAAGCATGAAATAGTTCCTTGTCTCCAGTATGACCAGTTTTTAGTTGCTTTATATTTGGGTAGTGGAAGTAGACTATTCAGTTTCAGAAGACTGGACAGGATTTTAAAAAACATTGTAAGTGCATGTGTTCTTACTTTTATAGTTCTAAATGTCTTTAAAAATAAGTTTTCTCTTGCAGAAAAGAAACCACTAGCAGGTAAGCAAAAGTTTTCTTAATTCTATTGTGTGACATTTTGTACAGAGGAAGATTAAAATAATGTCCCCTTTAGCAGAACTGTTTATACACCAGTGTGTTAGGCTCGTAGTATTTGGGAATGTTCATGTGTTTGTGGGAGGGAAATAAAGTGATGATGTAGGGTTTTTTCTTTTAAACTCTGCTTTATCTTCTGTAATCAAGACACTATAAAATTACTATACTGACTTCCTTTGACTTATGTTCTTTCTCTTTCTTTCTGCACAAGCACTCCTATTTGGACAGGGAAACCTCCCTCCTTCTGAGAAACATTGCAGGAAAGCCTTCTCATTTGCTGACCAAGGTGATGCTTCTTCCTTCCACCTGTATGTGACTATTTCTATGTAGAAAGAATGCTTTTGGTGTGTGCTGTGCTTCTCCTGCCCCTGCCCTTTCCAGAAACTTGTGCATTTACTTACGTGATTTTCCTTATTATCCAAGGTGCTTTTAAAGGCTGAATTTTATTGTTTCTGCAGATTTATCAAAAGTGTTGAAGTTCTTAACAAACACTTACTAGCCAAGTCAGCAGGTAAAATGCCTTAGCTGAAAAGGAAATGTACTGAGCTAGAAGTTCTTTTACTTCTACTGCCATTCACTAGTTTAAAAAAAAATAAAATATCATAACTGTGGAAAACATGTCAGACTCTTTAGAACTTTTAAAGGCATTAGTAGCCTTAAAATAGGTTCACTTGCTGTATCAAAGATAAACTGCAGTAAGTAATGGGATTTTTTTGGGTAATAACATTTGAATGTTGTCTTAATATAATGTGGGGAGAATATCCTAGTGCAACAGTGGTCTAGTGAGCCAGGTATGTACAAATCCAGATTATAAATTGGTTTTCTTTACAGGAAAGAGGTCAGTAATGTACTAAGCACAAATCTGTTTGTTAAGAGTTGTGTTTTCTATACATATTTCCTTCTGAAACTAGAGTACGAGGGATGGAGCAAGTTACAAATCTCCTTGAGTAAAGGACAAGCTGGGATGAAGAACAAACACGCAGCTTCATGTAGTTCAGAGGACTTTGAATATTCAGTAGCTGAGGTGTCAGATGCGTCTGATGGCACTACCTACTGCAAACCATTCCTTGGGTTATTTTTGTAAAATAGACACTCTAGTGGAGAAACATCAGGCAAGCCTGAAGAAACAAAACGTACCTTGGTGACTTCAAAACATTAAGGGTAATGTTTGCTGGCAATAATTAGCCTGCATTTAGCAATAAAAGCTTTAAATTAGTTTACTGCCTTTCCTTAAATACCTTAATATTCTTCTCAAAGTGCTCAGCATGTAATTTGAACAAATTTTTAGGCTCTCTTCTAGAGGAGTACAAACAGCCAAAAGCAAGTAATCTTCTTCTCTTGTGATTGTTTTGCTTAAAATTTAAGTCCATACCGCTTTCTCCCCCCACCCCCCCATAGCTCCCTACCCCGCTGCACCCCCACCAAACCAGCAGACCTTGATTCATTGCAGATAGATTAAAAACAGCTGTGGCACAAACAGAAACCATAATTTTCTCTTTCATCTTCATGTGTTTTCAGATCCTCCCTTTTGATTGTTTATATGTGGGATGAGTGTTGGTTACCATATGGAATTTCAGTTAAAACAGTACATAAAATAATCCTGTTGGGTCACATGACCATGGACTAGCTCATATCAGTGATTCTAATAGAGTCCTGAAGTTAAATGCTTGTATTTATATATCTTTTTGTTGGCTAATTAGACTTTGTAGCCCATTGATTGAGGTGCTTTTGGTGAACTTGGTGATTTTCTGAGGATAATGTTTGTTCAGCTTGGGATTGTCTCAGTACAGCTGTGCCCTCTGCTTCTGACTGCCCAGCACACAGGCCTGGTGTGCACTCTTACAGGTTCTCTTCTGACCTCCTGCACACCTGTAGTAAAATGATGACATGGAAACCCACTCTGCTGCTTACATCTCTTCACCTGCTGTAACATTAGATAAAGCCTTGTGTAAGGGACAGTCCTGAGAAATGGGGCATTTCCTTGCAGCAGCGTGTCAGCTCAGTTTGCTGCAGGATCGTATTCAGCTCTCTGCTGCTGTCCCTGGTGTGTCAATGATTTCTTACTGTCTTTCTGTTTCTGGTATTCTGCCCCTTCTTTGGTTTGTCTACCTCTTATACTGAGACTAGAGACCCTTTGGGGGGAACAATGATAGTAGTAATATAACTAATTGTAAAAATTCTGGTCCTGCACTAGATTCCTTTTGCCTTACAGTCATGCATGCACACAGTTCCTGACACAGCATAGGGCAGATCTCGGCACAGAAAATTATGTATTCAGTTAATGATTCAGATATATGTGTCAGCATCTGGAGAGAAAGGAATTATAGTACTGCACCTTTTCTTCCCAAATATCTGGTACCTCATTCTCATTTTCTTGTTGACCTGAAAGACAAATATTCTTCTTATGAATATTGATTCCACTGGTTTGTAAATTTTTGGTTAGTGCAAACTAAATCCTTCAGACTTTTGATTAAACCAGCTCTGAGGTTGGCTTTCATGCATCTTAGATCAGTCTGATTCAGATGTGTTCATTCTTGAACAAAGCATCTGTTTGAGATTTCTTTTTTTATGAAGTTTGAAAATACAGCAATTGATTTTGAAGCTGCAAAGCATGCAAGCACAATCTGAAAACTCCACCCTCCATCACCCAGTTTTTGAGGAAGTTGTGATGGCCACATTTGGAAACATGAAAAAATTATATAGGTGGTAGTAGCAGGATTTTGCACAATGTTGAAATTAAATATTTTTCTTCCACAAGCTACTTTGTACTAACCTGCTGTGATTATTGTGATGTTCCTGTGTGGTTTTAATACACCTTCGTCTTTTTTTGGAATTATAATTATATATATTTTATCATTATAATGAAACATAATTTATATATTATTTATAATAAGATTATGGCTACGTGGTTAGACAATCAGCTTGTGTCCTGAAGTCTGTTTCTACCCTGTTCCACTTACCGGTTGAGCTTTTTGTCCAGCTAAAACTCCTTGCCAGTCAGTTGTAGTGTCTCATCTGTTATGTTGTAGTTCTCTTTCCACTCTCAAACTTCCTTACTGTGATTTCTAAGGTCTGTTCTCTCACCTGGTTGGTTTGGGTTTTTCCCCTCCCCTTTTTTGCTTTTTCTTGGTCCCAAATCTTCTATAACTCTGCCCCAGTGAGAAGCCTGGCCTAGGGCCCTTTGAAGATAGATTCTATTCTACTTGTGTATTTAGTTATCTGCTTATATGCATTCAAAGAAATAATTCAGAGAAAAAATTCAAATACAAAACAAGAAATTTCTTCTTTTATGCATCTTGTGATTGGTGTATCTGCCCTGCTAACTTAAGAGAAATGTGGACTTTGGTGCCTAGCCCTTACCATTTAATTACTCAATTTCTGAAGTACTATAACCTTTAAATGATTCCTCCCCCTCCTTATTTTTTCCAACCTCTCTGTGATCTCTGTAAAAGGATTCAGTTAATGACACTTTAAAAATGTAAAATTAAACAAAAAATAAAGCCTCAGCCTAGAAATGTGAGACACAAAGTCATTTGAGCAAAATCAGCTTTGCCATTGCATGCATCTTGCATATTTAATGCTTACAACACAGATGGAATTTCTTGTAACTGCACATTTAACTGGAAACTGGGGCAGGAAATTGTGATTGTCACATAAAGGAAATCTTAACTTTTTTTGTGTGTGTTGTTCTGTATAATCTTCCACTGTGGGCTAAAGTTATTGAAAACAGAGTTCTGGTGTAAAACTGCAAAGAAAAAGGTCATTAAGACCATTGCATTGCAGAGATGTGCATTTTCCATTTTAGTGCACAGTATTGGAATATTTTGGATTAACAAATTGTAAATGTAACTATGTTGCCATGTAGCCTAAATCAGGTGTGATGTTGGTAACCAAAAGTAATCTTATCTCAAAGCTCTAAATTGCAACTGTAACAACACTCCCAAAGCAGTCCTGCTGAAGTGAGGGCTTTATGTTGCAGTCTGACAGTGATATATGTACTGCTACTAGCGAGAACAGCCTTTCCGTGCCAGGGGCGCTTCATGTTTTGTGCTTCTATGCAGTGTCTGTGTGTATGTATCTCCTTATGCTTTTCCAAAGCACATCTGTGCCCATAAAGGCAGCCTTACCAAGGGGTACATTCTGCTTAATCTCTCTGCTGTGCCAGTTTTCACCCAGATGAGCTCGGTGACCAGAGTGCCTGCTGTCACTGAGCAGGCACGCTGTGGGAGGGAGGCAGGCGTGGTGGCCATACAGGGGCTGCCATCCTGCTCTTTCCCTCTGTGTTCATGGCCCTTCACTGTTGCTGGTACTGACCAGCAAAGGGGAAATAAATGCCAAGGTTCAGTGTGGTTGGACTGTACATGTCCTGGCCTTGTTAGTCTGGGGCATCGAGTAGTTTCACGTTGCAGTCCGGTATTTTTGTCATCTGTCACCTTTCTCCCCGTGCAGTGATAAGGGTTGTTAGCTCAGTATGAGCTGGTGGATGGCACATGTGTCATCCCGTTGAGACATTGTCTTGGTTTCATGTACAGGGGAAAAGGGAGCCTGTGTTTGTGTCTGAGTGCACTTTTGGGGTGGCTTTGATTGGGAGGGGACTGTTTTCTTGGGCCATTAGGAGAGAAATAGAATATATCATGGTGAGTTTTGATGAATCATGCAGTTACTCAGTTATTTTATTACATTAGCAAAATCAGTACTACTTCCCCTCTTTGCCACATCAGCAGTGATGCAGCAGAGGCCTGAGAACTAACTATAAAGCCAAACTTGAATAGCTTAAAATTCTTGACTTCTATATGCTTTCAGAAATTTCTGATTCTTGCTTTCTTTTCCTCTGTGCTTTTCCAGTAAGTATATTCAATATATACTTTTTATAATTTGTTACTGATTGAAACTGGTTCTTATTTTCATAATTCTAATTCTGGAAGTTTTTAGGTTTGGGGGGTTTTTTTGAGTTTAAACTGACTTAAACTCTAATAAATGATAAGAAATCCTAATCTCTAGACCCACATAATATTGAGTAGGAAACGAAAAGTAATTGGTAGACGTTAAAATAACAAATCCTCAAAATCTTTCTTGGTCTCCATATTTATTTTTAAAAGCATTTTAGGGAATGGTGGGTTATAAACTTTTGAGATCAGCACAGATATTTGAGCTGTGTTGGCACAGGTATCTGGGAAGCTGCCAGCTGCCGCCTTGTTGCCTGCCCTCGTGGTGCTGTGGTGTGAAGTGCTCCTGCAGGGTTTGCTGTGGGCAGTGCATCGCACAGGTGTGCAGTGAAATGGGCTAGAAAATTGGGCTGCTTGACTTCACTGAAGAGCAAACCCAAACATGCTGTCAACCCTTGTACAGCAGTCAAGGTTCATGGTTGGGTTAATGAGAAGCTTTCTTTAAACCATGAATAAGTTTCTCCAAATGTATGATAAAATAAAGAAGCTTTTGCTGGTTTCATAATGCACAGGTGGGTAGCATCTCTTCTGGAAGCTTACAAGTCTTTAAAGACTTGGCTTTTAGTAATAATTTATTTCTACAGAAGGAGAAGGTTAATGATAAGGAATAAGAATAAATGATTCTTGGTATCATGGCATTGTTTGTTTTTCATAGAATGCTAATGTGATTTAACCTTTCTAAGCTATATGACACCATAATTATTGTGAATAAAATGCTGTAGTTCCCTGTAGACTAATAAATGCTGTGTTCCTGGGTAATTCAATTCCCAGATAATGTTTCAGGCTCACATTGTTTCTGTTCGTGTCAGCTTACTGGTTTATTTCATTGAAAAGAATTCCATTTCTCCCAGGGCAAGTACTGTCCTGCCTAGCTGATGTTTTTAGTGCTGCATAGGATGGTCACAATGTGAGTAAGAGTAAGAATGCAGTGAATAACAAGGGAATGTTCTTTAGCAGCCCATAAGAATATTAGTAACTCATTGAGAAATGCATAACTTAAATACTGTGACTTTCAGAATAGCTGAATCTTGACTTTTACAAGAATAGCAACAATTTAAACACATGGTAATGAAAACACAAATTACATTCATACAAGAAAGCAACAGAGGGCTAGATGTCTATGGCATGCTGAATGTTGATGGGCTGTGCTGCTTTGGATCTGAGAAAAACACTGATTTTTTTCTTTCTTGAGAGGATTGAATATTTTGGAGGGAGTTTGCTTATTTTATATATTTGTTTGTTGTGTTAGAGATTTTTAAATAATTATGATGCTTTTAGGTATTAACCACAGTGAATGTCCACAATTTAAGATTTCGAAAGTCTGAAACGTGCATATGCCATTTTGAAAACAGTGTTTGCTTGTTTAGCTGCATGTTTCAAATGCAATTTCAACAGAAATAGCTATCATCTCCAGAACTGAAAAATTTGTGTGGCTAGTCTCAAAATACACAGTTTTCTTTAGCATCAGCAGATAGATTTAAGTTACCTGAATTTTTAATGCATTTCCAGTTGTAACAAAACCAGATTACTTAGAAAAGCAAAAGAAAGCTCGTTTGCTTTATGTGTCATAAAATACTTGAAGAAAGAAGAAATAGAGCTTAGACTTCGTAAAAGTAAAGAAGTGTTCTTACTGCAAATGGGTTTACTAGTTTAAAATCTTTCAAACTAATGCATGTAGTGTGGAATCATATTTATAGGATTTGTTTTCTATACTTTCTGTGTGCTGTTAAATTCTGATACTTCTCAGCATGCTCTTTTTGTTTCATGTTGGTCAACCAAAAATCTGTTGGGTGCTCTCCATTGCACACTCTTGCTGAAAATGTATTGTCCAAACATATGAGTGCAAATATATGATTTGCTAAAATATTTGGTAGCCATGCACATGCCTGTTTACAGTATGGAAGGACAGAGAAATGCCAAATAGCTATACATCAGAACATATCCAGTATGTTCTAATTGCAGTTGCATTTCTATATATTAGACAATAACACTTTTTGTCTTTTAAAAACAATGGTCTTCATCATCACTAAGAAATAGTTGAGGATATGTAGGTGAGCAAATCAGCCTTTCAGCTCATGTTTTAAAGCAGGGTAGCCTCAAAACTAAATCCACTGAAACCAAACCGAAGTTTGTGTTAACTGGAGTTGTGTGTGTTGTGTCCCCCTAGGAGGAACAGGCTGCTAAACTCAAAGCTGAGAAGATTAGGGTTGCATTAGAGAAGATTAAAGAAGCACAAGTGAAAAAGGTAAGTTTATATTTACAGGATACTTATTTTATTCTTTTTCACCTGGAAAATGCAGACAAACTTTTTCTCCTTTGTGTCTGTTACCCTTAAGTTGACCTAAATAAAATGATTGTGGTGTTCTAATCTAGAGTGGTTACGTGGTTTCTGATCTAGACTGGACCTGATCAAGAAAATCCTAGGATATGGAATAACATATTGTTTTTCTTAAGAAATAGCTTATTTTGCAGCTAGTGCACATTGAGAAGGCTATGCTAATTTCCACCCAGAAATGAAGGTCCAGCCTCCTGAGATTGCCCTTGTATATTCTGCAGCCACGTGTTTGAAATTTGTGCCTGTTTTCTCTACAAACCCCTTCCCATTATGCATAGCAGGATTTGCCAGTGACAAATGGAAAACAGGTATTCCAGACTAAAGACAGGGATTACCAAGTGGACAAAGTCTACTGACATTACTTGACTTACTCCCAAAGAATATAGAGTTCCCTTAAAAAATTAACATTCTTATTTTACAATTGGAGTTTTTCAGTAGCTGAAAATGCCTTTTATATTAAATGTTTATAGAGCAAAAGCTGAAAAACTGTCCTGGTTGGAGAATGAGAATTAAGAAGCCAACCAGTGTATTACAACTAGTGGAGTTTATCTTTTCCTGCTGAACAAGATGTAAAAATGGAAGCATAATGATTGACAAAAGAATCTGTTAAGTTTTTTCATTGGTTAAAAAAATGACTGGATTTTTTTTTTCTGGACAGTGACCTCTTTAAAATGCCCATGAAAAGCCATTGTGTTATAAAAACAGATTTTTGTCACACTACTGCTTCATATTCCCCAGAAAAATAAGATTTAGTTTAGGTATATTGTTTACGTAATCACCATTTTTAGGAAATACGGAGAGAGCAGGCAGAAATCATGAATTGCAAATCTGACAAATTCTGGTTCTTTGTAAGCTTGTGCAGAACTGTGTTTGTTCCACCTAGATATGTGAGAAAAATTGTCTCAAAGACACTTTATTAATCAGAACACGACACTTTGGCAGGAGGGATTTTTTTCCTCCTTAACACATAACAGTATTACATTGTCGTGGTGTTGGAAAGACCTTTATATTTACTGTCTTATACTGAAGGAGAACACTTGTTGAGTGTGATACAAATCTCTAACCATCATTTATGACTTCTTCCATTTTGAGGGAGTGTTTTGATTGAATTTGATATTTTATGTTATTGTAAGAAAATCTTGAAAGACTAAACAAGGTCTAATAAACAGCCATATTCTTATTTGAAATGTGGTCAATCAATTCTTCTTGTGTTCCTAATTTTCTGCTTAATAGTTGGTGATCAGAGTCCATATGTCTGATGACAGCTCAAAAACAATGATGGTGGATGAGAGGCAGACAGTGAGACAAGTATTAGACAATCTGATGGACAAATCACATTGTGGCTACAGTTTAGACTGGTCACTGGTGGAAACCATCTCTGAATTGCAAATGGGTAAGTAATAATTATAAGCATTTATAATTCTTACCTATTAATTCAACAGTTGTCTGTATCCTCAGAATTATTTAAATACTTGGCTTCATAATGTTCATCGTCCCGTTCGTTAACGTAGTAAATGCTAACTCATGTAATGAAGCTCATGATTGACTTTGTTTCAGAATGATCTGGAAATGATTTCTTCTTTCATTTAAAAAGTATGGCTAAATTCTTTGGTCTGATACAGTAATTTTACTAATGTCTAGTCACTGAGCCTCTTGGTTTTGATGTATTCTTCACAGAAGAAAGATAAAAAAAACTTACTGTGCATCTCCCTCTTTGTAAATAGTACTTTGAACTGATAGCTCTTCTTGCAAAAAGCTGTCTATATTTTTTTCCTGGTAAATATTTTAATGCAATTAGCAATATTGCTCTAAGAGCAGTTAAAGCTCCTTTGCACTGCATTGCACATACCTCAATGTAAGTTGTTCATTTAGCCAAAGGATACATCATCTGAATGGAAAAGAAGGGGAACAGGGAAGGTGCACCTCAACCCATTGACTTTGGCTAGGGAGGAACCCAGAACTGAACTCAATTATCTTCATTTCAAATTACAATTAAAATTAATATTTCCTCTCTCTTGGTGAAACCTTTTCTATTTCAGGTAGTGTAGCATGTTACCATTGCTTATTGTTAGGATTAAAAAAGGGTTGTTGTGGGATGACAAGGTATTTGTTGACTCATCTACATATCCCCTGGAAAATAACATCTTTCTAGGCTCAAAACCTTAAAATTTTAATAAACTGTGCTCTTGTAATGACAGTTGATACGTTTTGAAAGCTATCCAGTTTCACTAATGAGGCTGCAGTGAGATGTAAGCTTTTGTATCACAGTCATCTGAAGCTTTTTTTGTTTTGTTGTTCTGTTAGGTAATGACTTTTTTTACTTTCTTGGAAGACAGTATCGCTGTGTTGTTGATAAAGCTTGATGGAAGTCATGAGTTGTAACTCAAAGGCTTCTAAGCAAGATCTCACTGAGACCTCAATAATGTTGTGTTGTCATCTGAAACATTAATTCATTCCCTGCAGCTGACATTCTGTTGCATTCACACTAAGATATTGAGATGTCATCTGTCATTTGAGTCTTCATTAGCAGTAGCTTCCAGGTTAGGATGTGATTGGTGCCATATACCCTCTGTAAAATTGTGGTGAAATTGATTTTGGGGGAAAAAAGTCATGTTCTGCTTTCAGGTGCAGTTCAAAGGTCAAGCAAGTCCCAAAAGATTCTGAAAAAATTGTTTTGCTGAAATGCCACTGTGTGGCCTGTGTGAAGAGGGAACAAATTACAGAAAGCTAACTTCTACTTCCAGTGTCTTTGAAAGGAGGAGAAAGCTGGGCTAGTGGTTTCCTGATGATGAGTTCTTCCTTGTTTATTTTAGAATGAGAGATTTCAGCTATTTCTCTAACATTTCAGTAAATTTTTGTGTTCTTCCTTACACTCTTCTCTTTTGGCTATTTTCAGTATTCTGAAGTGCTTATACTAGTGTACCAGTGGTAACTGTTTCAACAGTTGAACTCAGAGTTCTCAGAAACCATTGTTGATACATCATTTATTCATCAAGAGAGATTGTAAGAAGTGGACAGTGTCAGTTTTCAGACCTCTTTACAAAACCCCTACCAACCATGGGCATTCAGCATTTCAGAAGCATTTTGTTTTCCCTCTGCCCATTACTTGTTTGATAGAGTGAGACAGTCATTGGGGAAGTAGTAACAAGTTTTGGTCTGAAAAAGCTGCCCAATACATTCCTCCAGGGGTTGTGTAGACCCAAGTATGTGTAAATGTGATAACCTTCTTATTTGTGCTCATGAAATTTGGACTGTCATCTTTGGAGTCAGCAGTGTTCATGTGGGATGGTAGGCTTTGTCAGATTAAAAAACATAAAAACACTGTATGTTGATGGAACTCTAAGCCTGAAGATACAGAAGTTGGTGTTGAATGACTGTATGTGTAAAACTAACCCAGGCATGTCTGAAGGTTGACTAAGTTCCTTTAGTTTCTTAGCATAAACTTCTTCCCCATTGTAGTAGACCCTGAACTCTATTTTCTCTGCATATATGCCTTGTCTCCTAGATATGACTACAGATTAATTTCTGTCACAAAATGTGATAGATTCAAATGTATTTGCTCTCTTGTTATTGCTGCAGAAAGGATCTTTGAAGATCATGAAAATTTAGTTGAAAATCTCCTGAACTGGACAAGAGATAGTCAAAACAAACTAATGTTTGTGGAACGTATAGAGAAATACGCACTTTTCAAGAATCCACAGGTAAGGCTGAGATTCGTGTTGAATGCATGTGTGACTGACTGCAGGGTCTTACTTTTGTTTTATAGCATTCCTTTCCATGCTTGGATTTTGATGCTTGTGTATGTGTTAAAATGCCAGGCAACTTTTCACTTTGGCACTGAGTACATCCACTGTGGTGTTGGCACAAAATCAAGTCCCTAGCAGATACCCATGAGCTGAAACAATCTGTTTGCTAATGTGTTTGTGGATAGTTTTTATGGAGATGAAGGCAGGCAGTTTCATGGGATTTACACCCGTACTTAGTGCTGCTCAAATATGTAAATATGCAAGAAAAGTGTTGACAGATATTGTTATTAGTAAGGGTTCTCCACTGTGCATTCTTACATGGCTGGCAAGAAGATGAAGATAAAATCTAAGCTAATAGTTACTCCATGGTCAATGGAAAGTGAAGAGAGCAGATGTCCCTCCCCAGCTGGGACCTGCCTATATTCACCTGTTCCCTGGCTAAGAAACCAAAGGCCTCACTTCTCTCTCAAATGGCCTCAAAGACTTCTCTTCCTTCAAGTGGTAGTTTGATTTGATATCTGGCAGCAATTCAGTATTGTCAGGGAGTGGAGGAAGAGAAACAGAGAAGCACAAGGTGGCTCTTTGAAGAACTTGAATTGAAAAGAACTGGGTATAATATTACTTGCTCTCTCTCTTAACTCTTACCTTATGTATATCCTTTTGGGGTGATAGATTATTTTTATATCTGTATGGCATCTATGTGCTGACTTCTTGGATTTAAACTGGGTATTGGTTTTGCGCGCTCATCCTTTGGGGCAACATTTTGATTTTACCTTTTTTTTAGGCCAGAACTGAAAGCCAGGTCTTACTCAAGTGCTTTGTGCTGAAGTAGCAAAACTATCTATATTCTTTTTAAAAGTTTGTGGTTGATATATTTCCTATCAATACCGATAGTAGGCACTGTCAACAAGGATGAGGTACCAGCATAAACCAATAATTCTCCTTGGTTTAAATTACTGCGCTGGCTAAACTTTGTGTCTTTTTCCACTCTTTGAGCTAGGGCTGACGAAGATGTTTTTCCTTGTCCCAGTTTCTTCCAAACTGAAGTAGAGCACAAAACTTACTTCATAAGATATGGTATCTATGCATAATTAGATTCCCTTTAAGAACATGAGGAGTATTTATTTTTCATGAAGAATTACTAAATAAAATATTTTTATTCAGCAAACTGTCAGGGCAAGGTGGAAAGAAGTACATTGCTTCTGAGTGTGCTTCTTTGAGCATGGGAATAATGGTGGTATGTAATAAGTTTTATTTTTATTGTTGGGTTTTCAAGTTCATGGTATTTTTCTTTTTGGATGTATTGTAACAGACAGCTGTTTGATTCATGGGAAGTCAGGACAATGTCATTGTGAGGCTGCTAAGAGTATGGACTGAGTGATATTTCTGGTAAAGGTGATTATAAGTCAGTTTAATGTATTATTTAGCAGTCTGACAGAAAGTTTCAATTAAACTACCAAGTTTTGTTCAGTTCACGCACTGTTCTTAGTTAATAGCTGTTTTTTTTCTTACTGCTGCAGAAAGGTGAAGAAGCAATGTCATTTGGCTTGATTTCAGAATGCCTAAACTTTCTTTTGTTCCAGAACTATCTTCTGGGGAAGAAAGAAACCTCTGAGATGGCCGACAGAAATAAAGAGGTGCTGCTGGAGGTAAGAATGCCAAACCAAAAAGGACATAGTGGTCATTTTGGAGCTTGAAGCTAAACCCCAAAAAGGTGTGGTGATGGAAATGGATGGATGGAGCTGAATGTAATTCTAGAAGACTGTGAATGGAATGTGTTTTGAGATAAATGGCTATTTTAATGTTACCCAGTTTCAGATGTGATCGGCTAATAAAAAGTTTCTGTACTTAGTTTAATATCTAAAATACTATACATGAGGGTGCCTGTAACTATGGCTGAAACCAGTCGAAATTTATAGAACCGTCACCTGGTTTTTCTGGACTGTGGTGGTAGATATTTTTTCACTAATGTTTTCCAAATTCTTATTTTCTACAGAACTTTACAGCATTGGTTTAGTGACTGCTCTAAGTTAATATTTTACATTTTGTTAGTAAGCAGAGTAGTTAGAAATTGTTTAAATTACATTTTAAAATAAAAAGCAATTACTGAATTTTAAAAAAACAAGTGACAAAAAAGTAATTATATCAAACACATTAAGCAGTTTACAGAACTAAGGACAAAAACAGTGTGGAATACATAAAGCAACCAGTAAGCACAACCTTCATAAGCTGAAAACTGAATGTTTTTGTGACTGAAGTGCCTAGGTTCCACTTGATTTCCAGAATAATGATTATGATTTACATAGTTAGACAAAAGTAAATATTTTGGGCATTTAATTTTGGATTAAATGTAATTACAGTTTAACTTATAAGTAGCATATGCACTTTTTATGTGTATTGTTAGCCTGGGTTTTAATAAGTGCTAGTGTGTACACTGTGGATCAAAAAGATGCTTGAAGCCATGACACTCTGAGAGTTGCAATTCTACCTAATTCTTTCTGTCTTCTAGGATTATTCATGAGTCTCTGTGCTGCATATTAATCTGGAGAGTATTTAAAGCATTTGTTTTTCTCTGTTAGCTCTTTATAAATAGAACCTTACCAGAAGTCGTAGCGTTGTTGGCAGTCAGTAGCAATGAAAGTACTCCTGGAATGAATTATAGCTGTACCTGGTGGATGTGCAATTAGGTTTTGTGTGCTTACACATATGAGGCTGTATCTGTAGGGTGACCTTAACAACCTTAGAGCAAATAAAGCAAATAAAGGGGGTCTATTACTGGTAAGCAGTGGTTAGAAAACCTTTACAGTAGCTGCTAATTTTTGTTGTTGTACTGAGCCAATGCTAAGGTGCCCTGTTGTCTTTGTCTGAGTTACCTTATTGTTTCTACAATTAATCTGCAATTCATATCACTGTGTGGAAAAAAAAAGAGCTGTCCCTGTGATGTGCTCGTTCCTTAGGTAAAGAATTTCAGTCATTAAAAACAAAGCACTGCATGCTCTGTGTTCTGTCTGTTTCCCAAACTACTGTGTTTATCGGCAGGAATGTTTCTGTGGAAGTTCTGTAACTGTGCCAGAGATTGAGGGAGTTTTGTGGCTGAAAGAGGATGGTAAGAAGTCTTGGAAGAAACGTTACTTTCTTCTTCGGGCCTCTGGAATCTACTATGTCCCTAAGGGGAAGGCAAAGGTATGCTGTCTGAAAGCAATTTCCCTGAATGTTGATTGCTGGTGAATAGTGTGCATGAGAGTAAACTTTAAATTTTGACTTAGCTGTGCCTTTCCTAGTGCCACATCCCTTAATTAAAAGGCCAGCTTCATAATGAAAATATGGTGGAAATTACTGTGGAAGCACTTGATGTGAAGGGTATAACCCCAAATTGAAGACTACAAGAAGATAAGGGTCTGCTTTTTAAGTGAGTTTAGGGTTAGGTGTTCAGAAATACTTGAGGAAAAATTTTTGTTGGAGCGAAGAAGCTGTCTTTTCTTAAGCATAATTCAGATGGGGGACCAAATTGCACTGCAACTGCCAGTCATGGAGTATCAGACCAAAACCACAATCAGTCTGCATCATTTCATTGGGTTTAGTTAATTCGTATAAATGGGATTCTTTTTGGACCAATGGGTACTACATGTTTTGAAACTGGTCAATGTTAAACCACTTCTTCAGTGTCACTGCTGTTCCGTGTATCAATAATGAACAGTAAATAGGAGGCTGCTACAAATACATAACAGCTTCAAGGCCAAACTGCTGTCACTTCAAGTTGTCCATGAATCCATCAATCTTGACAGCATCAGCTGATTTCCAGGACAGGAAGTCCACCTCCCACACAGCTGGCAATGAGGAGGAAATCTGTCAGCACATCAGCTCCCTTTAGAGCTGAATATATGTCAGATGTTCTTTCTGCAGTCTTTTGCTTTGTTAAAACAATCTGTATGCATGTAGCCTGCTGAAATTCTGTGCCCCGCAGTCACTGCCAAACATCTTTAGAATTCTACTCAGTCACTGGAATTTGGACACCTTGATTATTACCAAGATTAAATGTAACCAACGGATCTTAACTTCCTGGTCAACCAATCCTATTTACTGTCTTCTGATACCTGCTCTGAATGGGCATTAGTCCAGTGTAAAATGTTGTCAAAAGGCGAAATGCAGACAAAACACAGAAACAAGACTGAATTTGAAAAAGGATGTCCTGGTTAAAAATGAAGGTCTGATGCAAGAATTTGTGCATGGCTGTATCTCCTTCTTGTATTGGTAGTTTTCAAACCAGATGGAAACTGATGTTTGACCTTAACTAGACCTTTTATTAGTACTGGATCTTAACATTAGATTGATTTTGTCCTTGTGTGTGGATTTCTTATAAAGATACTCTGTAAATGACTGGTTTTGTTTCTCACAGGTCTCACGGGATCTTGTGTGCTTTCTACAGCTGGACCATGTCAGTGTTTACTATGGACAGGACTATCGGAACAAATACAAAGCACCCACAGACTATTGTTTAGTACTAAAGGTAACACTGCAGCAATTGGGTACTCCTTGAATACACTTTTACTTATTCTGCATGCCTTTTGGTTTATTTTTCTCTAGTTCTTGTATAAACATGACCAGTTAGTGAACAGTGGTTGCCTGTTCTCTGTGCTCCTTGTGACTTTGTAAACATTTTCATATTGCCCTGAACTGTTTTATTTCCAGACTGATAAGTGCCAGTCTTATTTAACTGTTCAAACATATACACTAAACTCTTCTTTTCCATTTGGCAACTCTATACCTTAAAACAGTTTAGGTTCACTGAGATAATACCCATTGAAATGCTGACTTCAGGGAGTTGCCATCTTCTCAGAGTGTGGGTGCAGAGCTGGGCAGAAATTTATATTAGATTCAAGTCTACCCTTACTGCCCAACCTGAGGGAAAGGGGATGCTGTAAGGGAAGAAGCTTCTGAGTATAAAGAACAGGTAGAAAGAACAAGTAGCAAAAAAATGTTATAAAACCAGTGACCTGATCTTAAACTGTGAGATTAATAACTTGAGTTATTTTAATTGCATCAGCACATCTCTCAGTTTCTCTTGACTCCCACACAGTATTCCGAATGGTGTCAGTTTCTGCAAGATAACTGGGTGTAAAGCTATTTTAAAACAGGTTTTCACACTGTGTTCACAGCAAGTAAAGTGTCTTTGTGTATTTGAAAATGGTGCCAGTAACAAGAGATGGTTATAGTTGCACTGTTCCCCTCCCTGATCTGTAGCTCATGTGGTGTTGTATATGCCGGTACATTAGACTGTTCTATGTACCCGGAGTGTGTGGCTGTCCACTGCCTGAAAAAAGGATTTCACCTTCCAGTAGACAGGGCAACATGCATTTGAGCCCACTGAGAGGTAGACACTGAATATTAAATCCAGACTGGATTTGTCTTTGGGTTCCCTTCCTTTGTTTATATCAAAACTTACTCTGCTCAAGCCAAGTTCATTGATACATATTTCAGGCAGTCTTCAGTAAAACTTAATTACCTATGATCATCTAGCAAAACTCTGTGTCACTGAACTGTAACCTAACAGAGGGAATGATAAGAACTTGAGTATTAAGAGTTGCTGTAACAGCTGAGAGACATCCAGAATGATTGCCAGTGTCTGATTGTGCATTCGTTTCTTGACTTCTGAATTGATAAATACACCACCTTTTCTTTTTATACATGCATGTGGGAGCAGCAAGTATTTTAGATTACAGGTCTGTATCAGTAGAGTGGGAACCTGGTAGGCTCTACAAGCTGCAAATGGAATTATGCTTAATAGGATATAATTTGGGGAGTGTTTGTTTTCCCTAGGGTTTTTTTTTGTTTGCTTGTTTTGGGGTTTTGTTTGTTTGTTTTTTGATGTGACAAAAAGGTGAAGTATCGGTTGTTTCTCTCAAGCAGTGAGTTAGTCTAGAGCTACAGAAGACTGTTGGCAGGTAGAAAGTACTAAAGCCCTAAAACAATGAAAAACTTGCCCTTTCTTAGTGTTTCAAACCTGAAATCAGTGCCCGTGGGACACACTGCCAATGTGTGTGTGAAGCAATCCACTGAAATTCAGCTCTGGAAATAGTCTGACACATTTTTAACTGGGCTCAAATGCAGACTTCTGTTGAAGCTTCCAGCATGAAGTTTGCCTGTATAGACCTCAACAACTAAACGGCTTTTCTTGCATTCCTAGCTATTAAATATCAATGAGAATTAACAATTTTTCTGCAGCATCCTCAGATCCAGAAGAAATCCCAGTATATCAAGTATCTTTGCTGTGATGATGTGAGAACTCTACACCAATGGATCAACGGTATCCGCATTGCTAAGGTAACCTCTAGGCAGTCGTGCACTCTTGTCATGAGTAGTTGTCATCACCTGCTTAAAACTATTTACAGTTACTTAGCAAAATGCATGTTAAATCTAACTCCCCTCTGTTTAGCTACTCTGAACATGAACTGTACAATCTTCTTGGGTATTTCATTCCTGAGCAAAATTAGTAGGTTTTGTTGTTATATTAATTCAGTAATTTGGCCCCTCGTCGTTTCTGCTAGCTCCCTGTCACATGGCAAAGTTCTGATACGCATCATGGATAGATTTTAGCCAAGTTCCTTACAGACTGTGAAAAGGAAGCTTAGGGGCAAAGAGAATTTACAAAACAGAGTTGTTTTCTAAGAGCTGCAGCTTGGTTTAGTTTATTCATTGGACCGTTTCTTGCTTGACACTCTCTCTTCCAGCATAAATAAACTGTTTTTCTTTCTTCTAGCAATCCCCTAATAATAATAATAAAAAAAAATAAAAAAATATTGCATGAGCTCCTTAACAAAGAGCCTGTTGTTGCTTTCTGGAGGGGAAAAAAGATGAACTAGAGAAGCCAGAGGTGGAGCTTAACAGTCTGAAAAGGGTGCACAGCCTATATACAGTTGTTAAATTTGTTTGTCATTTTGCTTAGTATGGGAAGCAACTATACATGAACTATCAGGAAGCATTGAAGAGGACAGAATCAGCGTATGACTGGACTTCCTTATCCAGCTCCAGTATCAAGTCAGGCTCCAGCTCATCTAGTTTGCCAGGTAATAATGTGATCTATCTCCTAGTACAAAGATTTAATTACCTTTTTTATCCTCTGCTGTCTGGACACCTCAAGAAAGACTATTGCAGTAAATGGACTATTTCTCCAAAGTCTTTCATGCTATGTTTAGTCTAAAACACAGATTTTATGTTTAACATAAAAACATGTAAAAAGCTGTATTGTTATATTACTTGCAGTCATGTATGTATTTGAAACACTTAGTACTTTCTTGTTCACCTCCAAAAAAGTGTGTTTCTCTGATACTGAGGAGATGTCATTTTGAATTCCTGATGCCTCTATGTTCATCTGTTGGGAGAATCAAATTTATGCTGTAATGATGCATAAAATGTGCGCGTGTAGCTTTTAAACTGCTTTTTGTTCACTGAAAAATTTGAATCTGGAAAATGAGAAATAGTTCCTGCCCAAAGGCAAAGATCCAAACAGTCTCTTCAGAAACCAACTTTGAAAATACTGTTTCTGTTCCTATGTCAAACTGTGCGTGTCTGCAGTAATATGCTCCTGTTTTACTTCTCAGCAGGACTGGGACTGACTTTTTGTAGCACATAACAGTTTAAAAATTGATGAATGGTTTATATAGTGTCATTTCACTGTTCAGAGCTGACTGATGCTTTGCCAGGTTATTCTGAACCCTCCGGGGCTAGACTCATTATTGAAAATGCGCAATTGTGCGTCTGCAGATACAGGTCAGGAAGTAACGCTACTGAATTGGACAGGTTCAGAAAGTAGTCTGTGAGAATGAGCTAAGCAAATTCAGCCTAGGTGGGAAGGCATCTTTTCAACCACGTGGCATAGCTTGCCAGCTGGAGCAGTAAGTTCTTGGTTACTGACAATTTCTCTATCCAAGCTGGATGTTTTTCTGGTCAAGTGTCTCCTGTAGGGAGCTGAGCCACAGCCCACCAGCCGTGCGTGTTCTGCTAGAGCTGCATCCCAAACTGTGCCTAGATGCTCTTTTTTTCCTAGGGCAGTTTGGGATTACACAGAAAGCAAGAGCCACGCTGAATAGCTTGGTTTGGCAGTGGCTGCTGCTGTCTTTTCAAGACACCCTGTGGACACAGAGCCTCATCTGTGTTGGCTAGTTGCAGGAAGCACATCATTCCTTCGTTTCTGCTGAGGAATGGGTCATTGGAAGTAGGCTCCTGCCTTGGCTAGTGTAGTTTGCCTGTCCTCTGCCTCTGTCCACTGTTTGTTTCTAAGGTTGTGCTGGGAGGGAGTGCTGCAGAGAGCAGTCTGTATGCATTGCATAAAATGTGGCTTTCCCACAGTGCAGGAGCTGTTGGGTGACACAGAACCTGTACAGCTGCAGCGTGTCTTTGCTGTGAAGCACATCTGACGTGCTGCCATCTTTGTGCAGCTTCGGGTTTGATTGAAACCAGGGGTCTGTTGCACTGTTTGATTTTCCACACAGTAATGGCCTGAATGGGAGCTCCAGTAGCTACTGGGAGCAATGTCCTTTGGTGGGATAACATGTTTAGTAAGTGTGACTCTGTCACACAGAGTTGCATTGTCAGCATCCTGACTTCACTCTTACATTCAGAAACATATGCTAACTGTTTCTTAATTATTTGTTTTCTGGACAGAATCTCAATCAAATCATTCTAATCAGTCTGACAGTGGAGTTTCTGACACCCAGCCAGCTGGACATGTCCGTTCCCAAAGTATTGTCAGCTCCATGTTCTCTGAGGCCTGGAAACGAGGCACTCAACTGGAGGAATCCAGCAAGGTAACAAGAAGACTTTAGTTTGAGAACTGCTGCCCAACTTAAATGTACGAGACAGAGTGATACGTCTCTTCCACCTCTGTCTTGAGTGGCATTTCTTTTCTTTTTTTATTCTTACATTATTGATTTACTCTGCTATATCATTGTTTTTTTAAGGATTCATTTTTCAGGGAATTCAGCTTGGTACCTTCTGTTCTTGCTTTTATTTGTGTGCACAAAAGCCCTCTGTTCTTTGAAGGCATGATACAGCCCTTCTCGTAGAGTCATATTAACTAATGTTGAATGAAGACGAAATAAAAAGACAAGCTGTTAACAAGTTGAATGAAATTCTTTCACTAAAATCTTTCTCCAGTTAAGTAGCCACATCTTTCCATTGAAAAGATGTAAATAACAGACCTGCAGGCAGGTAGGTATATCTACTTTGAAGTACTTCAGTACTTTTTACTCAAAAGTGTTCTGTTATATTAGGTGGAAATGGAAACAGTAACCTCAGATATGGTCCAAACAAAAACGCTGACATTGACAGCAGTTGTGAATTGAGGCAGGCTCAGTATCTGCTCCTGCTGGTAGAGAGTTACAAAAAATTGTAACTCAGTGAGCCGGGGACTCAGGTCTGTTGTGATTTGGTTAGTTTTCTGTTCTTGCTGTGGTAGCTGACTGCTGTAGTTCCTGGGGAAGATTTACAGACACAGCAGAAATTCCACTTGAGTGGGGTTTGTTGTCAGGTTCAGAGGAATCTCCAGGTTGGAGAGCAGCCTTGATGTCATTAACTGTAGTAGCTGTGTGTGGAATTACACTGACAGGACACTGAGAAGCTTTGTCTTTACTTTTGTTGGTTCTGGACCTTCCCCAGACCCCAGGTTCAAGCTTTTTAAAACTAAAACCTGGCACTGGTGCTTCAGATAAATAACTAAAATTAAGATAAAACATCACATTTTCAGATAAGAAGGC
This sequence comes from Acropternis orthonyx, assembly GCA_035583155.1. Taxonomy (NCBI): domain Eukaryota; kingdom Metazoa; phylum Chordata; class Aves; order Passeriformes; family Rhinocryptidae; genus Acropternis; species Acropternis orthonyx. The sequence continues at coordinate 25,416,481 of JAWWEU010000163.1, read as the reverse complement.
ATGTGTGACAATGTGAAAGCTGACATGGCTGCATTCTTTGGGATTCATAACTTTTCTGCAGTGCCTGCTGGCTTGGAAATTGTCTGATTCTAGTAGTAATATAATTCTCAGTCCAGGAATGTAGCTTGCTGAATTGTCATCCGAGTTTTTCTACTGCATGAGTGCAACACCTGGTGCATGTCCATCAGCAGATGGCTTGTGCATGGGTACAGGGTGCATCCTTTCTGCAGCAGTGGGATAGATGCACAAGGTGGGGCACTTGCTAGCAGGTATCTGACAGAGGTGAGAGTCCTGCTGTGAGAATGGTGGTGTTACTGTTTCCTCAAGTTTTGGGTTCAGTGTAAAAATCCTGCTGCTACATTCTGTGAGCTCTTAGGCAAAAGCTTGAAGTTTACCACCACGGGGTCACTGGTTCTTACTAAGTCTGTAGTGCTGCTGGCAATTGTTCATTAAAATAAACCCTAAGACTTTTTATGTTATCTGATTAAAGCTGTTTTAAAAATAAAATATTCAGAATGCTTCCTCCTGAGGGCCATCCATGTATCAAGATTTCATCAATTTAAATTCCTTTTTGTGCTTGGGCTTAGCAGGGATGTGGTGTTGATGCTGCATCTCCAGCCAGGAGGTTGCACTGTTTGATGGTGGTTAGCAGGTTAATAATGGGGGAGTTCTGCCCACTTTCCCCTCTTTTACCAGGTGCCAGTAACTTAACAACAATTTATTGAAGTTGAAAACATACTGAGATTTCTAGGAGTTTGTCAGATTTGATCTAAATTTGTTAACTGATTCAATTTAATTTTATTCTTTGGAGATGAGGGGCTTCCCCTTCTCAGATGCATAATAGTCTTTTCCCTGTCATGAGTGTTTAATTTGCTCACCGTGAAAATGACTGTCGTCAATGGGTATGAGGAAAACTCCCTCTTTCAAATCAAAAATAATATTCAAATAAAAAAAAAAATTCTCAAAATGCAGATAATCCATCCACTTCATATTTTGAAAGTGCTCTTTACCCAAAGAATACTTTATTCATCTCTTCACATTGTTCACAGTTGGGCAGTGAAGGTCATTATGCCTTGGTTTGCTTGTTAGATTTCTGAACACACTATTTCAAATGGGATGCTACAACAGGCATCAAAATGCATGCTGTGTCTGCTTTAAGGGACAAATTCAAGATTCTCTAAGGTCTTGCATTCAGGGATAGCTGTTCCTGTTCTATTACATCTTCATCTCCCTCTCTCTCTGTTTTATGCCGCTTTTATTTTTCCTGTTGCCTTTTGCTGTCTCAGGTGTCAAAAGTGAAGCTCAGCACAACTAAGGGCGGCACACCCATGGTGCCTTATACAGGGCACAATTAAGGTCAGGTGGTGCTACTTGAAAATTCATTAACTGGGATGATTGGGAGAATGGTAATTTACAGACTAACGCTTGCAAGAGATGAAGATTTCTCTCCTGTTTTTGTAATGTGAACACCTTGATTTAGTTCCGGAACTGTTAATACTCTTGCCTTCCAGACCTAATGTGACAGGTAGAGGCACAACCCGTGTGTGTTGTAAAGTCACTGTTTGTTTTTTCTGACTCTAATCCTTTTGGTGGAGTTCTGCACATACAGACACTCTGTGCACCTGTGCTTAGAGCAAAGCGATGTGCCAACCTGCTCTTGCAGAGCAAATGAGCGTAGTTGGGCTAACCTATTGCAAAGTATCTACTAATAAGGTGAACGTACCCAGAGTGGTCCCTTGCCATGGTGGTGTTGTATTTCTAATGCATGTTTCTGTGCTGTGCACTGTGAAATTCATAACTTGGCTTGTAACCAGATCACTTTGTATGAGGAGGATGTTTATAAATTTGAGTGATGCAGTCATTGTTTTGTAGGCTTACAGTTTTAGAGAAACACTTAAGCAAGACCCTTGGAAATATTGCCTGCTGCTTTCCCATTGCTCCTTCCCTTAGTCAGCTTTTCCCCTGTCTTTCCTTAATTTTTCTGCTTAATGTAATAGTTGCATGTATAACTTTTCTTTCCCAAGCTAACTTTCTTCTTCAGATGGCTAAACCTTTCCTTCTGCAGAAATTTTCCTAGGAACCTCAGTTCTCCCTTTTTCCTTATTTTTTTCCTCACCAATCTTGGATACCAGAGCATGTGGAGAAGGATCTCAGTAGTATTCCTGTGTAGGGCTTGCTCTCAGTGTGTTTTAGAGCAGTTCAGGATTTCTGAATTTTTTGACACTGAACAGTGTAAGGCCTGAGCTGAGCCATGTAAAGATGTGAGCGATGCTCTGGGAGGCTGTGTTGTGTGCTTTGACTGCAGTCCTACTGAGCTGGGTCGTGCAGGGTCTCTTGCTCTGCCTGATGTCCTCTGCCATGGCCTGTAGTGCTCGGGGGCACTCGGTTTGGGTCATTATTCTTGCTCAGAGGAGGCCAGTGACTGTCACTGGGTACCACTGCTTGCCCCAGGGAGTACCCAGGCTGGGGTGTTTCCTCCCTGGCAGCCAGCCTGGCTCGGTGCAGACCTGGCTCTCCAATTCCTGCCCGCTGCCCCCTGACCTGCCCCGCCACATTGCATGGTCCTGCCTTATCAGTGTATGGAATTGTCTCTTGCTCCATTGTTTCGCTAATACTTCTTGCATGCTGTAATCTGTCACTTAATTTTTAATGACAGGCACATTTAGACCTTGACTTTGTAACCTCTTTGTCTCCTTCCCCCTCTCTCTCCCTCCCTCTCTCCCCTCTTTCTCCCTTTCCACTTCCACTAAAAATCCCGTACCCCTAGGCCCGGATGGAGCCCGTAGGTCGGCCCTTCGTGTCCGTCACAGCTCCGGTGTCCCCCCAGCCGAAGGTGGTGACCCCCTACGCAGCATCGCAGCCCTCGCCGCTGCCGCCGCCGCCGCCCCCTCCGCCCCCTCCTCCTCCTCCGCCGCCGCCGCCCCCGCCGCCCCTGCCCAGCCAGGCCGCGCCGTCCGCGGGCTCGGCCGCCACGCTCTTCGTCAAGTACAGCACCATCACCCGCCTGCAGAACGCCCAGCACGGCGGCCCCTTCGCCAAAGCCCCCCCCGCGGCGCAGCCGGGCCCGCCGCCCCCGCCGCCCTCGGCCAAGCCCCACATCCTGGTGCCCCCCAACGGGGTCATGCCGCCGCCCCCGCCCCCGCCGCCGCCCCCCACGCCGGGCTCGGCCATGGCGCAGCTGAAGCCGGCACCCTGTGGCCCCTCCGTGCCGCAGTTCACGCCGCCCCCGCCGCCCCCCAAGATCCACCAGGTTCAGCCAAACATCAGCCAGGCCGCCGCGGCCTCCTCGTTGCCGCCGCCGCCTCCGCCCGTGCCCGCGCCCCTCCCTCCGCAGGCTCCCCCAAAGCCTGTCATGCCGGCTCAGCCCCCCCAGCCCGGCGGCAAGGCAGCGTCACCAGGGGTCACGCATGTCACCCCCCCTGTCACACCTCCCCTGCCCCTTGCAATAAAGAAACAGCCAAGTGTCACTTCTCCCCAGGTGCCTGCTGTGCCCCCAGCCCCTCCTGCCCCCACTCCCCCTGCAACGTTCCCAAAGCAGCAGAGTTTCTCTGTGAAGCCTCCTCCATCCCCCCAGTCCCCAGTGCCATCCGTGGTGAAGCAGATAGTCAGCCAGTTCCCACCTCCTCCCACCCCACCTGCTACTGAGCCCCAGCCTCTGAAACCCCTTCCACTGAGCGTGGCTCCACAATCACCTCCAGCAGTGAAGGCAAAGCCCAAGTGGCAGCCTGCTGCTGCTCCCTCACCAGATTTCCCCCCTCCTCCCCCAGAGAGCAGTTTAGTGTTTCCTCCTCCACCTCTTTCCCCAGCTTCCTCTGCAGGTTCTCCCCCCCCTGACAAATCAGGGTCTCCAGTCAAAAAGGCCGGCAAGACATCAAGCCCTGGAGGGAAGAAACCACCCCCAACACCTCAGCGCAACTCCAGCATCAAGTCCACAAGCTCCACTGAGTACCACGAGTCCAAGAGGCCATCAGTGGACCGCCTTGTCAGCAAATTTGCACACCCACCAGAGCCATCAGGGTCTCCTTCCAAGGAGTCATCACCTCCTCCAGCCCCTCCAAAGCCAGGAAAGCTCAACCTTTCTGGGGTGAGTCTGCCCATTGTCCTTCCACAAGGTGGGATCCCAGCCAAGGCTTCTGCTCCGAGTATGTCTGGAAAGGAACCTGTGGTTGAATTCCCTTCACCACCATCAGATTCAGACTTCCCACCGCCACCACCTGAAATAGATCTTCCTCCCCCACCGGTAGAAATTCCATCAGTGTTTTCAGGCAGCACCTCCCCAAAAGTCGCTGTTGTAAATCCCCAGCCTCAGGCGTGGTCAAAACCATCCATGAAAAAAGCCCCCCCACCCACCCGCCCCAAGCGGAACGACAGCACCCGACTGACACAGGCAGAGGTCCCGGAGCCACCGGGGCCAGCTGGCCCTCAAGTGCCCACTTCACCCAAGTCCAGCCTTAGCGTTCAGCCAGGATTCCTGGCAGACCTCAACCGGACGCTGCAGCGGAAATCCATCACGCGGCACGGCTCCCTGTCCTCGGCGCGCGTGTCCCGGGCAGAGCCCACAGCCACCATGGACGACATGGCCCTGCCGCCGCCCCCGCCGGAGCTGCTGGCCGACCAGCAGAAGACGAGCACCTTTGGGGGCAGCCACATATCTGGTTATGCAACGTTGCGGAGGGGGCCGCCCCCCGCGCCTCCCAAAAGGGATCAGAACACCAAGCTGTCCCGGGACTGGTAGTCGGTCCCCAGGGGCCCGTGCTCTTCGTGACTGATGGGCTGCTCCGTGACCAGCCAGCCCGTGGTCTTGCGCACTTGGAGAGGATGTGGGGATGTGGATGAAAGCCCCATTCAAAAGAGGTGATCTCAAACTGCAGCTAAATGTAAAGACATTCCCCTCTCATGGCAAGGCTAAAAAGGTTAGGGGCTTGGGGGTGTTGATATTTTATTGGGAAAAGTGGGTAGAGAGGCATTTACTTCATCCTTTCAGTTTCTTTTACCCGTCATATGGATTGGACCAAAACCACATTTTCTTACTTTTTCTGCATTTAGGGGAGGGGGAGGGAGATAATTTTTTGTAGTGTCTGTCCATGTGAGACATGTTTGTGCATGTATTATAAGTGTAGGTATATAATATATTGTGATATATTTCGTCGCAATTATAGAAGAAAACCAGAATGTTTTTGTAGAACCGTATTTATTGTTTCAGTCAGTATATTACCTGGAACCGGACTCTAAGTGGTCAAATCTTACCACAAAGATGGAGATGTAGGGGGCACTTTAAAGAAAGGAAGGAAAAAATCCAAACCCACAAACTTCTCAGCAGTTTGCGGTGGGTAAATGGTGCAGAGCTGAGGTGTTCTGCTGGTAACTGTGCACTGTCCATTGATTGAAAAGTACAGATGCAACATACCAAAACATTCTGGTCATAATACTACTGAAAATGAGTATGTTCTGAGGGAAAAAAAAGATTTTATATATAGTGGGCTGGAGTGAAATATATTTATACTATAAAGAGCCTCCCCCTCCTCCCAAATAGTTAAAAAATATACACTGCTACAAATTACTTCAAAGCTATTTGTCCATGCAGTTAAATAAGATAAATATATATTATTCCAAACCAGTATGCATTGTAACTGACAGTAGGCTCGATCATTTGTTTCTGTGGCTCAAGATGAATATATTTGTGTTAACCCCTTCTGAAAGCTGACAGGACTTCTACAGTGGAAAATCATGCCAACCCCCAAGGCTGACCCATGCTGATCCATCACTTGTCCGTGTAATTCTTTGGCTGAACGAACAGGTAGGTTTCTGTAAAAGGCATTCTGTTCTCGCACAAGCATGCACAGCCTCACCTGGTCTGTGCCTGAGAAGATGTACTATCTTTACACAAACAAGTGTCTGGAAATGTGTAAAGAACCTATTGTTTGTAATTTGTTAGAAATTGTCAGGAAACTTTCCCTTCTAAGAAAGAGAAGGGAGTGGCAATTTCAGGCCAAGCAGAGTAGAAATTCTCTCTTCTTTGACCCACCAGAGACTGTGACCAGTGCATTAACCTGTCAATTAAAAAGGTGCACTTCTAGCAGTGAAGGAAGAAGACTGGAAAAAAACCCAACCTTAAGAGGCAATAACATTTGCTAATAATTATAATTTAAGGGCCCATATGCTTAGGAAATAGACTATTGATTTGCTTTGGGTTTTTGTGAGTCATCCATTTACAGTCAATGACCTGATCAAGTACTACAGCCCTTTTCTTGTACTTCAGCAGCTTGATTGTACAGTCTTACCCACGTATTCAGACTTTTTGATAAGGTAGAGTAGGTAGTCTAAGTGGTCTTATACATCATGCATGTTCATTGCAGGGTGGTGGTACACAGCCTTTTGTAAAACAGCTGAAATACTTGGACTGTACCTACCCCAGCTGCCTCCTCACCATGGGGATGCTGTCAACAGGCTCATGGGGCAAATCATTTCACTGTTTGCTTACCTTTCCTCCAAAAGCAAACTTTAAATGCTTTTCTTTCCCGAAAGAATGAAAAAAAGGCAGTGACATGACCTGACAGTATCCTCACATGTGTAAAAACTATATAAACTCAAGTCGCATTAGAGTAATTCAGGATGGCAGATTTAAGAAATATTGTGACAGTGTCCCCCATTGCTTTTTGTTATAAAGTTTTTTTAAAAATCCAGATAATAAAATAAATGTCTTTGTCAATATTTTATGAAAAGGGTAAGAGGTTTTGCTAATTAGAGGGGGGAAATGACACATCTATAACTATATAGTTTTAAATAAGTGCATCATAAAAAGAGAAAAATTAGTGGTGCTGTCTCTGCTGACCTGTTTCATATGATTTTTTAAAAAATCTATTTCAGCACCTCTGGAAATGGTTTAAATATTTCAGACTAGTTTTTTTGAGCAATAAGAGTATATACCATTGTGTGCATTTTTAAAGCACTGCTGTGGAAAGGCACTTTTTTGTATCTTTCAAATTGTTCACCAAGTTTTGTTTCTACTATTTTTGTGCTTACAAAGTGTCCTTAAAAGCATTTGCATTGTTGAGTTTAAGCATGCTCGGTGTAGCTGGTGAGTAACTTCCCAGGAAGGTTGTTAAGCTATACTGCAGTTCATGGGTGCTCTCATTTTCAACTGTGTGCAGCTCCTGGGGCTTAGACACACCAGTGGAGCCAAAGGTGCAGGGGCACCAGTCACAGCCCCTCAGCTGTTACCCTGACGGTTAGTGGGAGTGTCCTGCTCCCTGGGCTGATGCAGCATGTGCTCCAGGTGAGAGCAGTCAGGGCATTCTGCTTGCCCCATCTGCTTCTCTTTTCCCCAAGACAGCTCCACTGCTGTGTGCCAGTTCCAGCCCTTTTACTTCAGTTCATTCAGTGCAGGTACCTCTGGGTTTGGACTCAGCACAGCGGCGTTTTGAGTGCAATTTCTTCAGAGACATTTGAGGTTTGTTCTCATTTTCCTGTGCCCACATTCATGTTCCTGGTATCTCTCCCTAGGCAATGAATTCATGCTTACTATTGCAAGTTACTAACAGCTTGCTGTAACTCTTAAGTTTGCCACAAAAAGAATGAATGTCAGCAAAGGTGGCATCCTGTGTTCCTTCTTGTTAGTTTAGTTCCTAAGTGATTCAGAAATACAGTGAGTGGCTGTAGCTTCCTTTCTCTCAGCTGAGCGCTGAAATTTGGCTAGTGTGGTTCAGACAACTTGGTTGCCTTTTCAGCTTATGAGACCCCCATCACCTGTAACTGGCTTTTCCTGTGTATTTACTTGTTTTCATGACAGTAAATACTTACAACTTATTTGCAAGTAAGTTATTTTTCCCTGTGTGTGCTGGTCTGTTAATTGCACTGTTACATCTATTTAAATCAGAAAATTAAGGGGCTGGATCTCAGACACACAGAAAGATGCTTTCTGCTAAAACCAAGGGCAGTAATCCTTCTAGCACTATTAAAATGAGTATGTGAAAGTTGCATTTTCATACTTCATACACAAAGAGAGCTGGTGCTCTGATCCCAAAACACTAAGAGTGTATGGCTAAAGTTGTGTTACAGGAGGGACACTTGTTAGGGTGGGTGTCAGGGGAGCCCCACTGCTGCAGGGGCAGCTGAGAGCATACAGCTGTTTTGGTTAATCTGGTCCACATTTGGTCAGCATTTTCTCTCTCATGCAGCTGTAGCATCCACCTCTAAGCAGCAGGGTCTTTCCTGTTCAACCAGGTTTCTCTGTGCCTGCAGCACAGATGCAGAAAGCAGGGAGATGATCTTCTCAGGCACTTTCATCATAATTCTGGTGTTGGGAAGTTGCTTTGAAAGCAAAAACTAGGCTCTTCTATCAGCACTTACCTTAGATGAGAAATTATTTTTAAACACAAAAGAACACAAGTTCTGAACAAACCATGTAACATGTCAGAGGTTGGCTCTGCGGGGTCCTGGTTAGTATTTTAAAACCTGTGGCTGGGAGAGGAGGTGAGGCACAAGTGTCTGAATAATCCTCTTATTTTCTGTGGAAGAGGAAGGTTCCTGCTTCACCCTGCACCGTGGTTTCTTCCTGTGGCAAACCACCAGACTGCTCTGACTTGGTGTGTGACCTCAGAGCCAAAGAGCTCCTCTCCTGAATTTACTCTGCAGTTGCCTCCAGGGAAACAGTGATTGATTGACACATCAGGGAAACAAAGTGAAGCTACCCTGGATCACTTTGGTTTCAGGTCTGATGGGAGAGGAAGCGGCTTTTTCAACAAGTGCATTTTAACATTTACTATTCTGGGCTTGTACATTTAAAGGTTTTCCAATTCCTTCTTTCTGTGCCCTCAGGCAACTGGATAAATCAAGTAAGCTCAGAGATAAAGTGTGGGCAATTTTCCTCTGAGTTAAAATTATTTTTCCACAGTTTAGGGAACCAAAAGTGCCATTTCAACAGCAGAAGGGCAGAAGAGAAATTTTCTGCTTTTTACAGAAAATGGCGTAGAACCAAATTGTTGTGCTTCAGTGGTACCACTGCAGGTAAATTTGTTTCTAATTAAAAAATAAGACTGGAAGTGGGTCTTACTACAAGTGTTACTTCAACTAGTGTCATGTTAAAATCAAGTGCACTCTTGGAAAGCAGTATAAACTCCTGGCAGAAGGTAGTAAGTATACAGCCAGAACATGTGAGTATGGTTGGTTGTTCTCCTTTTTTGCACTGTTAAGGTGTAGATTATGTATTTGTTCAAACAGTGCTCCTCTTTTGGAGTTGAGTCTTAATTCCTCAGGGCCCATTTGTGGCTCCTGCTGTTTAGTTTTGCATTCCCTCACACAATTGGGGCAGACTCCTAACCAGAGATTTAACACTACAAGGGACAGTTTCTCTCAGATGTCTTTATAATGTTCTGGGGGTTTAAGCTTTATTTTGGAGTTACAAGTTTGTCTTGAGTAATTTTCCTTTCTGAAGTCTTTCCTTCAATTAAAAAATGCCTGGGAAGACTAACCAAACCTGTGGGCCGCACTCACTAATGCTGTGAGCCAATGAGTCACAGGATTGGTCTAGTTTTGGAAAGTTTAAGACACTAAATTGCAAATGAGATGACAATGCATGCTTATCCTGCACAATGGGAATTACAGCAATGGCCACTAATGGGAAAAGAATGACTTGGGTTAATGATTATTTGGTTCTGTGCAGCATCAAGGGGGCAAGGACTCAGTGAGCTCTCTGTTCAGCAGATGTATCTTTGGTGGCAAGAGTTAGAGAAGCTGGAAGACCAGGAGGAACAGGTAATAGTGCTGGATGCCCAATCTCCCAGGGCAGGGACTTAGATAAATGGGTGAGAAGGAACTTGAGTAAGAGATTTTGGATGCTACCCCCTTATTTAAAAGCTTAAAGGCAACTTGTCTTTTGGGAGATTTTTGGAAATGAATCAGCTGTTCCCTACAGTGGAAAATAATTTCCTGCCCCCTTTCCCAAGCTGCCAAAAATGCATTCAGAGCTAAATTCCAGGTACGCAGATATGCTTGCACCAGCCTCCTGAGAGGCCAAGGTGCCAGGAGCTGACATGCTGCTGATCTGGTGCCAGTGTCTGGCAAGAGAACAGGGTGCCACTGTTAGACACTGCACGTCCCTAGCCTTTAACCAACACTGGAAACTGGGTACACACCTGCAAGGGCAGGGGGGCAAAGGACAGTTTAGGAAACAATCCTGTGCCCACAGCACCCTGGTGCTGAGTTGGTGCAGCACAGTAGAGCTTGTACTTCTAAAAGGAAAAGTAAGTGCTTTGTCACGAGGTGTAATTGGAACTCTTAGACCTCCTCGTGGATTACCGTGTACCAGAACGTAAGTAGAGCAGCAGTTTGTTTTGTGGTTTACACTAACTGTTACCAGCCACTGGGAATATTCTGTATAAAACTGGAGATGCAAGTGTAAGAAAGTGTGTCATTTCGATGATGATTTGTCTGTGCAGCAAACTTGTGCTGAGTGCTGTAAATACATTCATGTTTACTGCTTTAAAAAGAAAATTGCACATTTTATCTTTCAATGGGATTGCCTCCCCTCTTCTTCCCTTTCCAAAAAGAAAAATCAAAGCTCTTTTAGACTGCTTCAGGTTGGGGGGAGCTTTGCCATATTATAAATATATATAAATATATGTATAAATATACTTTTTTAAGCATGAGAGAGGACAAAAGAAATACTACATTATAGAATACCCAATATAGATCATTATACAATGGAATATGCACAATTCAATAAAGATGTAGTTAAATTTAATAACCTGTTTTAATCCTCTGTCTTGCACTTTTCCTTTTTCGTGAGTTCAGAACCCACCATGTTCTCAGGGCATCAGTGGTTCCCCGCTGTAGAGGTCAGGTATCTGATGGCCTACAGGTTACCACTGCTGTTCTCACTCTCAGTAAAACTGTTTTTTATTCCTTTGCCCAGTTCTTTCCAGGGGGTCAGAGCTGGCTGTACCACTAACAGGGTGCACACCAATTACAGGTCTAAAGAGGACCTAGGGGTGAAGGCTCACCTTTTCCATCTGCCTGCTGCCTGGTAAGTGCAGGGGTCCACTGTAGGGAATGCGGCTCCGTTCCCCTCCTGCTGCGATCTGCTCTCAGGCTGGCCCTGCATCCCTCAGCAGCAGAGATTTGAGACATTACATTAGCAGTTCCCAGAACAGGACTGGCCTACAGATGTGGAGAGAGAAGCTGCTGAAGACAGCAGGCTGGCTGCCACAGATCCTACTTTTGCTGGGGGAAGTGCAGTGCTCTGACATCCTTGGGGACTTGGGGACTTCCTGCACACACAAGCCCCTGCCCTGTCTCCAGCGTGTTGAAAAGTCTAGCCAAAGACAAGGAATGTGACACCACTCGGGCACACTCACAGAACACATGGTGTGTGCTTTGTTCCTTTTATTTAGGGCTCGTAACAAGAGGGTTTAGTACACAGCAACAGTTAATTCCAAGTACAATTAAAAAAATTTAAAAATTGGGTTTTGCACTCACTGGAAGGTGGTTCAAATGGCACACACAATAAAATGTTACTGGCGGCATACAGCTCTCCAGAGTCCTGTGGGCTTGATCACTTACAGTGGGCTCTGCACTCAGCCACTGCATCAGCAGTACCAAAAGCAAAAGCACAGTGTGCTGCTACTCCGCCTGCAAACCAAAGAGGGTGTATCTGCTTCAGAAAAGTGTGCATGGACAAAATCCATGTTAGACACCGACATTTCCAGAGAATTCATAGAAAGTATTTGTCCATGCAAGTTGCAAAAGACACTTTTTCAAATGTGAAAAGAAGCACTTGTTCTTTACAAAAAATCTCAGACAGGTCAGCACTTTACCCAGGTGCTGTAATGAAATGGATTTGTACACAGCTCTTCCTATTAGTCAGCAGTGGTAGGATTCTTCTGAGCTGTCAGGAGAAACCAGAACAAACGTACTGCACCCATTTCAGCAGGGTCACTGTCTCACTGTTCAGCAGGCTGCTGCTGCCTTCACTGTTTTGTAGTATGTCTTGCAATAAGCACAGGTGCTAATAAAATTAGTTTATTTAGACTACTCAAGAAACAAACTCTTTCTGCATGGGCAGGAGATTGAACAAAACACATGGGTGGGGTGAAAGCAGCAGAACACCACGGTCTGTGAATTAATCTTTCTACCAGCAGTCGTCAAAGCGCATCTCTGTCTAGCTTTCAGCAACCTCCCCATGGGTATGAGGTGAGGGTCCCACTACTGAAGTTTTGAAATCAGAAGTAGAGCAAGAGGACTGTTAATAGACACTGACTTCAGCTACAGGGGAGGAAAAAAAAATCCAAACCACACCGTTTTCCCTTCTAGTACTCTTCTGACCTCTGTGCAGGTACGTGGCAGTGCCAAATACTGGGAGATGCCAAAAGATGGGGAAGGTGAATATACCTTTTAGCACAGTAGACTCTTTTAAGTGGCACCCTATAAGCTGTAGCCCATCATTTACCTGCTAATGCTAAGATTTTCCACCCCCATCTTCTCTAGAGATTAGTGTTGTAAATACTGGCCTTAGTGAATGCAACAGTGCTGTACCTTTTCCACTGCCACACGTTGCCAATGTGGGAATGAAGTCTCTACCTGCAGTCTGTTATGGTGCCTCAAATGCTGCAGTGCTTGATCAGTGACTCTTCCTATACTATGAATGCAAGTACAGCTTCTAGTAAAGCGACAGCACCATGGACTTTTCAACAGCATCCTCCAGCAGCTTCCAAAAAGTTGGCCTGCAGAGAATACAGATGCCACCTGTTTTACAAAATGTCCTGTCTCAACTCTTGGAGGTGAAGCCCTGTAACTGCTCCCAGTTTACTAACCCACAGAAAGTTCCATCCTTTCCAGAAAGGAAAATACAAGTTTTGCTTTATGCCTGGAGCCCACAGACATAACTAATAAAAAAGCAAGCTCATTTCCAGCAGAGGCACATCTGCAGTGTTTGCTAAGAAGTGATGAAAGTTACTAGGAAGATTTCAGCACTAAGTCACCATCAGGCACAGGTGGGAGACAGCACAGAAGCACAACAGTATCAGTGCACACCCCCCTTCCACCTCTAGCTAACCCACACACATACACAGCAGGCAGGCAGCCCACCCACCCTCTGCCAGAAAATGCTCATCAGCCGTGCTGCTGCCTCGCTTTGTTTTCATGATCCACTGAAATGCCCTGGACAGAAGTGGCACTTTCAGAGGTTGAATCACGGCCAATGTCAACTTTAGCTGTCACCAAGAACCTTCAGCAGCAAAGAAAGAAAATGCCCAGCAGCCGTGAAAGGAGAACAAATGGCTTTAGCAAGAGCTAGCTGGCACCCACATGTAAGCCACCCAGCCACACACTGCAGGACCTGTAGTTCACACCAGCAGCAAACTTCAGCCACTTTCAGGACCAACTCAACTAACTGCAGGGACAAGCTGAATTCCAGGAACATGGTCAGGCTCCTGATAACACACACGAAGCTCTGTCATTACTACCCTGGGGCATAGATACCTCTTGTCCTCCAGCGAGAGCGATAGCTCTTCAGTGCAGCAATATCTGCCTGTGTTTCCACAGTGAGACCACCAAGTGTCCAGGCATCGCTTCAGCTCCCTGGTGCCTACTCCAGCTAGTGCACTTGGACACACCTTCAGGACACTGGTGCATAAAATTTACTGCTTGCCTCTCCTGCCTGTCTCAGCCCTCTGCTGCAACAGCAACTCCGAACAAAAAAAAAAAAAAAAACAGAAGAGGAGGGGAAAAAAAACAGGTGAGACACATGCAACCTCAGTCATCTCTCTTAGGCTGGAAAGAAGGCACCAAAATTAACCTGCTTCGGCACTAGATGTGGACAGACTCAGTCAGACTTCCTCTCATACAGGCACATGATGGAGAGGCAGCTGTAATTAACAGCTTTATCCCTGGGGCCAAGAGGAAGGAAGAAACCTCTGATACAGCAAACCAAGGCAAAATACAGCGCTAGAGAATGCTGAGCAGTATCTGTGCACAATGAAAACAGCTGGCTGAGCTAAGGCAGTTCTCACAAGGGGAGAAACATATTCATTTTGGCCATACAGCACTCTTTGGGCTATGCTGGAGCATCTCCTTCCCCCACCTCTCATGCCTACACACTCCTGCTTCAACAGCCTGTGATGCTGAACACCTTCAGGTATGGAAGCAGAATGCAGCAGTGAAGAGATGTTGTGCACCTATTTAAAATATTGAGGTGTTTCTCCCCCACACACCCTCCCATTTGCCACCCCCTTTTAAAGGTAATCCTATAAATTAAAAAGGGGTGGGGGTGAGAGGGTTTTGGACAAGGAGAAGTACAGGGGACAAAACTGGAAACACAACCCTCACTGACTTTACTAGCATGCAATCTATGTAACATTAATATACAAAGCCTGTTTACCCTGGCCTGGCCTATGACCATTACATCACATCATCCCCAAACAAGCCACAAAATTAAAATCTGTACAAAATAAAAATATGCATAAAACTCAACAAATTTCTTTACATTAGTACTGCATAAGAAAGCATAAAACCAGCAGGCGGTGACCCAGAAATTCCATCCACAGCAGTTCTTGCAGGATAAACGGTTCCACATGCTATCAGCAGGGACCAAACTAACCCCTGGCCTATCCTTCAAGGAATGTTACACATTCCACTTTCAAGCTTTTGCAGCCTCATCTTCTGTGCTGGGCTCTGGCAAGCCTTCAGTTCACACTGCTCTGCTCTCGCTACACGGAAAACTTGCAAGATGAAAAACCATCAGAATGAAGATTAAGGACAGGGGGGTGTATCACACACAGGGGAGGTACACGCTGATCCCCACCCACCTGCCAGGACAGTTCAAGCACACACTGTGACACACACTGGGCTAAAGACATGTTTCACTAATGCCTGACCTGCCAGCTGGATTGTGGGTACACAGGCACAGGGGTTCGGCTCCCTTAGTAACTCCCTATGCTGCCCTAACGATGCATTTGAGCACCGTGGGCTCAGTCCTTGCCATAAACATATCCAAGCCAAGAGAAGCCGGGAAACCTCTGACAGTCCTGGAAAACAGCCACCCTGTAAGCACCAAAGGCTTGTGAATGCTGCTGTTCAATCGCCCTGGCTGCAAGCACCACTTCCCTGTGCCAAAGTGTAGACCTGCCCAATGGCACTAGAAACAGTCATTCCAGTGACTACACAACCAGTGGTTCTGGGCTTGCTCCCGGAGAAATGATGGGCCGAGGGAACTGAACATGGCTGCTTCTCCTAGTCCTGCTGCAAGACAAGTTTTCATATAGAAAAAGGGTATCTGTTCTGGCAAACACACCCAAACAATAATGCTGTCAGCTTCCAGAAAGAAGACAACTTAGGCTACATGTGGATTAAGCAGGGGACAAAGTAACTTCTACCTGCACACCAGTTTCTTCAAAGTTGTCCCTGCTACAGACTTCCACCAAACCAGTTCCTTGCATGCTGTCACCTTGCACAAGCTCACAGCAGGTGATCACGTTCCTCCCTGTCCTGCAAACACACCTCACCTGTTTGTTTTCTCTGTCTTCGCCCTTGAGCAGCTATGGCACCTCCCTTGCCCAGGTTTGCACTGAACCTGCACCTCCATCCTGGTATTGCAGTAGTTACCAAGCAAAGGATTGGGTCAGTTACCTGTCTGTTGCCAAGACCATCACAAAGCAGCCCTGTGCACTGCTCTGTTTTCCACACAGGCCTCTCCAAGACAGCTCCAGCATTGTGTCACCTTGGACAGGTTACCATTGGTACCAGCTGTAACTCAGCCAGGTGAGAGTCAAGAGTTGCCCAGGAAGATGCTCTGGCCCAGGAGGCTCTCACGATACAGGATGAGCTCAATTTGCAAGCTAACAAGACTCAACAGCAAATTTAATCAGTTAATGCATGACATTTACCCAAAGGTGATATTTAGACCTTCCCTTAGACAGACTAGTACAGCTGTCACTTAGTGATCACAGAGCAGAGTTTTTAACTGAGACTAGATTAAAAAGCCAAGTATCATCACAAGGGGCTACAGCACCTTCAATTGGTGTTACTCCACCCCAAACCACCAGAATAGCTCAAAATATCTATTATAATAAACAACAGAGAGGGCTAGGGGAAGAGCTAGAACTACCACTAGTTACTGCTTGGATTTCCATGGGAAACCAGTACACACAACAGCCCTTTTTACTTCCACTGAAGAGATTTTGGCAACAGACATGAAGACGACAATTGCCGTTTGTCCTGCCTCTGCACAGGGCTCTCACAGTATGTATGCAAATCTAGTCATCAAGTACAAAATAGCCAACTTACAATACCTGATTGGATTTTTAGGATTATATTGTGCATAAGACTAAAGTTTGGGGCAAGTTTCTCTAGTGCAAGCAGGCATGAGTAGATTTGAACCTTGGACCACACCCCCTAGAGTTTATCCTCAGACCCCAGGAGGACCTGTAAACTTTGTTTCGCCTTCACCGTCAACGGCATCTGAGTTCCGTTTGAACTGGCAGCAACCACGGCAAGGAGCTCGCTGTGGAGAGAAGCACGTTTACATCAGTGCAGAACACAAAACAAGTATGTGGCATTCAAAAGATGAGGAAATGGGGACAGGGTCCTCTGGGCTGCAGCCTTAATTGTCTGAACTGAAAGGTGAGTGAATGAAAGCCAGCTCTGTGTGCCCCTGCGTCAACCTACATGTGCAGAGCAGCTGCACAAGCATTTACGCTAAAGATTTATCCAACTATCTGGAAGTCAGTTACAGAAACGTCTCTTTGTAGAAATCCCAGTGTTTGCTAGCACACGGCTGTTCTTCCAGCTGCACAGGAGTGTAGTGTAGAAACAGGAGGGATGTCCACTGGCCAGTAACCTTCACCACAAGCATCCAGGTCATCCCCAGTGCCAGGCATTGCTGCCAACAGTAGTACCACGAGGGCACAAAGGATTCCTGAGACAGATCCCAAGGCCTGTCAGAAGTCAGAATTCGAGTGAAGTATGAGCTATTCAACCAGTTTGTTGTATCTGAATGGGTCAGCTTAATTCAGAGTCGGATGGCTCAGGATAGCCTCTGCTGGCTGCTGGAAGAGCCATTTGTTCAAACAACTCAAATCACTATTGTTTTATAATGAGGGAGGGAAAAGAAAAAACAAAACAAAACCAAACCCAAAAGAGTGGTTTTTACAATTATCCTTCATTCAGTTATACTGGACAGGGCCCCAGAGGCTGATGGAGATCTGGGAAGCTCTGACAGCTCCTGCAGCAGGAGATGCAGTGTTCTGTCCTCTGTCTTCACTCTGAGTAATGCATGATCGACTCCACATAGTTCCCTGGGAAGAGCCCCGTCACTCCATTCATGACCCCCTCATACCAGCCATCATCGTTTTTCTTGATGACATAAATGATGGCACCTTCCTGAAATGAGAGCTCATCTTCTTTGTCCTTGGTGTAGTCATAGATTGCCACCACTAGGAAAGAACAGAGCATGACTGTTAGGAGAGGTACAGGAGGAGGAGGGAAAGCAAAGGTGGAAACAAACTGTCCACATACTGTATCAGGACATTTTCTTACAGCTGCAGAGTATCTTACTGAAGGCACAAAAGTTGTTGGGAAAGTCAAAGAAACTGGACAAAGTACTGGCAAATATTAAATAGAACATTGTCCTGAAATGGCAGAAAATAGACATCAACTTCATGTGTTTTTCCATTCTCAGTCCTATCATTATGTGTTCCATACAGAAAATGAGCTAAGTCAGACTCTGAGTATTTTAACAAATAGCATCAATCCCTGCTTTGAGCACTTGGCAATGAAACGTGCAGTGCTGCCATTGGGGAAAAAAAAAGGATGTTGGACAGGGATCCTAAAATCTTGTACTGGGGATAGATGGGAAGATACTCCATAAACTAAAGCAAGGATTAAAAATTAGCAGCCTGTGCTCATAAGCACACTATCCACGAGTCCTACTAAATTCATCATACTTTCCAAAAGAAAAGAGGTCATTTCCTTTTGAGGGAGCAAAGGAATCAACACAAATATTTAGTAGGGAAACCTGGATCCAGAAGAGATTATACAGATCAGTCCTGGTAGAGAATCAGAGTATGAACAGATTCTTTTTTTTTTTCCTTTTAGTATTATTTGACTAGAGCATATTTACAAAACACATGTTGTTGGCTCAACACTTGTGCCAGCAGTTAAGTAACTCATTCTAATTACTTTTAGACATATAATTCTAAGCAAACAAAGAACAAGTGGAGAAATGAGTAAATTCTCAGCTTGTAACACAGAAGTTGCCGTATGAACATGTGAGGCTTTCAATTAAAATCCTTCAAAATTCTTTAAAACTTCTTCCTAGAGTCACTGTACTATTCTTCATTCTCTTGATAATAACAACAATCCAAGTTTCATGGTAACTTCCAATTCCTTTCTTTCTCACATTTAAATATACTGCAGTCCCTTCTGATACTGAATAGTTTCATTATTTCATGATCACAAGAAGGAAATGGAAACTCTTCCTTACGTTTGTGAGGAAAATTTACTTCTTGTCAAGCCTCTTATAACATTACCTGAAGCTTAGTTTTGTTTTTAAATCACCATTGCTTCCTCCAGTGTGTTATTTTCATGCTGGCAACACTCCTCTCTCTAAAAGGCTCTTTAATCCTTTTGTCTGTTGTCCCATCAGTTCAAGCTGTGAGCTTGTCACATGCCACGAGTTACCTGGAGTCCAGGCCAGTATTGCAAGAAAGGCTCCAGATGGGATAGGAAGCAGCAGGACTGACTCAGGAGGTGGCATCCTTCCCTGTGAGCTTGAGCCAGAGCCCCTTCTAGTTTCTATCTGAATACGTTTCAATGCAGTTATGAAAAACAGAATTACTCATTCAGGTTGATATTCTTCCAATCAGTGATCTTTAGTTCTTCAACTATTACACAGTTTGGCTAAAGTCTGTTGCCTCAAACTGACGACAAATGTAGGCCAGGCTGATTATGCAACTGAAATCTCACAGCTGTGACCGCACACTTTTTCTGTGTGGCATGCGGGCAATTTTTCCTTCTAGATATCCATTTTCATTCATCTGATTTGCAAAGCCAGGAGATTTTCTTACCTTTTCATGCCACACGTGCCGACACAGAGCTCAAAGGAAAACTGCAGTGCGTGTCCCTGGACACTGCAGGCTGGCTGTTGCTATTACAGTCATGTGGCAGAACTCAAGTTCAACAGCCCCAGTAACTATATCCTACCTAAGAATTTCTCCATCTGCTCAAAATGGATCTGCTATTCACTTCCTTCTCAGCTGTAGGCTAGAGCATATCTGAATGTTAAAGGTACTGCCCCACACTGCTTGACCCCCTTACAGAACAGGGCCATACTGAATCCCATTTCAATATCCAGCAGCCCTCTGCATTTGCCACCTCCTTGGTGACCCAGCTGCTATAGCAAGCGTCACCTACCCTAATCCTATTAGAAATGCTTTCATATGCACTTAAATAAGAGAATGGTCATACCAGAAGAAGAAATACAAATCCTAGGAATTGCTGCTCTACTTACTGAGGGTAAATATGTTGGAACAGCCACTTACTTCCATCTGTTTTGTCCACATTGAATCATGTGGCACAGAACACTATTTACAGGAACTTAAGAACTTGCCACAGGATAAATTGTTTTGCAGAAGATAAAGCATTGCAATTCCCAGCAGGATAAGCATACACATTCTTTGAGTATGAAAGCCCTCTCTTAGCACGGGGCTTTGCATTAACTTTAAAGCTTCAAAACTTGCAGCAAAAAACTCACAGCCAAGCACTTGTCTCCCAACTCCAGCAAAGCAGTCAAATCTCAAGACATGGGCTGAATGTAAGTAGAGCTTATCTTTAAGGACTCCCCTATACAGTTTTGCTATCCCATGTGCTATTCCTTGTAAATATCACTCTAAAGTGCCTGGACTGCCTGCTGAGATGTAATAGATCTACACATATATGTACCCATATAAACTATTTTAGTTCACACACTCTTAGAAGTAACACGGAAAAGTGGAACAGAACAATATGTTCATCATTTCTTCAAATTGAAAGTTGTTTTTCCAGACCACGCACGTGCACATACCCCCACCCCCTTTGCATTAGCATGAGAAGTTATAAACAGGCAATGTACACGTCAGGGTCCTCTTTTTTCTCTTTTGCTCCTAGCTGAAATGCCACTGAGGTTGTGCTGAGGGCCAGAAACATAGCAAAGATAGTGGTATGAATGCAGAATTAAGCTATAGAGTATCTTATGCTTGGAAAAACACAGAGAAAAACCTTGAGACTTACTCTCCTATCAAAAAATAATGTGCCTCCAAACTTCATTCAGTACAAAATACATCATCCACAATGAAACTGAGCAGATACTGTGCATTCTCAGAACTGCCTGATAAGGAGGAGTACATTAAGTAATGCAGCACATCCAGTACTTGCTGAAAGGACCTGTAGTGGTCCCAACCTGAAAAGAGTTTGTCATCCTCCCCCAAAGAAGAAATCTGACATCAGGAATCCCACCACACTCCAAAACCTGATTTTCTGAAGCCAGGTAACTAATATCAATAATAGAAATAGCCTCCAAACTGCACAGCAAAAAGAGTATTATAAACATGAGATACCTTTCCCCCTATCCTCCCTCATGGAAAAAAGCTTCCCTGACCACAAAAAACTGAAGCAACTTTTAATCAAGAAACATGTGTGCATCAACAGAGTAACAGTGACTCTTTCTGCCAATCAGGGGTGTGGAGAGGTCATTAGATAAAGCAAGTCATGTAAACACCCTGCAAGTCAGCCACTTTATCCAACATAGCCTTAGTCTGTCAGCAAAGCCTGGCTATTCCTTGCATGAAACACACTTGCTAGACAGGGGGTGGGAAGTAACAAAAAAACTTCTGCATATTCTTCCATCTTCCTCAGGAATAGTAATATCTTCTTCAAGCTAGAGTTGGCAGAAGGTGCCTCTTCCATCTTTTTTTATTCCCGTCTCCTCATGTCCTGGACTGGACTGTATCTTTGTGTCATTCTTCATTTTTCCCCCCTGATGTGGCCCGAATGGGTCTAACAGTCATCTGAGATGCCTGGTTGCTTTGTGCAATTAGATTTTATACCACCCTTTAGTAAGAGGTACACAATCCTGTTTCACAGGAGAACACCAGGCAGTAGACTTGCTCATAGTCAAGTGCCTCATTTGCCTACTGAGTTTATTTTACCTGTGGTTTCACTCAGCATGTTTGCACACACCTGCTTCACAAGGGGGAGACACTGAGCTGCAGCCACAGGAGCAGTGCCACGGTTAGTCAGTCCCTCACAGACACAGCATTTTCTAGCTTAGGACGGTCCCACACTGATGCAGCATTGCAGCTTCCAAACACAAATGCAACACTCACTCATTCACTTTTGACCTCATATGATTATCAGGATTAAGCAAAAGGTGAGTCTTAGGTAGGTTACAGAGGAATTAAAAAAATAACATAGTTAGCCTGCTAGTCATCACCTTCCCTTTGTGGAAAAAGGGGTAAAAGAGTCAGACTCGGAAGAGTAGCTTCACGTTCAATCTTTTAAGTTGCCATTTGGAGGAGCACCTCTACCACAATATCAAATACTGGCTATGCAGGAGTCTAGGCAGACTCCATGTCCAAATGCAGCATGAAAGGAGCTCATAAAAAATGTTACAAACACAACCCTCCTACCTCTACTAGCTCTGTACCTACCCTTTTCTAAGTACGTCCTTGGTGCCCAAGGAGGGTCCTCCTCAGCATAGGGATCACTGTACTCCACTACAGCTGCTTCCTCTTCCTCATAATCCTCTGGAGGTGGGGGTGGAGGTGGAGACTCATCAAACACTGCCTCATCCACAGGTGGTGGTGGGGGAGGAGTATCTGAAACTGAAAATAAGCAATAGTACAACCATGAAAATGTGTCTAGACCATGGTAGCACATTGAAGTAATACTCCCTATCCCAATTAGTTGCACTGGACCAACAGTTACAACTCATGAAAATACACTAGAGACAGTAACATTCAGAGCAGGAAGAATCAGGTACCTCCAATAAAATTATTTCCTTTTCCCACCCTTCACAATTTCAGACAAACTTGCAGAGGCAGTAGAGAAGGCAGAATTCTGGCTATATACAGTCAAATCTTTCAACTCAAAGCAAAAGCCACATCCAGTAATAAAACATAGCACAATGAAGCAGCAAACTTACTGTTTTCTTGAACTCTGGCCACAAATCCCATTAGTGGTAACTGTGGAGTTACCTGTAGGATGGAGGGGGGAGGAGGAGCAAGGGATGCTGCCACAGAAATTAAAAAGAGAGAGGCATTCAGTTAGAAATGCAACAAAGCAGCAAACAGGAGAGTAGACACCATCACCACTCAGACAGTGTAGCAGGCTGCCAAGAAGCTGAGATAAAAAGACCGACATTCAAAGAAAAATGGCTCAGGTGGTTTAAGCATATTCCTAATCCTTTCTTCAAGGCTATTTCTCTATATTTAAAATTCCCAACCCAGACCTTTTCATAATATTAAGAATCCTTGCTGAAACATTTTTCTGACTTTACTGTGAGATGCCCTTAGGCTGAAGTTTATTATTGCAGAACATAGCACTTCATGGACAGACCTAGCAAATATATCAAGAGGATTCTTTCCCTATAATCCTCCCCCTTTCAGATCTAATTTACAGAGGTGACTAACAGCATCCACAAATACCTAGTAAAGAAAATGGATACAGCTTTTTTTTCCCCCCAAAATGTAGGCCAAAAAACCCATCAAATGAGGCATCTATTTTAGACAAAACAGAAAAAGATGCCTTTTGAGAACTGTGCATATTTGAAAGACAGAACACTTCTGATCTTATTGGTAGAACAGAGCACACTGTGTTGCTGCCAAACCACAGGGCCTGTTCCAGATGTGCTGCCTCGTTTCCTTCGCACCTGACTTCACAGGCCACTCCACTGAACTCTGAACGTCCCTTTTAGCAGTACCAGAAAAGCTGTCTTTGTACAATATATGTGAATTCACAGTTAAAGAGGATACTTTCAGCCAGTTGTGGTTTCAGTCCAGAACACAAGTTTCAGTTATCTAGTTAAAAGAACAGGTTTTATCTGGGTTTAGTATCACTTTGAGTAAATGCAGTAATATTCTTTAAGCCAGTTGTGAGATTATTTTTCAGAAAGCACACCTCAGGAAAAGCACAAATAAATAATTTTCTTGTTAGTAGGTGGCATACAAAAAACATTTAATCATGTCCAAAAGGATGAGGGGGAAAAGGTCTACATTTCATGTACCAATACATTTATTTAGCTTGCAGACAGAACTAAATTAATTTCAGACTAATCCCAGAGCTGGTAAGAAAACTGCCAGGTATGATGTACCATTTTTCAAAATTAATTCACATCATCATAGCAAGAGAAAAGGACTCCATGGCATTTACAAGTCATGTCTCAAAATTTCCTCTGTTTGCTTGTTCCAGTAACCACTATCTGAAGTGCCTTGAATTTCTTCTGTCACTCACATTCACATTCCTTTCACAACCACACACCATAAACAAAAAACCCCAACAGCAACCATCCTTTTTGTTGCAAAAATATCCTTGTACCTCCCTATAAAGCAATTTCCATTATCGCACCATCTAATTGGTATCTCTTGACATAAACTGAAATACATTTCTGATTACAGTTTCTTTGACTTGAATTACATGACCTCTGAGAGTATTTCTTCTTTCAAGTGTAACCACAAGTAGCTGGGAAAAGGATCTGGTCTTGCATTTTTTCAAAGCAAGAAATGGGAACTTGAATTTGAAGTCCTACTGAGAAGCAGTAATATTCATGAATTCAGCATTCTTGTGCAACTCTAAGTCCCTGTTTTTTTAATTACACATGCTATAAAAATGTTCCATTTCAAAATGGTTCCCCTATTCAACAATCACATGGATTCACACAACTCCTATCTATCACAGGAGACAAGCTTCAGTTTCCTTGGTCTCTTCAGTGTACTTTGTTCATGAATTCTTTGAAAGAAATAACGAAGCTTTCCTTGGAGAAAAATAAATCGCTCTAGACACGCATGCCAAGCAAATACAAAAAAAAATCCCTTAGTTTAGTTTGGGTTGTATAGTTTAATCAGATGATGCTAACACTGCCTGACATCATTCCTTGTTTATCTTAACCCTTCAGTTTGTGCTTCAGTCTCTGCGTTGTGCAGGGACTATCATATTATACTGTCTCTATATGCTATATAGTGACTCTAATCTAGTTTTGACCTTTAGGAATCAACACAATAAGTATTTTATTAATAATGATTTTGTTCATGCAGCGCATTAGAACTTTAACGCACCTCTGTTATCTCAAAATATGAACTAAATATCACCTTAAATTTTGCCTCTCACCTTCCTTCCATACAGACCACTGATGGATTCACTACACAGTTGCTGTAAATCAATTCAGAAATGCTCAAGAGCACCTGCCACTAGGTTGCTTCAGGCTGGTAACACTTTAGCTGTACAAACAGGGTGTAGTGCCACCCACCATCTCAATACTTACCCAGTTTCTCCCACAGTGTTTTTAGCCCGTGCTGAGCTCTATACTGCTTAGATACTGGTATCTAAGGCTGCAAAGTTAAAACACTTGTTAGGTGGCATGACTGGCAAGAGTGACTTTGGGACAGACATGTGTGGAGATCATTTAGGGTCTGCATTTCATAATATTTTCTTTTCAGTTGTTAAAAAGATCTCACCATGAAGTCAAAAAATTATATCATCTTAGAAGTGGCATTGAACAGAACCAGTATATTTCATCCTCTTGTCAAGTGAATAAACAAACAGGACTATGCCAACATACTAAAAAATGGGACTGGAAATAATAGTAATGTGTTATTGCCAAACAGCCTACAAAGAACAAGAAGCCATAGCTGGCACACTCCTCTGCCTGTTGCAAGGTCTTTTTCACCTCTCATGTTTGTTTTCTTCCTCTCTTCAGGAATGCTGAGAAGCAATTGTGGCCTCTGTCCTGTCACTAACTAACTGCTCCTTCCTTACAAACACAGCAGTGCCTCTGTTCTTAGTCTTCATCAATTATGCATGCTTGAGCATCCTCTCCTTTCAAGGAACACTCAAAAAAAACTTGGTTTAGTGTAACTGCAAAGCTAATAAATTCTGTATTCTGCTAGGTATATTAAAAAGAAGTATCTTACTAAAACTGCTTATTTATATTGCATCAGATATGCCAGTATAATTGAAGTGTTTTGTTTGTGATTTACAGTTCAAGTGACTAATCACCATAATCATTGTCTCCTTTCTGGGTACACAGACTGAACTGTGGTTATGTAACTTATTTAAAGTCTATTTGGCATCTCCTATGATTACCTATGAACAATGCAAAGGCAGTTTGCAGAGAATTATCCTTTTACTAAAGCAGAAATGTGCAGCAGTTGTCAAAAACACTCTGGGTATACTGAAAATCTTCTTTATTGCAAAGGTAATCCTGAAAGGTTTCTTTTATTGCTATTACCCTTTTCTTCTTGCCTGTTTCCCCCTTCAGCCTTCAATGTGCACATAACGGGCTTAAAAAAATACCACATATTTCAGGCAACTGGGCGACAATTTAGTCATATAACCTGTTCTACTTCCCTGTCCCCAGCAGGACCATTCACCTCCTTCTCAAGTTCAGCACACGCATCTCCCTGCAGGGCCGCTCCCAAACAGTACCATCTGAACCTGATCGAACCCCTTAAATGCACATTGCAGCATTTGACCTAATTCCAAGTTCAGTGCTCAACTTTTTAAAAAACCCAACCAACACACACACCCCTTAAAACCCACCACCACAACAACCACAAAACACCAACACACTGTAGTGCTTGCAAGTCAACATTCAATCTTGCTGCATCTTCCTGTAGACTTGTCAAAAGAGGAACTCTTCCTTACTCTGGTATCCAAACCTTCCCACCTCACCAGAAACACGGGAGAAAAGGCTCAGATAAAAGGCTGCTGCATTATGCTCACACACAGGACAAGCCATCCCTGTTAATATCTCATCTTGCTTTGTAAGGTCACCCATTAAAATAACATCCCTTGTGGGCTTAGAGAATGACCCAGCTTCCTTACATCCCACGCCAAACACCACGGTGTCTCCAAGGTGTCTCATGCTTACCCTTGTATAACAAGTGCAATTTCTCGAACTGTCCATTAACCAGAAGGAAAAAGCACACAAGATAAAGACTGATTAATCAGCAAAGTCAAATACCCATCCCACACCAAAGCAGGCCCATGGTATAGTCAAGGACTAAAGCTTGTCTGATAGGGACTGTGACATAATAAAAAGCAAATTATTTGGCAACAAAGCCAGTATTGTTTTAAGCTGCTTGTCTTAATGGAAGCTGAACACTCTGCACTTGCACTGCAGCTTTGGCATGGCTACCAGCAAAAAATGGAAGTGCAAGGTCTGCAGTGGGGACAGAACATAAAATTTCAGAGACCCAAAGGTCATTCTGTTCACCACTGGTGAATTTAATGGGGCAGACAAGCTTTCCTACCTGGGTTCTGGTTATAAAAAGGTCCTCCATTCATCTGGTTCTGAAGGCTTGTCTGTGATGTGATGGAAGGAGGACGCCGATATGGCAAAGACCCCCCTATTGTCGGGGGGGTGTGTCGAGATGCAGGCCTGTTCATGCTGTAGAACTGAACTGGGTGACCTAGGTTAAAAAGGGAAATGTATTAGCAAAAAAAAGAATGATGCCTGCCTTTTTTGTATCTGCATTCAAGTTTCAAAGGCTTGGAAAGGTTTCTGGGTTTTTTTCTTTTAAGACAGTCTGCATCCTAGAAGAACTCGGCCACTTCAGCTGGCAGACTGGCTGCAGGGCACTGGATGTCTCAACAGCAACACAAACAACAACTCTCCCAATTGCCTGTACTCAGCACTGCTTACATAAGCCAGTATGAAAATACAAAGGTGTCTAAGCTACAAAGCTTCAGAATAAAAGAAAATAATTCCCAGTTATCTATTTTAAACAATGGATTACAATACTTTCTTGTGAATTCAGTTATTTATAAACCTGCAAAAAAATAACACTTCAGAATCCTGCAAAAACTACACCATTTCCAGGTTTCAAGGCTGTTACTTTCTAGAACTGAAAAACACAATACTACGTATCTTAGTGCTGGTTAGAAGATATGCAGAGAATCAGCTCAGCAGAAGAGAATGTCAGAAACTGCTTGAAGGATGGAATAAATGAAGTTATACTCAGAAACCCTCTTTCAGGGAGCTGTAAATTAAAATAACTCCTTTAAAACTTGCTCTCTATTTTCATTACTTCCTCTATTCAAGTCATTAATCCTGAACCTAAGCAAGCAATAAATGAAGCAAGCTATCTTCTGTGTTCACAGAAAGTTCTCTGGATTTTATACTGTATGTAATAGTAAGCTGGATTTATTATACCCACATGGTTTATTGCCCTCACAAACTATTCTGTCTACAGTATTTGTCCTAGAAGTAAATTTCAGAGTTTGCAAAAAACAAGGGATGGTTACTGTGGTTGAGGAGAAAATCAAATAGGGAAACAGAACAATGAAATGTGCAACTTTTAAAAAAACCTGCATTGTCTCCACTACGTTTTGATTGCTTTGCAAAACTTCACACTGAATCAGTAAATAAAAATGCAAGTTGTTTGCTGTTATTTGCTTCTGAGAGCAAATGCATGAACTAGAGATTCACAATCCTCCTGCTTTGTACACATACATATTATTTTAAAAAACGTATTTTTTACAGATGAGGAACAGCTAAGAAAGAATCCACCCAGTATATGAGCTTTTTCACATTTTCCCTGATGCATCTTTCCAATGTGTCTGTCTTTCTGTTACTTAAGAAATTGGCGGTGATTGGAGAGAAGGGAGAAGAAACAGGGATAAGAGGTTTATAAGGATCAAAATCTACAACCTCATAAACAGTGAATTATCCAGTTTCTTCAAATACTTTATTTCAAAGAAGCCATACAAGCAACCTCACTAACAGCACAGGGAAGCAAAAGATCTTAAAACTAGTAAGGAACCTGGAATTTCTTTTATGGAATTCTGAATGTGAATTTACAGCCATTAAAATATTAATCTCTGCTTGATTTTCACTTGTTAAAAATACAGAAAAATTAAGAACTGGGATACTGACAGTGCATCAAAAATGGAAAACTGATTGAGGCCCCATATGCCACAGCTCATCTTCTCAACATGAAAGTAGTTTAGACATCAGGATCATCTTCTGATACCAAAATTCATCACATTTTAGAAAGCTCTAGTCACAGTTATGGATTCTAGTGTGTTTTCTAATTTCATATGAGCCATAGCCCCTCAAACTAAATGCAATTTCAAGAATGCTTCTGGAACCTGGTGCAATTCTTACTAAGAGAGATGATAACTAATAAACACACAAACCAACTCACACCCTTCTGAGCAGCCTCTCCTATAATGAAAAGTAACAAAACATGAGTAACTGCACAGGATTGTGGCTGTCTAAAGGAGATCTGTACAATGCAGGTGTACCTCCTCAGCAGAAGGTGACACAGGACAGTGGTGTGGTGAGTAACTACTACACACTGCAACTTCAGCATGTGAGAAAATGAAAACTGCAGCAATGAAAAAAAGGAAGTTGCAATATACACCCTAAGTACCACATATTAAACCAAAATGCTTCAATACTATTCTGCATAACAAAAACTTGTATTTTACACAAAAAACCCTGCTCTTTTTATCAATTAATTGAAGGGAGACTTGTTGCTTGAAAGCATTGGAGAGACAAGTCATATAAATTATACTTTGCTAGATGCACTTTTTATTTTTTCCATTAATGAAAGAGAATAATCAGACCCAGAACTATCAGTGCTGATTCCCTCCAAACATAACCATTCTATGAAGTTCTCAGTATCTACACAGAAATAAAATTACAATTCAATAAATAATTATATAACTGTAAAAGCCATCAAATTATAAAATTAAATTATTGCTGTTCATAAAACTAGCAGACCTTCAATTGTCTACTACTACCTTATGGTTGAGTAGTAGCAGATATTTTCTAGTTATAATTAAATTGTTGAAGTAATTATTGATCACTCCTGCTGAAGTAACTTTGCAAAGCCTTGGCTCATGATCACATCTGGGTCCACCTGCCCAGCAGCTGGAGCAGACACTCACCTGCAGAGGGTGTGGAAGAAACAGCGGGGGGAGTTGGAGAGGTGAAGCCATCAGCAAGGGGCTGAGCTCCTGCAGCAGCAGCAGCGTCTGGGGCAGCGGAGGAAGGGGCAGGAGCAGGAGGAGTGGGGGCAGGAGCAGAGGTAGCAGGAAGGGGAGAAGTGCCAGCTGAGCCAGCAGGGGCTAAGTGAAGAGAGGAGGAAGAGGTGGAGTTAATAAGGAGATATGTTAGCAAGGATTAGAGAGAGCCTTTGACTATTCAGTGTTAGCTATTTATTAGCTGCATAGTATTTTAGAATGCATGAGATGAGAGAACAATGGAGCTGTTAAAGAAAGGCTCATTCC
This sequence comes from Acropternis orthonyx, assembly GCA_035583155.1. Lineage (NCBI taxonomy): Eukaryota > Metazoa > Chordata > Aves > Passeriformes > Rhinocryptidae > Acropternis > Acropternis orthonyx. The sequence goes on along the minus strand of JAWWEU010000163.1, from coordinate 25,387,000 downwards.
TATGTAGATGGTAAATGAGGGTCAAGCAAATCCACCTCTTTTCAGATCTGAAGGGAGCAACCCAGAACTTTTCACTGAAAGCCACTACTTTTGAAAGATGTCTTTACCTTTTGTTATTTATGCTTCAATCTGCAGCACGGTCATATTTGAGCTTTTGTATGAATTAGAAAATATAAAGAGGAAAACAAACTATTTCCATCTCTGTTTCAAAAGCGCCACATATTTCAGATCACACTGCAAGCCAACTATACACTCGTCTTCACTGAAAGGGTTGGACAAAGGGAAAAGAAGTACTAATAATACTTCCTGTTTCTGGAAAGACTAGGGCCATTACACTGAACAAGTACCTCTCCGTGACAACTCAGGCTTGCATTAATGTACTAAAGATTTACTCTATGCCTGCCTCTCATTTCATCTAATTTTCTAAAAACATGCTTCTACATATCTGCATAAACAGCCAATTAAAAAATACTCATGTGCTTAAAAGGACAATGGAAATGTTTCCCTCAGCCCACTGAAAAGGTGCTGTGTCCTAGCTTGTCACATGCAGGCAGTCAGGCAAAAAATTCTGATAAACCAATTAATACATAAAAGGAGCATAACAGCACATCAGATACTCTCAGAAAAGATACTACTTGATTCAAACTCATCTTATCAATAGCAGTGAACTCTGAGGTTTTCCTTGGAGTTTAGGAAACTACAAATGCTCAAGGTTACTGTTGAATCAGAAGGAGGAACAGCAAGTTTCCATTTACCTGGATAGACACTAGGAGGAGATGGTGTGGGAACAGCAATGGGAACACCTACACTTCCACTTCCACTGTTCTCTCGACTGCTGCTCCGACTACTTGGGTGGCTTCCTCCACTACTCCCACTGCTGCTGTAAGAAACCAAAATAACCAGGACATGAACATGCTGCTGTGCATGCTGAAATGTAAGATCCCTCACACAGCACCTTATTAAATCACAGAAATAATACGGAACAAGAGAAAAGAAGAAAGGATGATGTAAACCTAAACAAAGCTGGATTTTCCTAAAATTCTTCACTTTAACTACAACACAGCAGGTTTTTCAGTTACTCTTAGTGAATTTGCCCAGAAATTAAACACTTCGGGAACCTTGTCCAAAGTACATCATTCCAGGATTGTTAAATGCCTATGGACCAAATACAGACCATTTTCCTTTAATTTTAAAACATGTGGACTGCTTAGACTGTGATTCATATGCTTTCACATGAGAAATTGCAAGCTAAAAAAGGGAAATTCAGATTTCTTGTATTTTAAAACTACACCTGTTTAGCCATCCTCAAGTATTTATGATGTTTAAAAAGTAAGGATTTCAAGGTAAGTATTTAGACCTATCACATCATGAAACTTTTTATTCTAGAGAAAAAGCCAGTCTTCTGCAGAACCTTTGGTAAGACAGTTCAGCTTTATTCTGTATTTGAAATTATCAATATCCTCAAAATACTATGCTCAATTTCAGCTACTCAATCTGTAAACATCAAAGGCTGTTCAAAAATGTCAAGTGCAGCCATACTATGCAGCCCTTCAACATGTATACAAAGTCCCCAGTTTTGTAAGCATTTAGTAAAATAGCATCACAATATACCTCCTGGAAAGACTACACAATTTTAGTAATTCATTAAGTATCGTAACTGTAAGCACTAAAATTCAGGTGAATAGAGGGATTATGTGAATAATCTCAACATAATCCACTATTCTGGTTTCCTTAGCGCTCGTTCTCATCGTGCCACACAACGCTGCCAGCGCACGCGACGGACCAGAGGCAGCGCGGCGGGTTCGGTGCTGGCAGCGCAGTCGGTGCGCCCGGGCTGCCGGTACCTGTAAGTGCGGTTCCTCTGGTTGACGGAGGCCGTCCTCACGGGGCTTTGCTGGGAGGGGGCCATGTTGCGCGTGGGGCTCGGCACATAGTCGTTGGGCACCACCGGGGGCCGCACCGGCTCCAGCGTGCGATATGGAGAGTGACGCCTGCACCGGGGACAGAACCAAAGATTTTCCATTCTTTAAAAGGCAGCTAGTCACTAACACAAGCTAAAAAAAATGGGGGTTTTCTGCTACTTTGCAGTACCTACTTTGTAGGATGATTAAAAAAATATTAGGGATGTTCTTCATGTACTTCAGTCTTCCTGTTAATACACCCTGTGTTGCACATCCCATTCTCGTTTTAAAGGTATGCCATTATCTTGCATTACAATAAAGCACCACGGTCTGTATGTATATACATAATCACATACCAGCAAACAGCATTCATCCCACTTACAACACATTTTCCTAAGGTCAAAGTCAAGTTCATAGACTTAACAGGAAAGCACTTTTATCACATACAGCACAAATAAATAATGAAGAGTGCCTTGTACTAATTTTTCAGTTGTTGAACGCCACCTGTGTAAGCCAACAGTTAATGACATTTTACTCTAAAGCACACAGTGGTAAGTGTTCTGCTATGAGAAAAAGGTTCCTGTTGGGAAAGGCTGATCATGCCCACTGTATTCTGGCAGAAGCACACTAACATATAAGATATGAACAGTGTAAGAGGATGAAGATCTAACACTTCTTGATCTTTGTGAATGGTTAAAATAAAACCAAAAAACCCTCACACTACAGAAAAAGAAGGAATCTTCCGCCTTTTCCCTTCTGTTCACCAAAGCCATTTACCCATTCAGTAACTGCACTTACCCAATAGTTCCTTTTCCTGACATTGGTGGACTTGGTGGCTTCTGGGTGGGTGGTGTTGTACGAGGAAGCCCACCCATCTTCATATTCTGTGTGCTGACCTGCAGGAAAGAATGGGGAGAGAAACGGCCTTCACTAAGCTCACGTTCTGGGGGCAGAGACACTGAGATGCCTGTAGCAATTAACACTAAGTAGGGAAGGTTTAAAAAAAAAAAATAAAAAATTGAGAGGCCATGCGTTTTATATGCAACTTCCACTCTGCTAGAAGTCAAGAGTTGTGCTCAAAGGACTCTTAATTACACAGAGGTTTCAAAAATTGTATATACAAAAAAGTGAATTTGCCTTCAAGCTATCACATAAACATGAAGTCACTGACAATAGGGACACTTTACCTAGCTTGGCTGAACCTCCCAGTCTTCTTCTGAGATAAAGGCAGTTATTTCACATTGCACTACTCAATGGTAAATTTGCAAAAACACTTTTGAATACTGTTTAGAAACACTAAAGCTTATCTAATAGGTCGTAATCTAATGTGACTTATACAGAAGTCAAAGTTATCTATAAATACGATCCATTAATGTTTTAATGTTTTCACAGCATGTAAATTTTTAAAGACAATATTTATTGTAAATATTAGTTATGTACATGTAAAACATAGGGAGAAAGCTATATAGAGAAAAAGACAAAGATGCACACTTTTTCTCTCCCCACCAAATTTGTAGCCATTTAATCTCTAAGAATTTATAAATAAATGGACAGGGAGAAAAATATTTAGCAGTGATGTGATGTAACTGTGGTTTGTCCATTTCCCCTCTCTCAGGTTAAAATACTAATGAAGTAAATGTTACATGAAATAATTTACTCTAACTTCTTTCAAAAACCCATTTGCATTCCTGACTGATTGATCAATTTAGGAATCATAAACAATTGTTACCAATGTAGGCCTTTTGCTTCTCTCCAGTCTGCCAGCCAAGCATAATTCTCTCAACGCACGTGTCCTTACAGGAATCACTACACGGTCTGCTTACAAAACAGCCTGGATTCATGAATGCTTAAACTACTGCTTAGACACAGAGATATTCAGCAAACCTGAACAAGTATGCTTACGTCCCTTTCTCTGTTCTTCCTGTCATGCTCTATTTCACAGTGTTTCTTCTTTCCAAAACATAAATCTGCCCCCACCTCCCATATAAAAACGAAGCAGTGATCAAAGCACTCAGAGTATTTGCAAACATCGTTAAAGGCAAATTACTCCTTTAAAATTTGACTGTAACAACTCACTTAAAATCTTGGCAATGTTTAGATTTGTGAATTGATAAATACTGACAACAGTGTGAAGAGCAATATATTCAGTATTCTAATCCACTGAATCTTGATTCTCTGGCTCTAAATAATTCCAGTGCTATCACATTTTCAATCTGCTGGGAGGAAAATAAGACCAAGCATTGGAAGTGGGTTTTTTTGTCAGACTCAAAACCAGATGTTTGGATTTAGTTGTGTAAGAATACTTTGTAATGTCAATTTAAGACAAAATTATTTTACACAGCACTGTAAAGTCCTTTAAGCCAACTCTAAGCAACAAGAAATCTAAAGTTAATTCAAGTGAGGGATGAGGTAAGCACTGATCTACAACTACTTGAAGGGAAAAGGGTAGTGTAAAATGAAGTATATTTTATTCTATACACGGAACATTTAAGGAATAGCAAAATCTGGGGTTTTTTTAAAGTTGCAGCACCCCCTGTAATTCCTCTTTAATTATACACGTCTGTTTCACCCACTTACCTATTTGGATTATTCAAAAAAAACCCTAGAAACAAACAAAATCCACCTAAATTAAACGCTCACTGAACTGTCACTTGCTGTATTTCAAGTAGCCCACGCAGCCTCTGGTTTTTGGATGACACAAACAGATCGGTCTGTGCCCCTGAACAGCGGACTCATTTAGGTGTTTTAACTGCCTACACTATTGTTTTGGGCCAGACGATATAACCACTTTACAGTTTGTATAAATCTAAAGTTTATGTTAACTGTACAGTTAATATAACATTTGATATATTTAACAGCAGAGAACCTTATCATTTTATATAAAATCATTGCAAGAACAAAAATGAACTTTTATGCTTCCATGGGACTACAGCTACCCAAAAAAAAGAGAACAGCTGACGTGGAGGATGCCGTAACATCACACCACATGCAGTAAAAAGTGGAGGTAATACTTGCCTGACTTAACACAGAACTCCAGTGACTGCTAGATAGTTCATTAACACTGCCAATAAACATATCCTTGACATAAGATGGGAAAAAAGCTTCCTAAAACGTGTCCAAACAAAAAGCAATCCCCTTTTAGCCCAGAAACTTAGTCCCAAATAAGCTATCCCCAAAAACAGACTACGCTGAAAGAGAGGGAAATGCACTGACAGTAAGCTTAGTTTCAGGGGTTTTGAAATGACTTCTCAACATTGAAATTGAAATGTTCAAAGGGCAAGTAATTAAAACTGACAGGGTTGTCTTCAAATCTGACAGGACTGATGGCTTTAAGACCAGCTACCCTAAATTAAACAATCCTATGCAAGTAACTTCCTCCTGACTTATTGCCAAATAATCACAAAAGAGAAATTAAAAATATAAAATTATTTCACTGTTTCTGATCAAAAGGGACAGATCTGGGGAAATAGAAGTATTCAACACCTTAAAAGAAAACCTAAACCTATACAAGTTGCAACTTCAGCTGAGATACAAATATTGTAACGTTTCCAAATGTCTCCTATGCCAAATTCTACTTGGGGAAACAAAAAAGGAAGGCCATTAATGTCCTCTCTCTTCCAAACTTCACTCTATTGCCTTGTCCATTTTGCACATATGGTTGTAAACATAGTTTCCTTACACAAATCCTCATCCACACACCTCTCTCTTACAAACTTCTAAAATTTAAGCACCCGCTAGAACTCAAGGTCGCATTTGCTGTGACGTTCCAACAATCCGCTTTCTGGAGTAAGCTGGTGTTTGCCAGAAGTTGCACTGTTTCTGACATCATCTCCTCTGGTTCTGCACAGGTGGAACTACCCAGATGCAGCTGATTTAACGAGAGGGTGAAAGCAGAGCACTGCATCTCTCTGTTGGTGGTTTGTTCGACCGCAGGACCCCACAGATCTAGGGTTGGTTTCTAGTTTAAAGCTTGCAAATCATTTTAAGAAAACGCATGGCAAAACAGAGCCTGCAACCAGAAACACGGAGCAGTATCTCTGCCTTTGCTCACAGCTGCCAAGGCAGGTAGCCACCGTGCTGAAACCAGAAAAACAATGAGAGGCAGTAATGGTTTGGGCACAAAGCTTATTCATGTGAAAACAGGAAGACAACCCTGCGAGCAGACAAGTATGGCATAGGGCCTGTGCAGAAAGCATGAAGGGATTTATCCAAATTTTTTTTATGGGTTTGTTTTTTTTTTTTTGCCTCTTCCCACAGAAGAAAGGTAAAAAAATTATTCCCAACTGAAGTTACATGGTGAAACACCAAATAATTCTAGTGAGATCTTCATTAAGGTTTTTTTGCTGGATACCTTGCAGAAGCTTTTTATACATGAATTAGCACATGCACTACAGAAAATAATGTCTTCTACAAAAGCTGAAACTTCTGTCAGTAGTGCAGCTGGAATTGCAAGTTTTGTTAAGGAAGAAACTGCAGAAACCACTTAAAAAGATCCTTGGTAAGTAAGACATCCTGGAGGATGCTCTGAGATCCAGCCCCTCATTAACACTCATACAATGAACTGTAAAGAAATGGATCCCTATGGACCATTCTGTTTCAAAAGGGTACAATGGTATTTCATTCTACATTTTCTATATTGAGCTACAGTGCCAGTTTTAGAAAAGTACCATCTGATAACCAGAGCCCTTAGAAAAACTACTGTTTTAACTTTTTTAATAATTAAGATGTATTTGTCCAATTTCTATTTTTGGCAACTAGTTTTTCATAGATTCCAGTGATTCAATCACCATCTTATGGTCCAACATATATGACTGAGTTTCCTTCATAGTTACATTTTTATAAACATTTAACATATTGAGTTTCTTTAGCATTCCACTGTATAAGAAATTTTTAGTGAAATAAGCTGATTAAAACTGATAAATCCTGCAGTTCATTCAATTTAGTTCTTGGGAATGTTTCCACAAGCAAAAAAAAAAAAAATCACCGCACAAGAAGTGCAGAAATACATAGTTGGTCAGATATAAGAGCTGGTCAACAGACTGCAAAAACTATTTGCACCCACGCCCCGTATTTATGCAGCTGTGAGGCTTTTACCTGCAACAAAGCTTTCAATGCACATGTTTACTTTTCTGAAGAACATCTCATTGTCAGTTCAATTACCAAAATCAAGTGAGGTTTGTTTCTCCTTGGTAGGGTTTTTTTTCCGAAAATCCTGAATACCAGATATTCCACACACTCAAATCTCAGGAGATACTTTCTAAAGCAGGACTAAGGCAGAAATTTTTTAATGGTGCTTTACTGTCACATTGTATTTTCTAGAACTTTCAGGATGTTAAAAGAATCATCTTTTGCCCAAAATCTAGTAAGAAAAAGTGTCCCATCAGTGATGTTTCATGGATTATATTCAGAAACTTCAAGCGGCAATTTTATATCCAATTCCAGGAAAAAACAAACCAGGGCTGAATGAAAACCACCTTCCCACGCCTTGCCTTGGCTTGTTAATGCTACAGAGATGATGAACAGATTTTTGGCCCATCATCTACTACCTCAAAGTAAATTCCTTTGCAGGCTGTGCTCAGCCACTGAAATACTTACTGTGCATGCCTATATGCTTTTCAGCTGATTAACCAGTTTACAGGGAAGGGAAGTATATAAGTTTCAGTCCTGTTTTGGCAAATGACCACAAGCAGAAGCTCCAGCAAGTGAGCCTGCTTGTTTTACCAAATCCACCTATGTAAAGTAATGGAAGAACCAAGTCTGGTAAATACAAAAAGGCTTAAACAATGTCATTATCAATTAATTTGATGATAGGAGATGCTACAGATACTCCTCTAAGTGACCCAGACACAAGCACAGTTAGGCTTGCTACAGTCAATCAGTTTAATATTGCAGCTGATAGCTAAGACTGAGGTTTTTTTGCAGCCATGAAAAGCAAATGCAGGCTAAACACTTCATATCGAATCACTCATGGGTGAGGTAAAATAACCATTCACACAGAACTGGGGTTACTAACTGCCTTGTAGTTTTCTTCTTTCAGCCTGATGCATGGTGACTGTAGTGAGACAAAGAACAGCTCAGGTACACCGAGACATGCTATGCTGCTTTTTGCCTTTATTTGTTTTTTCTTTTAAACCCTCTGGTTTTGGCAATGAGAAGTTGATTGACATACTGTGATTTCTCAAATCAAAGTTCTAATCAGGTTCACTCTAGTAAAAATAAAGAAATATTTTAACTGGTGTTATAACGAAAAATGCTATTTTCATTCCGAACCTATAAATAGAAAAAAATATTTTCTCTGAAAAGCTGAAGAGACTTATCACCACTGCAGATGATGCATAGATATAGCAGTTCACACATAATCTATAAATATACAATTTTAAAACCTTTTTTAGGATAGTTATTACTTGTTTATAAGTGCAACTGCAGAGAGCAACAGAGAAAACTGAATTTGGAATTTTTTTTTTTTTTTTAGAACACTGAGAAAACAATTGTCCAATATGCACTGTCCAGAATAAGACATACTCAGCATCAGAAGTATCCGTTTTGTGTAGACAGAAATTAAAATCCAGGGTGGAGATATATTTTGCCATCCTCAAATTAAAAGCATTAAAACACTATGTGAGTTGAAATACTATATGCCTCACACACTTTAGTAAAAACAAATTTCAAATTACATGTGAGAATTCTCTCATTTATTAGAAGTTTTCCATTGTTATCAGATGTGCACATACACTTAAATATCTGACTAAAAGTACCATCTGGCCAATTTCACAGGGATATATACAGAAATACCTGGTTTTACAGGCAACCTTCTCAGGAATTTGCAGGATTTTCTTTTAGGCTTTTCCAGCCCCAGAAAATACTAAAAAGTATTTCACATCAACTTGGAACTCCCTGTAATTCGTATACTCATACTACTTATTAGCAGTCTATGTTCTAAAATACAGTTCCCTCTTTAACTATGGCAACGGCTACTAAAAAACTTTCATTCCCACTCTCCCCAAACCAGCTGCACTTCAGGAGGAGGAGGATATCATAATAGTCAATAAAGGCTATAACCTATCTATTAATTAATGTGCTATGAACTCCACCATATTATCATATAATTCCATTTAACTGCTTGTCTAATTGATTTGATGCTTTTTATTGATGCTTCTGCAGCCACTAAGACTAACATTTTAAACCTCTAAGATCCTTGAGAATCAGACACACTTCAACCTGAGTTCTTTGATGCCCTATTCATTTGCTATTCAACTAAATAAAGCATTTAGCTTGTTATTTAAGAGTTCTTAAGTATTTTACACAATTACCGAATTTGTGAAAGTTTCCATATATGAGTGCCTCTCAGTATTTAAATACTGCTAGCAGTTTTTGAAAAAAATTAAGAATACTGCAACTTTAAAAAATAACACACAGATTTGAATTTGTTACACACCTTTGGGAGCCCATCATCTGAGCAATTTCACACGGAAACTTTAATCCCAATTAAACCATAACTTACGCCGTATATAGGATAAAAAGAATATTACACAGGGGGAGGCTCATTTTCAGCTGCTATCTATTCACTGTATCTTTTTGCCTACACAACATCCCTCTTGCAAATGATCTGGTAGATATGCTGAAGACAGTCGATATTGTGCTACAAAGCTTTTAAAATTAACTGTGTTAGCTTCCTTTCATAAACACATCATTTTATATCACAAAATGCTTATCTGCAATGAAATCACTCCACAGAAGTTCTGCTACAAAGAAGGGAGAGCAGGTGTTGTTCTAAACAATCAGTAACATTCATGATAATCATCTCCCCGTGTGTAATAATCTCAGAAGAAGAAGAATGGAAATCCAGCCCTGGGGTTTCTTACCTTAAATCTAAGCAACCACTTAATGCATAAATGGAGCAAATAAAAGAGGTAAGGAAAAAAAGCATTGAAAGGTTAGTTGGAACTTCAGGATATGAAGAGAAAGGAAAAAGAAAGAAAAAAGTTAAGCATTCAGCATTAACAAAATAATGTATCAGTTGATCATAGAAAGAGTGGTTAAAGCAGAATGTCATGAACAAAGAATCTTTGAGCTGATACTTTTAATATACATTGACCACAAAGCCTTCAGATTAATACTTTGAAATTAATATTCAAATGCTTGTACACTGTTTATTCAAGTTCTTAGAGTGATAACAAAAAGGCAGCTTCTTTCAAAATGGATCATGAGATCTAGATGGATTAACTTTAGAGATTAACTTATTTGAGCTGTCAAAGAATAGCCTTATCAGTGAGGCTGAGCTCACTTAAACTGTTTACATGTATTAGCACATTTACACCTAGCTGAAATAGAAGTCTCTAAAATAATAAACTAATATATCTTCTTTCTGAGACAAAGTGGTTAGTTAACTTGATGTCATGAGGTTTCTCTTGAACAAAGATCAAGAGCAAATCATTAAGTCTTGTAAGAAGTACAACACTCTATATGAATACTGCACCAAATATCCACATTTTCTAAGATATAAATTAAGACTTTAACTAACAGTAAAAGCTTATTTTAAAGCCTAAGTGCTAGCTTTTTGTCACTAAATCCTGCACCTTACTGGCGCAATACCATATATCTTCTTTCCCCATAATTTCTCTTAAAAATACAAGTCTTTCCTTTTGAATGATCTGTTTTCTGTTCAGTTAATCTAAATGTACCGTTACGTTTCTTACACTTTCTGTAACACCAAACATTAAATACTCAGAATCTCAACAGTACACCACCCAGAGTGAGTAATCTGTTTCATCCATTTAGAAGAGAACCCTACTGTATTAAGAAAGAAACATAATCTGATTTACTAGAAAATCTCCTGTCTTTGATCAATGAACGAATATGGTCTGTGCTTCACAGAACTACACTGGAGAACCAGGTTGCCCTGTAGTGGCCCGAGTGGTCAGTTACACTGGAAGGTGCCTAAGCAGAGACCTCAGCAGCACTGCCTGACAATTACAGTGCCTTAACACACACCCCTCTGAATGGATCACTGGGGTTTTTTTCCATCCTCTTGACTGAAGAACTCTTTGGAGGGAAGAACAGATTGGAAGCTTTTGTAACTTGGGAAACATTTGTTAAAAATTGAAAGCAAGTCTCTTTCACACAGAAGTTTCTTTAGATTTTTGCAGCCTTGTAGCTTCAGGGCAGGAAGATGAGGAGGGACTGCTGGATGATACAGAGGCAGTTGAATTCTCTCACACCTATTATGAAACCATACTGCAGAGCACCCTTTCCCGAACATGGTACTCACTGCTGGTTCAAATTTCTGAATGGAAGAAATAAGATGTTCAAGTGCCTATAGTACTTCTCTCAGTATGGCATCCCAAATTTCTTGGCCATAGATCCTCCCTTTTTCTCCTGTATTATTTTCTGTTCAGTCTGTCATCTTTCTCAAGAGTTCCAATGAATGCCTGTTGCATTAGCATTCTGACTGTCCTGAAAATACAAAACTCTGGGTCCGAGTACTAGAGGGGAAGCCCTACAGCAGAAAAAGGACAAAGAATACAGACTGAGGCACCCTGATGCTAACCGGAACTTTAATGCTATTTATGCAATAACTCCTTCTGAATGCTCATTTGAAGGGAAAAGTATCACAGCTGAAACAATAAAGACCTATAAACAGGCAAATTTAAGGCTTCTATCTCTTTTCTTTTTTTCTCTCTGTTCTACAGCCAGAGATCTAGTAAACTAATCTGTACTCAAGCAGAACAAAACCAACAAGTTCACAAGCACAACTGGCCATTTTCTCCTCATCGGCAAGAGAGTTGTCCTTTCTTCTGTCCTAAATACAGGGTTAACCTGATTGGAACATATCTATGATTCTAAAGATAGCGTGATTTCAAGTTCTCTGCTTACTGCTTCACAAGTATACAACACTTCTTCATTTTCTATATAAATATAGTGCATTGTCAATATCATTTGTAAGATGTTCCAAGTATATCACAAACGTAACAAATGGATGCAAACGCACGTTCGAGTCATCATCCATTTGATGAACTATGTTCTTTCAGAAGAACGTAATTCATTGCATCACAGTAGTGAGTACAACTCTGCTACACTGAGGTAAGTGGGATACCAATTATAGCGATTTAGAGACAGTGCTAAATAAGATTGTGCTGCAGAGCAATTAAAAACTATTCTTTAATGAGTTTTTAAATTATCTCCTTAAAAAAAAAAAGTGATTATTAAAATATTAGCAACAGCAATCCTACAGGTTAATATGCTCCATCCATATCCAGAAGGAGTTATGCTGACCTGCATAAATTCAAAATTTGTAATAAGATTTTAACACAAGAGTGATAATAATTTCCTGGTCAAATCTCTAGTTATTAATGTTGGTGGGTTTTTTGTTTGGTTTGGTTTTCTAAATCGAGCTTAAAGAGTCACCTGTCTTTTTTATATCTGCATAGAGGTTGACTCTTTGGGTAAGACTCTTTCTCTTAACAGACAGGATGTAAAGAAGACCTTGCATAAAACTGCTTGGGAAAGATATTTAATGGAACTGTTCAGAATTTGAATTTTAAGAGTTAGGTTAAACAACATATTGACATTTAAACAGCTGTCCAAGCAAACAATTCAGATAGAATAACATAGATAACCTATTGCAGTTAGGAGTCAGGCAAAAGAAATTCTGGTGTTCTTAGACTGGAAGAAGCATCTTACCTTACTGCTACTTAGCAGGTTTACAGATTTGTTAGTTTGTCATGTAAAAAGGACACCACTTTGTGTTATTTACCTTTCATTTCCTGGAACTTTAAGACTGTCAGTTTTCTCATTTCCGTATTTGTTTTCCTGGCAGCACAAGTTAACAATGAGCTCACACCTGCTAAGACTGTATTTACATTTAGGATGTGCTTTTAAAAATGTGTATCTAATCTCACCCATGGTATTACTGCTGTTGTGTATGCTGATCTAACAGCCACCAGTTGTGTCTCAGTCTGATCTTTGCCCTGAAATTCCTTCTTTTTTTCTAGTCTTAAAAGGGAGAACCAGCTGGCTTCGAACTTGGCAGTAATATTCCCATCCCAAAACCCCATGCGGCACAAAAGTTGTAGAGAGCTCACTTTAACAAAGCGTATCACTGGGTTTGTGTATAACTGACTCTGACAGAAAGAAGAAAAGGGAGCACATAATACCTCTCACACAAACCCTTTCTTTGGGTGAGCATTAAAGTAAACTGGTGGCAGTTACAGCTGGATCATACTTTGTGGTGCTGATTCGGGCAGAAAAGTGATGGTCATTAGCCTTTCAGTCCCCAGGTGTATCCCCGGCAACTGACTTAAACAATAACAGCAGCATCACAAGGTAGCATTCAGAAACATTTTAAAAGGTGAGACTCACAGTCCCAAGTATCCTAAGAAATAAGATTCAGTGGGTTTGCAAGGTTTAGAAACAATGGGGCAAGAGAAGGGGAAGGGGCAACTGGAAATCGGACAGGACTCCTCTTATGTTTATAGACACACTGTCCAGGCAAGAAGAAACTGGTATATTATCATAAAAAGCATCAGATTATTTTGAAAAAATACAAAGACAATGTATTTGCAGTTTGGCTGTTTCAACAATATCACCTACCTTCACTCCATGTCCAATATCATCTAGAATTGTATAATCAATAGGTTTCCTGATGTAGCGAACTGGTCGCTCCAGGTTAGCTGGTGCAATGATTTTGTGAGTTCTTGAGGTGTTTTTGTTTGTAGTCAAGATACCAATTTCTCTTCTAGCAACTTTCTCTTTGTGAATGTCCACCGTCTACAAAAGACGCAGTGTATTTACTAACAGTGGTATGCATTGGAATACAGAGTCAGTATTAAAAAAAATTCAATCAGTTCTAATGTTTTGATCTCTACACTGTGCTAAACATATCACTACATACACTTGATTACATCATCTTTCTTCAATTCACTGTTGAATTTGCCACCTCTAAAGCCACAACAATAGCTATGGGTTCTCTGGGTTTTCTGTTACCCTCACTCTTTACAGTTTTGCAAAATTCCTTCTCCTTCTTAGTAATTCACATGAATTTACTGACACTGTTTTACAAGATTTTTCCCTTGTCCTTTTTTTATTTTACAACTGCTCTTTAAGTTTGTCTTTGAAATGGGCACCAACTAGATGAAGTATAAGGATACCTTCCCAAACCTTAATTTTACGACCTGAAAAGCTAACCATAAGCAGGTTTCCTTACACTGTAAAAGTTTGCTAAAGTAGGACTGATAATCATAGAATAAAATTGCACTCAGACAAATTAAAAAAGTATTTCAGTCATTACAAGTACTCATCACAACGCAATTATTAGATTTTAGAGGGTGCTGCATACTAATTTATCCAAAATAAAGCCAGAGGTTAAGCCCAGTGCCTTCACTAAGGTCAACACTGAAAATCCCTTCCTTTACATATTAAAATTAGTACCACAGGAGAATCTTTGGTACAAGACAAAGCTCTGCTGAAAATTCATTGCCTAAAAACATGTTCTTGAATCTTATTAGGTAACAAGAGTAGGAAAATGTTACCAAAAGGTCTATCTATCCCTTCCAGGAAAATCCCTCTCTTAGATCATGGTGCCTGGAGTTACTTGCCTCATTTAAAACAAAAATAATTCCTTGTTCACAGAACACCTTTCCTTAGAGGAAATTTGCCAGAACTGTGAACAAACAACTTCAGCTACAGGATAAAAAACAAAAGTAAGAAAACAGCTAGAATAACCAGCATTACGATTTCTAAACACTCATAGGATTTCTTTCACCACTTCAGCAATCATGAATGGCACCAGAAACACTTCCCACAGTCGCTAGACAGGTTCTCCAGTATCTGAGGAACTGGTACAAATGAGAACTCATTTTCATAGCACACTTTTTTTTCCATTTTATTTTCCTGTGGGCAGGGATTGGAGCAGTGGGGTTGGTTACACTGTTTTACCCTTTTGTTTGTGCTACTGATAGCAAAACAAGCAAAACTGAACCTGTGTTACCTTGTGCAACCATCACAACCTTTAAAATTACAATAAAAGTAAAAATAAACAAATAAACAAAAAAACCCCGCACTATTTCCAAGAATTTGCTTCTTCACATTATTTCCAGAGAAGGATTTCCACAAATACCAGGGGCGCTATATGGAAGCTTATATTACTATCATGAAGATTACCTAGTATTTCCCAGCAACATATTTTCAAGAGTTCACAACTTTGCTAGAATTAAGCACTTAATACTACAGCTTTGTCAGGTACATTTCTGCCACCTCCAGTTCCACCTGCCTAGAACTGTAAGGTTTCCACTAAAGGTGCACAGCTATTTCTTAAAATAAAGCTACAGAAGAATAGATTATTCAAGGTCAAAATATGTTAGCAAACATCTCTTTGGAAAGCTCGAGTGATTTCAGCAATGATTTGAAATTTAATAGGGGTATTTAAACTATCTGGGACACCCTCACAACCCACCCCCCCCCACACCCAATATATAAACTCTTCAGAAATTCACAGTTCATACAAGCTTAACAGCAACACATATATTTCTGCAGCCACTGAACAACTAAACCACCCTCCAATCAATTTGCCAAAGTCCTCCCCAAAGCCCCCAAAGACCAGGTCTATATGCCAGCCCCCAGTACAACAATGCAGGTCAGATCTTCACAGCTCTTATAGTACTACTGATGGTACAAGCGCCAGTGCAAACAGAGCACATCAACATTTTCCAGGCCAGAGCACCAACAGTGCACCATTCTGCATCCAGGGAAGATGTAATATTTTATCATCCATCAGAGGATTTTATCCCTTCTCTGTGCCAGACCTTTTTTCGCAGCATAGTAGGAGATGTTCTGAAAGCGATGGTCTACAGACTTCTGACCTCATCTGTTGAGGAGTGAGAGCACATACTTTCTTTATAAGCTAAAGATATGTGATTGCAGCAGGTTTGATACTACTGAAGAATTCAACCTCTTCTTCAGACTTCATCTGTGCTCTAGACATGTCACTAGAGAACTGCAGAGACACTGACTCTTGTATGTTCTTTGTCTCACAGGCCCATGGTATCATTTGCTAGAATATGCATTTCAAATCTACTGGAACACCAAAATCTTATGGGTCTGAATCTGGTCATTCAAAATGAGTTTATGCCTCGGACACTACACTCAGAGCCTTAATTTCAACCCATACATCAGAAACAAAGTAATTAGTGCAGGGTTGGCAAGATGATTTCTTACTTTCTATTTCTAAAGTTGCAGTGCTAGAACTCTGCAACTTTAAATATGTTCTCTCGGTATTTTCTTACACAATTGTCTACTAGTACAATGTGAGTACAGGTATTTAACGCAGGTTATTGTAGCAATGGTATCTTGGCACTCTGGAAACCTGTTTCCATGAATGGAAAGTGTGTTTTTTCAATGGGAGCTGCAAGTACAACCAGTTTCCTGAAGGACTATGGTGATCAGTAAGACATAACTACAGTAACAAACAATGAAATGCATAAAATCTAATTAAAAGCTGAAGTTCATCTAACAGGATTTCTCCTGAATTATGCTTCAGAACATCTCTTTTAACTTAAATAGTTATGGAATGATTAAGAGTATAAAAACTGCATATAAATCTGGTCCATACACCTAAAATTGTATTGAAAAGCATTTTGCCGGCAGTTTTTCAAAAATTTCATTTTCTTGTTTAGTAGACTGCTGAAGTCATGAGATCTTAATACACCTATAAAACAGCAGAAAGGAACGTTGAAGCATTCGATTAGTAGAGGAGTAACAAACATTACCCTGCTACTGCAGAAAATGAAAACATTTATCCTCAACACATGGGTAATTATTACCTCCAGTATTAGCATAAATCCGTTAAGGCAGACAGGAGAATGCTAGCAGAATGTTTTTTCAGCAGTTTAGAAAGTTCTGCTGATAAGTTTTTGGGGTTAGAGCTGGACCAACAAAACATCTGACTTTGAAAATCTGTTAGGAAAAGGAGATGGCATACACTGTCCTTCTACAACTTAAAACTCTGTTTTCTAACATGAAATGTTGGAATTCTGAGACCATTGTTATGCTTTTTAAGTTTTTTTTTCCACACAGCTGCATTAGCTTTGGCAAAAGCTTTTAAATGACAGCTTGTTAGAGATTAGGCTCATTACTGTCATCTTTTCATATGCTTTCCAAGATTCCTGCAGTAAGACAAGGGTCGGCTTAAGGGGAAAAATAAGTATGAACCACTGCATTTTTTTCCTATTAGGAATTTTCTGGCCATTTTGAAACACCAGGTTTCCATATAAAAACAGTATCAAGAACTATAAATGTTTAAACAGAAAAAGCATTAAATAACTTTGGGGGGTTCTCATAAAATTCACACTACTTACAATTTCATTTAAAAGACACTGAACTGAGTTTTGAGAAATATTCTCTTCTACTGGTAAGTGAAATTTCTTAAAGTTAGCACTTGCTCTGGTTTTAGCTGGGACAGAGTTCATTTTCTTCACAGTATGAGGTTAAGTTTTGGATTTGTGCAGCAAAATACTGTTGATAACACAGGGATGTTTTAGTTACAGCTGAGCAGAGGTTACTCAGAGTCAAGGCCTTTTCTGCCCCTCATCCCACCCCACCACTGAGTAGGCTGGGGGTGCACAAGAAGTTGGGAAGGGACACAGCTGGAACAGCTGGCCCCAGCTGGCCCAAGGAACACACCACACCATGTGGTGTCATGGTCAGCAGCACAAAGCTGGGGGGAGGCTGCCTGGGGAATGGCTGGGCATGGGTCAGGTGGTGGTGAGCAATTGATCTCTTGCATCATTTCTTCTTGGGTTTTATCTCTCTTTGTTATTTTCCTTTTCACTACAATTTATTATCAGTATTATCATATTTCAATTATTAAACTGGTTTTATCTCAAGTTTTCTCACTTTTACCCTTCTAATTTTATATCCATGGCCTGGGAGGGGGAAGGGAGTGAGCAGCCATGTGGTGCTTAGTTGCCAGCTGGGGTTAAACCACAGCAGCACTTTGAAAGTCTGTACTGCAGTGAAATTACAGAAATAAAGCTCTTCACAAGCTTTCATTTCTTCAACTTCTCAAAGCATTCTAATTTAAATTTATCAATTTATTGTTGGTCTGTTAGTCTTGCCTTTTAAAATTCAGTTTAAAAAAAAATCAATTTTAGAAGAAAACATTTCTTTATAGTGTTGCTGGGCTTTTATTTTTTATTAATCTTACTTGATGCAATTCAAACTAATTGCAAATTACCTTGAAAACTGGATTATTACTTTAAAATTAGTAATTGCCTAATTTTGACATGTTAGAGATGTGACATTGTCTCAACTCAAGCTGTATTTAATTTATACACAAAGAAAGAAATCATAACACTACAAAAATGCTGAAAAGCTACTTGCTCCATAAGCAGGTAATATATACTGTGTAAAATTAGCCTTGCATTACTATTTTTGAAAGAGTTTTACTATTCTTGTACCTTGCAAGAATAAGACCACTGAAAAAGGTTACAAGCGTTTACTGACTTACCAAAGCAAAGTCCAAGTGAACCTCTTACAGTGACCAAGCAGCTCACATGTGTTGCTCCAACCCAGCTCAGCAACACACGCTGACTACAGAGAAGTGCCAGTCTGCAGTACCTGCTCTCATGGCCACTATCATGGGAGTCAGATTGTAGAGAGGATGCAGTAGATTTCTCCATCATGCAGTGCCACTGGAGCTAACTCATCCCCTACCACTCACTTTAGTGGCAACATGCTTGTTTATATAATCAGAAGAGTTTTAAAAATTACTTGCTAATTAAAGAGATTCTATTAATTAAACCTGAAAACATTTCTCATCATACAAGTATTATAGCCTGAAAATCTGCCAGATTAATTTAAAGAATTTGGACGTTAACAGAGTGTCTGCTGACTTAAAAGCTGTAACAATTTTTTAAACAGTATAAATATTTATACATATTATCTATGTTTAGGATTTACATTCTTAGTCAAATACGAAACACTGCATATCATCTTAGTCTGGACAAGGTTGAAGAAGGCAAATAACAAGAGATTCACCAGCTTTCAGATCAAACCAAAGTAATTAGGGAGGCCCTGCAGAAAGACCTCACAGACTGGAGGACAGGGCAATCACCAACCATATGAAGTTCAACAAGGGAAAGTGCCGGATTCTGCACCTGGAATGGGGCAACCCCAGATGTACATTCAGACTGAGGAATGAGATGCTGGAAAGCAGTGCCAGGAAAGGGCCCTGGGGGTCCTGGTGGATGGCAAGTTGAATTTGAGTCAGCAGTGCCCTGGCAGCCAGGAGGGCCAACCCTGTCCTGGGGGGCATCAGGCACAGCATCGCCAGCGGGGCGAGGGAGGGGATTGTCCCGCCCTGCTCTGCATTGGGGCGGCCTCACCTGCAACATTGTGGGCAGTTTTGGGTGACACAATATAGGAAAGATACTGAGCTGTTAGAGAGTATTAAAGGAGGGCAATGAAGATGATGAAGGGCCTTGAGGAGAAGCCGTATGAGGGGTGGCTGAGGGCACTTGGTCTGCTCAGCCTGGAGAAGAGGAGGCTGAGGGGAGACCTCACTGCAGTTACAACTTCCTTGTGAGGGAAGAGGAGGGGCAGGCACTGATCTCTTCTCTGTGGTGACCAGACAGGACCCCAGGGAATGGCCTGAAGTTGTGTCAGGGGAGGTTTGGGTTGGATATTAGAAAAACGTTCTTCACCCAGAGGGTGGCTGGGCAGTAGTCATAGCACCAAGCCTGAGAGAGTTCAAGAGATGTTTGGACAATGCTCTTGGGCACTTGGTGTGACTCCTAGGGACAGTTCTCTGCAGGACCAGGAGCTGGACTTGATGATCCCAATGAGTCCCTTCCAATTGAGCATATTCTGTGATTCTGTGAATTCTAATTTTTAAACCAATAGGACTTAATCACTTGCATAAAAATAGTTTCAATAGTAACAATTTCCTTATTCAGGATCCATATATAAACTGAAAACTCACAAATGATTATCAGCTTCCTTTTCAGCTCTTTGATTATGCTGGCATTTAAAGGAAACAGAGAAACTGATATAAACTGGCATTGTATCAATGAACAGAGAACCAGAATATTTTATCTTATCAAGCTAATCATGCCTCTTCCGGTTTGAGCTACGCTTGGATTAAAAAAAAAAACCCAAGCACTTTTTCTAAGTGCCAAATGGTTTTGCTCCCTCCTTCTCTGGAGAATATATGGCATTCCAAATCAGAATTAAAAGCAGGATTACACATCCAGATATCATCATTTGCATACAGTGTTTTCTAAACTTAAATACCAAGACGTACTGACCACAGCACTAATGCAATAATATGCTGTGGGCAGATAGTAATTATCAAACTGTTCTCTGTTACTGACATCATTTCAAGTCAGACTGCCTTAAATCATAATTTGGCAGTGAGGTATTATACTACCAGGCATTTTAAGCGGTATTTGAAAAAGTATACTAAACTTTACACCCAACATTAAAAAAGACCAAGGCAGTCCTCTGCAGGTTAGGCTAATTTCAGGAGAAGTGTAACTAAATTTCTTGAAAATAAATAATTTATTTACACAGATACTGTGCAAAAATAATTTATTTTTTAAAAGGAAAATAACCATTGAAATTACAATGGATATATAATCATCTACAACAGTGGTATCATGGGATGAAATCATTTCTGAACACATTAATTCAACCTAATAAAGTTCCTTGGACCAACACATTTCACGTATGCAATATCCAGAATTCACTCTCTGCCTCTCTGATATAATTTCTTCCATGAAGATTTGGAGAGCATACAGGATGATGCAAGGCTCAAAAAACATGAAACAAAAAAACCCCCCAAACTAAATTTTACAGCAATATTTAAAAATAAAAAACCACAGCTTTTTTTTGGTTGTTCAAGCACAACCTATGAAATTTGGCAAATACATCTTCTTTAGGTGTTGGGTACTGCTAATTTAGTGCTCCATTTTAAATAACTAGCCATTTTATATACATGTTAGAGGTAATCTAACGTGGCATTTCAATCTGCATGAATCTCAGCTTCTCAGGAGGAAAAAATTTAAAATGCTATGGCTCTTTCCACAAAAGCTACTTTACAGAAACTGTGTGACAAAATGAATTTTCCACATTTATAAAATCTAAAATCCAGTGAACTCAGACTATTTTTATTCATATACTGTCTTTTGCACCAGGCTCTGGAACAGCTGAAATACGTGTCAGCTGTCACTTGCCTGTGAAGAAGCACATAGATACACACACACACACACACACACACACATATATATATATATAGCACACAGACTTACACAGAGTAATTCGTGACATTTTCTGGGGGGAAAAAAGTGAATTTACTTGTCCATGGACTAACAAGAAGAAAAGAAATCAAACTCTGCAGCTGATTTTTGATGCACTTTGAGACAACTGAGGCAATCCAATTGCATACTACTAACACAAGGGGAAATCCTTCCCATCCCTTCCTTTGTACCTGCTCTGGATTCTGACCCAATCGGAGCCAATTCAGCCCATTAAACCAGCATAAAATTATTCACTTCTTTTGCTAGTTCAAACCTGTACTAGCTTAGCAACCCTTTTAGCACCAGCAAGTTAATAATCAAATTGATCTACTTATTTCCTACCTTGCACAGCTCCTACTTTCCAAAGTTTTTCTAAATACCACAATATTTTTTAATTTATATTAGCACATAGAGATCAAGAAACCCTAGCAGCCAAAAATGTATTGGTCAACTAAGACACAAAATATTCAGCAAACAGAAAATAGAAAGCGCTGTATTATTGCTCTGAATTTCTCTTTTGAACCGTCATTGGTTGGTAAACCTCTACTTCATCTATCATTCATTCTCAGCCCATCCTGGCAGTCGAAATTCTCTCCTCAGAGTGGTAATGGAACATGGGTTCCTGGTTATAGTAGCTTAGTTTATTGCCGCTCAGAAAAACTGCAAACAATGGCAGGAGTTCTGCAGCCATGCACAAACTGAAACATTAATTTTGCCTTTTGTTCATGTCACTGCAAAGCACATTTTATTAAGAAAAGCCAGGAGCAAACTGGTTTTGTCATCTATGCTCTTGTCATTAGATGACAGTATTACAGAAACAGGAAAAGTAAAAAGATGACAAATACTATTTTCCACCATCCATTTCATATTTCTTAACATAATAATCTGATTTTACCATTAGAGATTTTTCTGTGCTTTTCACTTATGCAGAATGGCCCCCTCACCAAACAATAAACTGGCTAGGAACACATTTAACCTGTTATCCTATGGAAAATGCTTATACTAACACTCTTATAAAACCACATAATGAGACCCAAACCCAGAATAATTATGAGGAGAAATGCATCTTTCCTTTTTATCCTTCCTATTTCTCTCATTCACAAAATGCCAGTTCAGAATTGCTACGTAATCAAGGGCAAAGAGAAAAAAAAATATTAGGAAAAAAGCCTCACTTGTGAAATATGGTTGATTGAAGATTCCATACGTCGCAGCTGGGATGCTTGGATATCCAGCATTTGGAGAACATTGTTGGCCAAAGTATTGATCAGATAGGCTACGCTTGCTAATGACTGGGTTGTGTAGGCTTTGGTTTCTTCCAGGGCTCGCTGCTTATCTGCTGACTAAAAACAGAGAGAAAAGGTTTATTTAGCATAAAGTCTCTCACACAAAGATTCTTGGCTTGAACTCCTTTTGCCTCTTGTTACTGACAAAAGAATTACACAAGTCAAACTAATTCTAAATAAAAGTTATTATTTTTCCTCCTCTCCGTTCATTCCACAAAAGATACTAACTTTGTATTTTGAGAGTTTCTATACCTTATGAAAAGAATTAAGATCATTTTTTCTTGACATGCGCTCATTTTCTCTTGAAATTAAGTCCAACTTTTTTTGTATTTTAGTGATTAACTTGAAAAGCACTCTCAGACACTTATTCTTTATTTCTCCCACATTTTATACTATTTAGAATTGTTTCGTTTTTCTAAACTTGGTAGCTCAATTAGAACTCCTAACAGCCTTCAAGGATCTGCCAAATACCATATCCCTCCCCTCTCCCAATTATTTAGACCTCATTCTTGTCACAAATGGTCATTCACAGTGAAGGAACTTAATTATTCCCATAAGATGGTAGCTGAATAAACTGAGAAGAATCATTTTTAAAAAGAACAAGGCTATGTTTTCTTTTTAAACATGCTTTGTGATTTTTCACATTGTCAGTACTTTTTTTCTAGTATGATCCATTCTTCTAGCAATAGAGCACCTAAAAGTATTTAGGCTATCAACCCACAAGATATCCATTAGAAGTTTAAAAACATACACGTATTTCAAACAACATTATAAATAATAAGCTAAGAATCTAATTGTTAGGGTTCTGTGTTTCTCCTGGAATAATATCACTAAGATCTAAGTTAGGACAAAGAATACAGATTAAAGCACTGGTAACACGTACAACTAAGATAGCTAAGAAACTACTCAGTTTCCAAGGCTTTAGTATACTCTGGGTTTCACTTTCAAGTGATCTTCAGCCATCTCACAGGCTCATGGTGCTGTTTCTAAAGCAACAGTTGACAAATATTCTCTACTCCCACCTGCCATTACAATACTGTATTTCAGTATTTCCTTTGCTTTGTATATTATCCACGTAGGTTGGGTATCAAGATTCAAGAAATGCGCTATTATTAAGGAGGGAGTATAAAGTCACTCCATATCTCTGAGCACAAGTCAAATCTACCATCCATTTTATTATATGTACTTTGGGAAACACAGAAAGTGTATCTATATTCCAGGAAAACAATTCTTACAGTCCAAGATGTTTCCTCAGACCTTTTAATAAGGCTCCTATAAGAAGATTACTAGCTTTCAAGGAAAAAAAATCCCACACATGTGGAAACAGACACAGGACTTCAACTGGATGCTCACATGAAAGGTATTCAAATACTTTCTCTTTCCTGGAAACCTCCCATGCCCACAAACAGCAATGGAAACTGAGCTGGCCTGTCAGCAGGCTACACTGGTACCAGCTCCTCATCTTCCAGGGAGGAGGATAGCAGCAGTTGCTGTTCATCCATAAAAGAGCTCCCACGATGGGGCAGGAGGGGAGGAATGCTATGGAAGGTAAGCGTTCTTGTCTGGCTGTTTCTTTCCCATGCAGTAGAAAACACATGACCAACAGAAGAAGGAACTGAAAATTTTAGGAGACAGGTTTCTCAGGGCACAGTATGATGATATTCTCCAAGAGAGCACACTTATAAAAGCTGCCTTATATTCAGCTATAAAGAAGTTAGATAAATGCAATCCTATCCCCAGATGCCCTTTAAGAACTCAGGACTTTTAGCCAGCTGAATAGTATGTCTTGCATATAAAAGGGCTCCAAACTCAGCTTAAGGACTCCCAAATGAAGGAAGAGAGAGCTCTTTACTCTGAAATTGATGGCTTATAAACACACTTTTCTTTCCCTCTCCCTACTCCAAGCCTCAGCTCAGCCTGCACACACCACTGTGCAGGCACACCTACCACACCACATGCTTCACAGCCATTCAAAACACTTCTCAATGGCAATAAGAAAAATGACCAGAAGCTCCTCAGATTTGCTCTGCAGCTGCTGACAATCTATTAATAGAAGCAGAAACTGCTGATTTCCATTAGCACACTACATGCAGAACAGCTGAGTATAAGCCCGCATACACTATATTTTTTCATTAACAGCCAAAATGTTTGAGAATAAAAGGTAAACAGTCTATAATTTTAAATATTATGAGACTCTGATATGGCTTTTCTGCTTAAAGAAGCACAAATATGAATACATATTCAGCACTAGTCCTTCCACTCATGTAATCTAATAGCTAAACTCCTGTCACCCCCAGTTCAAACCAACAAGGAACGGGCTTCTCAGTGTTCAAACATATAAAAGATGTCATAAAACAGCAATCCTATAAACTCATTTGGAACTGTTATTAGCACAAAACCCCATTTGATTGAGAGGTCTAGTTTGTGTATTTGCCTAATAACTTAACAACTGTGATTCGCTCTCCATGCCTTTATACAGAGCCCAAAATTCTCTGAGGCAAAATCCACTCAGTTTGACACAGCAAAACTGAAGTTTGAACTTTCTTCCTTCATATTTAAAGATGAAGAATGTCTTAAATTTTCATATTAAAATGACTATTTGAACCTACTGCTATCAAGCCCTTTCACAACAACAAAAATTTATTAATGACAGCATTTTAAAACAATCATGTTTTCCCTAAATCTTTCAAGAGATGAAAACTTGAGTGACTCACAGCAACTAGGAAAAAGTCTGGAATACTTACAGAAAAACGCTAAAGTTCCCCTGTGGACATGTAACAATAAATGCCAGTTAAATTTTAAATTGGTAAGTTTAGTGCAAAAATCTATCCTCTAATTTGAAAAGTAGATTTCTAGAGATGGTATCTTATATGCTCCTACGTAAGAAGATTCCCATTTACATTCCCCATGGACACCATATTGCCATGCTCACTGATACTGAATACCTCATTATGTAAATAAAGGGATTTCTGCAAATAAGATAATGGCTTCAAGTGATCAGTAAACAAAATTCAAACAGGCTATGCTATGACATGATACTCTGATCTTCGTAACATCAAAATACCAGCCAACATGCTTCATACGTGACTGCAAGGCAGACAAAAAGTGATCACAATTCTCACACATAACAACATTCTCTAGTGAAAGATAAAGTAGTAACTGGCCCTAATCAAACTGTTAAGACTCTCTACAGTAGTTTCAGTAACCTATGGAATACTGTTTCTGTGCAGAATATTGAAGAGAACCATGTTCTGCCATGTTCACTATAACGATAAGAAGATTTGCTACCATGAATAATTAAGGATACTAACCAGAGACCTTGGTGCCCTTCAGTAGCATGATCAAGCACTGGTAGCAAGTGTTTTCAGTGTCCTGACCTAAATTAAATGCCATGAAACAGACCATTGAGTATCCCTTCATTTTACTTTTTAAGCATCTTTAGCACTTGCACATAAAATTATGCATGCCTATGAAAAAAATGGGCTTACAACATCTATTCACTCACCATGCCTAGAGAAGCAATGCTTTCAACTGTTAGATGAGTTTGATCTGTACTTTTTAAATGGATATTAAATTTAAGAAATCAAAGCTATTGTTTGACAAGTAAGTCTTCTGCAACACTGCCAACATAGGCAGCATGTCATTCCTAAGCCTAACATATCCACCCATTGTGATAGCACTGTATTTGTAGGATTGCATGGTGGATTGAGTGCCTTATCTAGTTTATAAATAACTTCAGAAACAAATGGCTATTTTAAACCCCAGTCAATTCCATTATCTGCCCTGCCAAGCAAAATTGCAAACACTTGCCCCTAGTAAAACTAAGTAAATGCCACACATAAAGAGCAAATCATGTTACTGAATTATGGTTTGAGCAATTAATCATGATACTATGGAGGCCCAGGTTCTACTTTAATCAGCAGTACCTGTCAAAGTAGAGGCCCCCAACACCAACTGCAAGCTCTTCGCTGCAGTGAATTAGAACAGGAGACAAGTCCCAAATGAAAATTATCTGATCCATAAATGAAATTATAAGTTTCCCCTCATCAAAACCACTGCACAGCCACAGAAACACAAGGAATTATACCATTCAGAATAGAGGGAGAACTAACTAGAGTTGCTTGGCTTGTTAGAAAAGTGACATGTGCTGAAAAGCAGACATCACTGCAGTTTTGCCAGCCTTCCGCTACCTACAGGTTTTTTTCACCATGACTGTACACAGTACCTCATTATGTTCCCCTCAATATTTTTCCATTAACTGTGTTAAGAATGCTGGTTCATTTACACCTCTTAAACTTGCAGCTTTGGCTTCTCAGTGTTAACATACTTGAGTATCACAGCTGGATCATCCTCACAGCCTTAAAAAGAAATGTTGGGGTCACATCTTCTGTGCCCATGTTACGGAATTTCCATGCAGCAGCTTAGCATTTATTCTGTTGGTCATTTTTCTCCACACAATGCACACATCAGGTGGTCCATGCTGAGTCACAGGGCAGCATCCTTTACTCCTGCTCTCAGCAGTAAGAGAACCATTTTAGCTCACCACAGAGAGCTCATCTGATGCTCCTGCCAGCCACATATGGAGTGAAGATGGTGTCAGCTACTAGCGGGACATGCTACCTCTGCTGCAGCAGGCAGTGGTACCCCCATGCACCCAGACACAGCAGTAGCCACTGCCCTTCCCAGCTCTCCCATGGAGAGTGTTTTCTCTTTGTGGAAGCTCCCAGTACTGAAACAGGTGGTTTGCCTCCAACAGAAAACAAAACAAACTATTAATTAGATGGAAATATTTCACAGGCTAGATCCAGTCTGAGAGCTACAGCACAGATTACAGTGAGTACTCTATACAAAGCTGGAGCTTTTAGATAACAGGAGAAGATCAAAGTCATTCAAGTCAGCTATGAATGCAGACTTCACATTCAGTTGGAAAAGACATGTACTACACCACAGGGCAATAGTGTGTGCTTGCTTTCAGACATTGGAGAATTATCAACAGTTTCTACTTCCACACACAGAGCTCAGGAACAATCACAAATGTTCACCTGAAAATATTTCTCATTTTTTATTAGATTGTATAAATCAAATTGCTAGCATTAGAAAAGATGTGGAATTCAATCTGCCCTACTTTTCATGTCAGGATGCAGAGCCTAGGCATCACTCTTTCTTCCCACTCTGGAAGTTCCGTTTACTGCACAATTACATTACCAGATTTCAATAAGACATGGCCTGGACTGATGACTACATAAGATATACTTTCATTTTAGGAATTAAATGTCTCAACGTTTATTGTCCTGCCTAGGGAAACACAATCTTTTATATTTGCACAAGCAATAAAAAAACCCCAAAATTACAAAGAAGAAAAAAAATATTGAACAGAGAGTGTGGCACAGATGAGAGAATGAAACATGCAGTAAGGTATCCAAAATGCCAAAAGAATTTGGTTATATGATCAGCAAAAGGAAATCTTACATGCATAAAAAGCAGGGCTAGAAAGAAACAAAGAATTTAAGATCAGTCAAATCACAGTCAAAGTCTGTTATACCACTATTAAGGACTTGAATACTTTTGTACAGAAAAACAGCTACTGATGAATGGAGAAATTCTTCAAGGAAACAAAAGATGGGAGGCAACATGAGCCTCACATTAAGATTTACAGAACATCAACCCAACTAGATGCACCAAGAAATGCTACCAATGCTACCAAATTAGACAGAAAGGAGAGACTTCAAAGACAGCAACATGTTAAAAAAGAAAAATATGTTTCTTATGAATTGGAAAAAGCTAGTAAAGACTGGTCAGAAAGTAGTGCATGAGCGGAAGCACTGAAAGCTGCTGGTGCTTAGTTTGTTATTGTAACTAGGTTTCTTTCCTGCTCTAGTTCTAAAAAAACCCCACCTCTGTTATTTAATCACTAGTGATCCTCAACTTGGAAGTTCAAAGTTTTGGACCTATGAGTTGAGAAATAAACTGTGTTTCTTATTACAGCACAAATTGTTGCTTTCAATATGAATCTGACAACAAAAAGTTCTTCAGAGATTAATATTTAATGTTGAATTGAAAGAGGGCGATAAATAGAGCTTTTCATTCCTGAGGCTACTATCATTCACATCTGTTAGAAACAGGAGTTCTGAATGGAAAAAAGTCTCAATTCATATTCAAATCAACTCTTTGGCGTACAACACATTTATGCAGTAATACCTAGGCATCAAAGTGGAAGCTGAGTTTAAACAGTTTGACATGGGACTAACTACACAAAAAGGTATGTCCAGAATATACTAATCACTTTCCCAATATAAAGAGCATATCTTGCTATTGTTCAAAACAGTACTGTTTACTGAAACAAAACTCACATTTGTGTGATGAAAAAGTAATAATAAAATTTTTAGAATGAGACAGAAGATTAGTTTCATTTAATAAACGTAACAGTTGGGGGGTTTTTGATTACTTTTAACATAAACCCAAGACGGCATTTGTTTGAGGACCAGCTTGCAAAACCCCTAAGGTTTCTGCTGAGGTTGCATCAGCTTCAAGAAGCCCCAAGAACAAAAGCTGCACACCACAGAGTTCAACAAGCCTGCATTATTCAGTACAAAATGTGCCCAACTGTGATACTGACAAAGCACACTTCAGTTTTCCTGTGAAAAACAGATTGAGCTCTTATATCATCCTTTTCATTTTAATTGTTGCTGAATTCCTTGAAGTTACTGGAAGCCTCATACATAATTAAGTATTTTACACACTTTTATTCTACTGCACAGATGGCACTTGCTCAGCCCATCCAAGTGCTTTCTGAGGTCCTTTCGTGAACTACAAAAAATGATTGAGAATAAAACTGAGCATCATTAATCCAATAATTATGTCAAAATTATGCCAAAAAGTTACATAACTGTCAGTAAAAAAACCAACAGTTTTCTGTTTTAACAAACTCACTCATTAAATACTTACTTGCTAAAGAATATCCCTTACTCCTCTTTCACTACCAGAACTGCTCATTCCCAGCATGAAAAACATGTACCATCCAATTCATAAGCAGCTGGTGTGTAACACGCAGGTGAAACAAGCATGAAAAAGCAGAAGCAATCACTGACACGTTAGAACAGAAGGAAAGGAGCTCTCCCAGAGTTCCCGAAAAAAAATAAGTGTCACAGAGCTCTAAGGCACTTATTTGATAGCACGAGAAAAACCCAAAATTTTCCTTTTGGAGAAGTAAAACAATCCATGTATTTTATTAGTACACTGAACACTGGGAAACCCACTTCTTTAGTATAATCAAAGCTGCACAGTACTTGGAGTTGGGAGTGGGTTGGGGTTTTTTTAAATTATCTGACAATTGTAATAAAATAATCTCTACACTATTCATTTCCACGTGTAAACATTTTTCTCTACATAGCTGGTTATTCACATAATTACTGCTGTTGTCATTATTTTAAGAAGAGGGAGGGTTAGCTTGATCCCTTTATCACCCTACTCAAATGTATCCACATTTATTTTAAAATTAAGGAGAGTTCATAGTCATTAGTGGCCATTTACATGTACTCTACACCTTGAACATTATGAATTAATCAAATGTTAAGCACATAAGCAAACATTTCGGATACATATAGAAAACACTTCTTCAAACGTACCCTGCCACAAAAGCACTGTTAAGTTCTCTGACAGCTTTCTATTATTCTGCACAATACACAAGCAGCAACATACACTGAGACCATGAAACTGGGCAAGCAACAAGATAATGGGACTGGTAATTTGGCATACAACATAGTAGAAACGGTAGCTCTGGACTTTGGAGATAGAATATTTTTGCTTCACAATATTTTCACCATGACCTTGTCTGAACAGCTAACTGTGATTAAAGTAGCCTGCTTGAAAACTCTGTCCCATCTGTGAAGAATGGACCACAGCCTGTTAAGTCTCCCGGTGACACAACTCCTTTTCTATTAATGAGCTACTCTCAGAACAGACAATACACAATGCAAGAATCAGCACTCAATGAAACTTGAGTGGTGGGTGGACCAGCCAGGCAGTCAGCCACCTAAACCATCCCACCTTGTAAATATCTGTCAAACTGAAAAGTAAGGACTTTCTCCACCATTGTATCCAAAGCCTCTACTCAACATCTACATGAAAGCAATTAACTTGCTGTTCACACAAAGTGCATGTAAACTTTAAACACCTTTAAATGTGAAGTTACTGAAGTAAACTCTTTTGAATACAACTGAAATGGGATTAGGACTATTTTCACAGCACTGTGAGTTCTATATATCCTAAATCTATAAAACACATCACCTTTTGACCACAGATCACGCAATCAACAAAGCTGTGTAAGAACACTGCCAAAAATAATCATTACAGAAGATACTGGCTTTAGAACTAAGAATGCATCAAAACTACAGAGCATACAAAGAGCAAGTAATAAATGCGATATTTAAAAAAGAAAAGTAATTTTCAAATGCAAGGTTAATTGCATCATCTTATTACACTGATATAAATATAAATACTGTTATTCCCATATTAAAATTAAGTTAAAATTATAATTTACCTTAATTTATCTGCATGCTAACAGCAAGCATACCATCTAAGGAATATACTCTTAGTATTCATATTTCAGTAAAGCCTCTGACATCAGGTTATTTTGTTTTTCCACAATATTAAAAAACTGTAATGATGGACTAAATGTCACTAGAATTTTTTGATTGTAAGTGTGACTTTCTAATTTTTAAGCCATCTGAAACTCAGTATCATTAATCTACTGCAGTCTGTATCAGGTCATTTGCATTAAGTTGCAGCCTTTTGGTCTCACTGCAGTAGATTTATTTGATGTTTTCAGTCCTGTGCTGGGCCTCAAAATGTAGGTTTGATTAACAGCCAGGAAAGCTACCTTTCAAATAAATATACATAGAACCTAACCTCCTAAATGAAAAAGCAACTTTTAAAAATACATACTGCATTCAAGGCTGCCAGTGAGGGCAAAACTAACTCACTGGTTTGAAATCTGTGACAAGAATATCAGTCTACTGCACCCAAGAGAAACACATAACAAATGATAGCTGAGGACAAGCACAGCTTCCCTGACATCTAATCACTCGCACCACTGTTTTCATGCTGCCTGCACCACTGCAACAAATCTGTCACCTGTTTCCCTTAACCATCACCAGGATCAAACTCAGAATTTATTTCCATACATTTGCAAGCACAGCTGACCAGTTTTCAAACACAAATGTCCTGCTCTCACCAAAACTGGCAGGCTCCTGTTCCTTGAAAGTAGAGCCAAAGCTCTGTTTATGCAGAAATAGTAAGGCATGCTGCATTCACACAAACCTACTAGACAAGGTTATAAGAAAGTTTGTCCAAAACATCAGTAACAGTTTAAAATTATACACCACAAGATGTATCACAACAACAGTACCGGAGCATCCAAATGTATTTATATCTAAAATGGAACTAACATACAGTTATATCAATAGTTATTCATTGCTGCTGTACAGCATCAGACTTAGCTCTTGCTCAAGGTTTCTCTCACGGCTGCTTCCTATTCCTCTTGTGTATTTCAGACTCCCTTCTCATTCTGTTAAACAATGCAGGTTTCACCTTGCTCTTCTGCAGTAACACAGCTGAGAGAAGTGGATCACTTTCTAGTTCCTAAAACATCATTAAAGTTCCAAACACAAGGTCAATTTTGGCTTTAATACCAGTACAAATATCAACATAGTTGTGGCCCTAAGAGACTGGACCAACACAAGTGCACTGAATGAAGAACCTCAGAAACAGCGAAGTTTCACAGGCTTAACTCTACTATCTCATGTATCTGCTGTTCTACAATTCTCATTCACCAAGGATGCTTTAGTGTGCAGAGGTTTTACTGACTGTGCAAGTCAAAATCATTGATTTACTCAATTCAACTAAAATTTAGCTTTACAGCTACTTGATAAAAATAAAGCAAGGCGTAGCATTTGCAGAAATTATTTTTCAGATGCAAAGTGGCTTTCAGAAGTAACAACAAACAATACTCATAAAGTAATTATATTCTGCTGTACAAAAACATGCTGTTTGCACAAATTGTTTTCTCCTTAGCAGTATCAGATGAACAGACTTTTATCTCTACCATTTCTAAGTAACGATGCCTATTTCAGCTCCACAAATATTATCCAGTCACAGGGGTTTATGTAACATCTGAGTTATTTTCCAACTTTGCTAGTTTCTTCCTTCCCCTATAAATTCCCAGTTCAATTCACTACATAGCAACGACTGAGGTCAACTAACAGTTTCCATTTAGAATCACAGGCAGAGTGATCTGTGGCAGTAGAAGCAGATTCTACTTCAAAGTGTCCACTGCCAGACATCACAAGCTCATAGCAAAAAAAGCTAAGTAGGACACGGCCACATCCTCCAGCATCACTGTTTATAACCTGATGTCCTACTGTACTGATTCAGATGGCAGGACACCTGGACACACACCCTACTCAGCCAATAGCTCCCAAAACAGAGGCAGGCACGTGTGGAGGTACCACCCACATCAGTTACCACAGCAACGCTGAGCTGTGCTGCACAGTCCCACTTCCCCAGGCAGCACTGTGAAAAGGAGTCAGGTAGCCCCAGGAATACAAGCTGCTCCAAAGCCTGTCCTGTCTGCCCACAACAGATACAGTGCTGTTATCAGAATTCTTCCCACACTGTCAAGCCAGCTAGCACAAGTCTTTCAATTGCCATTCTCTACTTCTTTACATGAGCAAGCCCCCAAATTTTACCATACTAGATGTTATTTTACTTTAAATTAGCTACCTTTTATAACTATAGCTAAAAAAAAAGCTTTAGGAGAAATAAAGAGGTGTAGCTATCAGGTAACAGAAGCACACATTTCAAAAACAGCCGATAGAGAAGAGGGCTTTAACTGGGGGCAGGAATTTGCATAATTGCTCTTCCTTTTCTAGGAAATAAGGACACTTGGATTACAGAAATTTCTTCACAGTATTCAGTTAACCCTAAATTTGAAATTATTCCTACTTTTTAAAGCTTCTGCCAATTCAGACATACTGAAAGGAACAAACTGTCTTAAGATACGTGCCAACAATCTGATAGAACAAAATAAAAAAATATTTCACTTCATATGAAAAAGTAGAGATGAAAAAAAGGAACCTTCACACAATAGCTGCAATGTACAATAGTCCTCTAGGAGGCAAAAGAACCACTGGCAGCACCTCCAAAACCTAGAGATTTATGCTCAAGTTAGCAGAGCCTGGGAGAGCTGCAGTGGCAGCTGATCAGCTCTACAGCATGGAACTAAAACATCAAAAGCACTTTCCCCGCATTTCTCCATGAAAGGTTGTCCAATCTCTCCCACTTTCTTTTCTGCTGTTAAACAAACAGAACCATCTGAAAGCCAAAGCCTCCAGCCCCTCCAATGCTACACCATCCCAGATACCAGAGTCCTACCATCTAAAATGCACATTTGCACCCTGTTACATGACCAGACATTCTTGTCTGACTTGTCTGAAAACAACACAACTCACGGGCCTTTTAACTTGCTCTCATTGGAAAAGCTTGCCAAAAAGAGAGCAGAAGCCGGCAGCAAGTCAATTTGTCCTTGATACGTATGTTCATCCTGCTGAAAGTCGACATCTGTGCTACAACCCACCTGCTGAAGGTGGTGGTAACACTTAATGATACCCAGCCATTACTGATCCCAGGATGAAAACTAACCACACAAACTATCATGATCAACAAAAAAGTGAAAGAAAGCTAGTAGAAATTCACTCTGAAATCTGAAAATCAAAACCAGAGCCTTTTTACTCAATAGATGTATTCCCCATACGCCCTGAGAGCAGCATCTGCTCATTTTTCTGACAAAGAATGTTTTCACAACCTTTTGCTCCTGTTACCATAGAGCTGGACAAAACACAGTATTGGCAAAGTGAAAATGGGATTCTGGCCTCTTATGCAGAGACTGTTAGTCAACACTAGATCTCTGTTCTGCACTCCTTGAGCAACTACAGAACATTTTAGAAATACAAAAATCATGTCCTCAAGAGAGGAGTCCCAACCTAATTCCCAAGGGTAGACTGCCAGAAATAAGGGTTTTTCAGAACCCTTCATGTTCATGTTTGTAATTGAGTTGTCAACACATAAAACATTGTAAGGTTGCATGAGGCTTTTTATTTCAACTAGACACAAACTTTGCTCTGCTGCTACAATTTAAGAATCTCAGAAAATAAGCTAAAGCAACAACCCTCAGGGACTGTAACTAGTAGTTATTCTTTTTCCCAGTTTAACAAGCAGTTTTGGTCCATTTACTTCAAAATTAGAAGGAAACCTTCTGTCAATTGTTATGCAGCTCAAGAACAGCAAGCCAAGTTGCTATATTCAACCTGCAGCATGTAACTTAACAGCACAACCTCAAGTTTTCTGTAATTATTCCAGTGAGATCTGTATTTTACACACACATTTTCCTAAGCATGACCCACATTAATACTAACTGCTGTGCTTCTTACCCAGAAAGAGACTCTTCCATGCAAGTGGTAACTTTTTCGAGCAACATAAGGCCATTTTACATGCATAAAAGGAGGTGCATTTGATTTCCCCTAATAACTGCACAACTGTTAACACAGTCACCTCCACACAAGTACTACTTCTTTCCGCAAACTACCAAGTTGCTTATTTAAGAATTAACAAGTATCACACTGAGGTATAAAAAACACTAAGCCTAATAAGCAAATCCAACTTGGGCAAAGTTTTTCTCCAAACACAGTAATTTTTACATTCCCAGACTGGAAAACACTGCATTTGTGTTTCAAGTCATTGAGCCATTTCAGAATTTCTCTTTAACAATATGAAGAGTTTTCTGTCTGGTAAAAAAAAAGCCAGAACTTGAAACACAAACTGCCAGAGATAAGAGTCTTATTGCTTAACTACAAAGGCCCATTGTTCAGAAGAGTAATCAGGATGAGCTTGAAGAGACTGTATTTTTCTGAAAATTCCTTCAGAGCAATAACAGAATTTCACACAGTGAATGTTTACAACTGCTGTCTTAGAGCAAAGCACTGGCATTGCCTGATAAACAAAATACTGGAACTGGATCCCCCAGCAGAACCTCTGTAAATTCTACACAATTGTTTTCACTCTTTCACACAAAGAAGTAGATCATGTACCAAATACCTTCTTTGAATCAAAAGCATAGGAGGTTAAAAAATGAACATGACTATCCCCAGGAGAATAACTGCAATATCAAGCAAGAGTTTCTGTTTCTAAAAAGTTAAAGTTCCTTTGTTCTAACCTTTAAATGTCAGCTCAAGACAACACTTAATTCTAACTTGTGCAAAAAAACCCACACAAAATTACATGCTAAGACTCTTTGAAAAACACAACTTCAGCAATATGCCAGCCAACATACAGGGGGAAATCTCTGTGCAGGACCTTGTAGAGGCAGCAGTCAAGGACACAGTTCTATCAGCATACCTTCCAAGAATCAATCAAGTTACTTGGGATCCAACAGAAGACAGAGCTCTGTAAACTTGGCAGCAACTCTAAAATGAAAAATAAGCAGCAGATACAATAGTACAAGAAGTTCCACAAAGTCTGTCCTGAAAAAAGTTGCTTACCACAAAAGCTGAAAAGGTGCTTCAGAAAAGGAGAGATGAATGAATCAGACAATGCCTTTGAAAGCAGTACAGAGCATCTGCAATGCCCAAAATTAACAGTTGCCCATCTCTGCACACACACCAATGATGTTCCACACCTCAGCTTTCACTAAAAACTTTTTCAACCACAAAAGCACCTGTAGGGACTATTTTAATATTATTCCACCAAAACATACGCATATTTTTTTCATTTGTCTGTTTGTCTGTGAACCAAATTTTCACCAGGCCCTTCTGGATTTGTTCAGATAATGACTTCTGCACTTACTAGTGCTGTTCTGCCCAAGACCTTTCTAAATACCCCTTAGACTGCCCTATATCAATGCAAGGATGCATTTTTTTTTTAAAGGCAAGGAAACACCTTCCCCTCTTCCTTCCCCCCATATTTATTTATATTTATTTATTCCCCTCCCCAATATTTATAGAATTTTTTAGTATTTCCAATATTTATAGAATGGTAAGAATTCATATTGGACAGACAAGACACCATCTGTCACAGACATGCTGGCAGAAGCTAAAAATGTACGGCTATTTTTCCCCTATGACAGCCATATCCTGAGTAGCCCAATAAAACTTAAGCTCAGAACTTTCCTGAAGTAAATTAATCCATCCTTATCCTCACCTAACAAAATCCCCTCCTTCAGATGCAACACTCTTGAAAGCCAATTTTTACAAACAATTTTCAAAGAAAAGTCATATACAGACTACAGGTATCTCAAATAGGGAAAACACTTCCTTCCTGCTACACAATCTAAATTAGGTGACTAATATTTCAGGAAAAGAGTAGCTGTAATCCTGCAGTTAAGAATTAGCATGGTGTTCCCCACCTAGGCCAAATTTCATCATCTCCAACTACAGCAGCAATACAAGACAGCTTTAGCATTCTGGTAACCCTCACCATGTCAAGAGCTCTCAGCCATAAAACACATCACTAAGGCTACACATGCTACATGCAGTGTTGAAGGCAGCCAACCCCAAGTGACCACGAGTACACCTGCAGCTACACACACCTACAAGCACTGCATTGCAATGTAGTGGCTACCCACATCATGCTTAGATAATGTAATGATTATAGGATAATGAAGGATGATAGGATAAAAACGAAAAGTGACACTGCAAACTTGTGAAAGAAGGCAAGACTCCTCTCACAGCAGCTTTGTGCTGCGTTACAGGGTATGAGGAATCCCCAGGACTCTGTTTACATTCACCATAATTATGACGCAGAATGAGAATCTAAAACTTCACTTATTTAACCAGTTTCAGTGTTCTTGTTCTGACAATTCTGAGCTCTTCGCTGTCACAACAACAGAATCATTAGAGAAGTGAAACAACAAAAATAAGAACACTTCAAATGCTGAATGCTTCTTCTATGTCACAAGGTTCTCTTGCCTTGCTTTTTTTTTTTTTAATGTGAATTCATTTACAAGTTGTCTTAGCAGATTGTTACAACTGGATATTCAGCAAGTTCTACTACCTTCAGGAAAAAAAGGGCTTCCTCTATACCTTCATGAATTAAAAGTGCTGCACAAATAAGCTTTTCATTTGACAACACATGTTTAAGTAATATCACCTCTCTACCCACCTAGCTATGGCAATAAATAAAATACAAACATTTGTATCAGGTTCATTACAATGAAAAGTTCTGTTTCCAAGGACCTGCATTTGGTGTACAGATGAGTACACAAATGAGAAAAACAAAAATTAAATGCTTATCCCTCTCTTTTGCCCCAGTCATCAAAACTGAATTTGCACTACTGTATTTGTATTCCATACTGAATTATTGACTACAATAAATGTAAAGACTGCATACAAATTTAGGAAATATAAGATTCACATTTTAAGCAGATCATAAAATTGTAATGATTTGCAATAGTTCTATTAACTCATCCTGCCAAGTGATCACAGGAGTGTCCTCAATTTGGAGATGATTTTAATTATTTATTATTTAATTTATTTAATTTTCCCCAGGACTCTGTTTACATTCACCATAATTATGACACAGAATGAGAATCTCAAACTTCACTTATTTCACCAGTGAAATTAATTACAGTGGACAATACAAAAAATTTCATGTAATAGACATAAAACTTCACCACAGAATAAATGCAAGGCAAAAACATATGAAAGAAAATGATAAAACTTCTTATATTCTTGTTATTTAAAATGTCTAGCCTTTTAAGAATACCATTAAATCCTGAGCCTTAGCTCATAGCAGTAATTCCAGATTATGTTAAGTAGCATTACCACTCAAACTAAATTTAGTATTCCTGTACTTTACCCAGAAAAGTGGCAAACCAGTGTACATAGTTCATACTTTCCACAACATTACATGTATAATCTTATAATTCATTATATCTCTGTCCACAATAACAACCCCTCTGTTGAACTTCTGCTCATATGGGCATTTTTCAATCTCTCTGAAGCCCGTCATCCACCTCAGCCTTCTCCTTCACTGTTAGCAGTGAAGGGGATAAGAGGTTGTCTTTTCCTTTTACTATTTCTCCTGTTTGATATATTTATAAATAGTGAAAATTACTATAGACTTTCCATAATAGCAGGGTACCTTTACCATTCTATTAAATAAGATTATTTTCTTTTGGTCCTTTTGGCTAAATATTCTTGGTTTGTCCCTCCACACATTCTCTGGACAGAAAAATATATGCTCACTGGTTTGAGATAGTAGTTTAATTTGGGATATTTAACATTTTTACACTCCCCATAAGTTGCAGCAGACCTGTGGCTTTTACCCAACAAAAAGTAGGTAGACAACAAATGCTGCACTTCACAGCAAACACTCTGCCTCACATATAAAGCTATAAACAAGCTCCACTTCTCATACCAACTTACAAATTTGCCACCTAGTTAAAAAATTAGGCTGAATTAAAAATATTGCAATACCCAATACTGCTCAAACTTACAGTTTAAAGGGACACACTTGAAAACAATTGAGAATTTGCACTGTATATCCAGTGAACACATAATATTTAATGATTCTTATTAAAGCAAATCAAGACAAATTAGTGTGCTTTGAATTCATACTAAACTAATAAATGGCTTTGTATATCTTGTTTGTTAGACAGACTAAAATTTTCTGTAAGAAAAGAGATCAGACTCAAGAATACTATTTCAGCTATGTTTATATATTCCTGTCTGGCAACACCAGCAGCATCAAATCCAGACTTTGACTGTTTTATGAGACAGACTACACAGAAAAACAAGCACTAATTCCGCTTTCAAAAGTCACGTATTACCTAAAGTCATGTTTAACAAAGTGTCAGCCCCTACTGCTCACAGTTTTCACCAGGAGGGCACAGAAACAACACCTGACATTTTCACTACTGACCTCCAGGCCCAGAGAGCAGCACTGCTGCTGCACAAAAGCTTCAAACAACCGAGTTTGATACCTGTTACCTTGATGAACTTCTCACTTACCTTTAAATTGCCAATCTAACAGCTCACTACCCTCAGCACGGATGGTCCCACTGCTTCTCTGCTTCACTCCCTCCTCCTTCCTCACTTCACACTCCCACCATTCCTGAGCAAAGCAAAGATGCTGTTCTTGTCCTGGTTAGTTTTCTGTTGGTTTAGCCAACTGAACAGGCTCACAAATCATCAGATAAGGAGCAGACCCAGGGATACAGTTTGGAACTCGAAGCAGAAAGACCTTATATCAGCTCAGCAATCTTGTCCCTGAACAGCAGCAAAGCCTAGTATGTGCAGCTTTTGATAGGCAGTTTTAATTTATAGCCACCTTACATTCTAAAGGTTTCTAGGTGGGTAACAAGAATTTACACACTTAGCTACTTTAAATGCAAGTTTTCAAATCTGAAAAAGCCAGCCTTTTTCAGAATGGTTCAGCAGGCAGCCCATTCAATCTCAACTCTTCAACACTGGACAATTTGAAAACTGAACAGATTTAAAATACTTTTGATAACAATGGCATGCTGGTTGCCATGAGCATCTTCAAACAAAAGAATTTCAGGCTTCCCTAAAATTTGTTAACAGTTAGGAGCTGAAAGAGCAATTTAATAGCCATGATCTGATCCTCTAAGACTATAGTTTTAAAAACCTGGTATCTATGGTATAAACCACCTTTTCACAAAACAGCAGCCAGCTCAAAAAGTTGATAAAAGACCCTGAAGTTATTCCCAAGAATTTATACGGAGTTCATATATATTATAACAGTAAATTCACAACAAAGTTTCAAAATACCCTAATAAAAAAACCTTGCATTTACCTAAAAGAGTTTTTAACTTTCAGAAAAAAATAGTAAGTTTATGAGTTGACACAAAATTAGCTTTGGCTCTGTGCATAACCAACATACACAGACCACCAAAATCCCAGAGCAAGTAGTATTTGTTCCTCACCCTTCATTTCACTGAGCATAAAACAACTTCACTATGGTAAGACTAAGCCAATAATAATACAGCAAGTGCTTGTATTTCAAACTGAAATACCATTAAGAATAGATATTACAATGACATCTACTGGGAAATTAGCTACAGGAAAATGGAATACCATGTACAGAGTCTTTAGTTCAGAGCACACCGCTATAAAGTTGACAGAGGAACTTATTCATTGTACCCAGGAAACAGTAAATTCAGATTTCTCACTAAAATAGGCACAGTACATTTGCAAGAACATATTAGTCCACTCACTTCAAGAAAGAATTGCCAACCTAATCTGTGGGAACCCTGAGAAGAGGAAACGCCCCTAAATTCGGTGTACTGTGATTACATGCTTCATCTGCTGACACAGAGTTTTGCTTCATAAAGTAGCCCAATGACTAAAGTTTCAGGTACAGATATCCAACAAAATTTACAGAACTTAGATTACTTATCAAGAGGTCAGTTTCAGGTGTACAATTAAGTGTGAAAACACCATATTTGAAAAAGATTTTTTTTAAAAAAAAGCAGCAAGCAAACTCTAGACACAGACTTCACCAAAAATTTGCTGCAAACATGCACTTAAATCAATGTTTTCATCAAGAAAATATTTTGCTGAATACAACAGAGTAAGATTTCACTTGCTTCAGGCAGTGACTGGAGAAGCTCTTGCTTTACACAGGGCACCTTAGTGAGGCACCACTTCCTGCCTTAAAACCTACAGCACTAAGCCACAAAGAATAATGACTGTAAATGCAAGTAAAACACAAGCAAAGGACAATAAATTTTAGAGAGCTGATTAAGTGTAGGATGTAGAAGCTTGCTACTCTGCAATACAATTCTTGATCAATACAATTCAATAACTACAATCTGAAAATAAACTATAGAAGGGGAAAACTAGAATGCCGCTTGTAACTAACATTTATTCACATTTACTTTATATTAGCAACTTGCATACTTACAAATTTTATTTTCATGCCTATATATACAGTATTACCACCAGCAATTCCCATTACCACTAATAAAATGGTTTGTCCTTTTTTCCATATCCACTCAATAGAGAATCAGTCCTGCTCTTCCAGGTTGAACTTGTGGCACTATTAAATGCATTAAGTTAGCTTTCCTGGCAAAACACACCACAGTCAATGCAAAGGAAAAGTAGATTGCTCAAGTGATAAATCCTTCACCAACTTTGCCAGCTCCACTGACTCACTGAAAAGGAAACAAGTTCTATACATAGATTATCCTCACTAAACTTACCAAATCTAACAACCAGTCACTTTAAACCTTGAGAATAGAGACATGCAGTAACAAGTTATGCAATCATTTAATATAGTTACAACTCCATTAGGCATATATTGTGACTGAACTACTATCGTGGAATTTTATTTCAGAAAATTAGAATCAACGACACAAAAGCAACTTTTCAAATTTTTTAAAAAATATTGAAAACACACCCAGTGTCACTTCAGAAGATTTTTCTTTTTATATGCTCTGATAACACATGGGAGACTATCTATGTCCTTCAAGAAACAGTATCTGCCAACCTTCCTTTAAATTACCAGGTCCTTAAAGTTTAGACACTTGGAGATACAGTAGATAAAACAGAAGGAGGAAAAGAACCAAAATCAAAAATCATTTATTATTATTACTGGTTTCTTACAATAGCCCCAAAATTCACCACCCAATTATTTCTACCTTAAGGGAAAAAGGAGAAAAGAGAATTGTGTAAACACTTGCAGGCTGAACACAGGAGCGCACCAGAGGTGAGACACTGCAGAGAGTAGTAAGACTTTCACTTACTTAGCCAGCTACTTCAAATGTGCAGAATGCATCACTTCTTGAAATCAAAAGAACAGTGACTGCATATAATCTCAGGAATTGCTAAGCTTAGTCTCCCCTTAATTGTTGGAATTTAGCGATGATGACAAACACAAGTAAACATTAATGCAAATGGAGTGTACTGAAGTAATATCCCCTCCGGCACAGGTATTGAGTTTACATGGCATGGTTTTGGTAGTGAGGTGGCTGCCGGAGCAGCCTCTGTGAGACACGACCAGGAGCTGCCCCATGTCAGACAGAGAGAGCCAGTTCTAAGCCAGCTCGAAAACAGACCCACTGCTGGCCAAAGCTGAGCCAGTCAGCAATGCTGGAGGTACCTTCATGATAACATATTTAGGAAAGGGTAAAAAACACTGTGAAGCAGCTTGAGAAAGCGGAGTGAGAAAAATGTGAGAAACAACCCTACAGACACCGAGGTCAGAGAAGGAGGAGGGGGAGGAGGTGTTTCTGGGCACTGGAGAAGAGATTCCCCTGCAGCCTGGGGAGAAGACCATGCCGACACAGGCTGTCCCTCTATAGCCTGTAGAGGAAGACAGAGACCCACCTGCAGCCCCTGCCAGGGCAGGTGGATATGCCCTGAAAGAACCTGCAGTCTGTGCAGGGCCCACATCAGAGCAAGATTCTGGCAGGAGCTGTGGCTTATGCAGGAGCAGGTTTTTGGCAGAACTGTGGGGGACCCATGCTGGAGCAGTCTGTTCCTGCAGGATGGTACCCTGTCAGGAAGAACCCATGCTGGAGCAGCTCTTGAAGAACCGCAGCCCATGGGAAAGACCTGTTTTGAAACACTTTGTGAAGGACTGTATCCATGGGAGGGATCCCACACTGGAGCAAGGGGAAGACTGTAAGGAGGAAAGAGCAGCAAAGATAAATTATTATGAACTACAGCATCCCCTATTCCCTTGCCCCCTGCACCACTCAGGAGGAAGAGGCAGAAGAGTTAGAAATGAAGGAGCAAAGTTGAACCTGGAAAGAAGGGAGGGCTGGGGCAAGGTGGTTTTAGTCTGGGGTTTTTTTCTCACTGTCCTGCTTTTTACTTTCTAATTGGCAGTACATTAAATTAATACATCCCAAGTTGCAGCTGGTTTGCCCATGACAGTAACAGGTGAGTGAGCTCCCTGTCCTTATCTCAACCCACAAGCTTCTTTTTCTCTTACTTTCTCCTATTGTTTTGCTGAGGACTGAGAGTGAGAGAACAGCTTGGTGGGTAACCTGACAATCAAGGTTAACCCACCACTGCAAACTACTTCAAATTTAAAATAACATGTTTTTTGTGAAGTCTACCATAGCATGATGAACCAGATATATCCATGCATTAATTCATTGCACTTAGGAGTAAGATACTATAGCATATTGTCCATGTATTCATTACTGTTGTTTTACCAGCTTCATAGTTTTTTTTAAAGAGTTTCAACTTGTCAGCATCCTCCTGAACTTCTGGACTAACATTCACCGGAGCTAATCAATATCCACTTTCATGCCTGCAGAACAAGTGTTCCATCACTGCTAAGATTAATCACCCCTTCACCAAGGCCGGATAATAAAATAAACAATTTTAAGAAAAAAGGTACAAACAACTTTCCTCTGATACTCAGACTTCTGATAATGAAATAAATTTTACAAATCTAATTCAGTTGCCTTTGTTAAGGTGATACATACCCTCAGTGAAGACAATAGAGATCATTCTTGAACTTGTTTATAAACCGTAATACCTGTAATCCCCTATACTTACACAGGTTATATACTGGTACCAA
The DNA here is from genome assembly GCA_035583155.1 of Acropternis orthonyx. Classification (NCBI taxonomy): domain Eukaryota; kingdom Metazoa; phylum Chordata; class Aves; order Passeriformes; family Rhinocryptidae; genus Acropternis; species Acropternis orthonyx. Next base: position 25,342,921 of record JAWWEU010000163.1, on the reverse strand, counting down.
TCACTACAAGCAACTCCACAGAACTATTAAGTTGTCACTTTTAAAGGATCACCATTCCTGCCATTTAAAACTACTATACTAATGAATGGCTTATTTTCCCGTTAAACCTACTAGAAGATGCTTCCAAATCCACAGCTACTTGGTTTTGCTTATAAGATCTAAGTAATATTAAGAGGTATGTGGAAAACAGTTATGAAATTCACTGATCTGTGGACTGTAGTAAAATTACTGAAAAACAAGTAGCTTTATTTAAATAGACATAAAGGTGAAAACTATCTGCAGGAATGAAAGCAGGTAATTTCTAGTGATCAATAGGATGTATTATTAAGAACAGGAATAAAAATCACCTTTCTATCCTTCCCCTCACAAACACCAGAAGAGTGTTTCTGTCCATAAAACAAAATACGGTCATGGCAACCTGAAGACTATGAAGAGAGGAAAACCAGAAGCTCCCTCTTCCTTTTCAGTCTCTAGAGCTGACAAGTAAAGCATAATAAACTTGAAAAACTAAGAAATACAGACCCTTTTAGAAGAATGTGGACAACACAGCACACATAATTGCTGTGTTCCTTCTAAAAGCTGGGCAGGGCACAGAGGCTTGGCTTTTCCCTCAGTTCTGCAGGGTAACTGTGGTGGTGGGACCTCCCCATACCCCAAATCTGTTCTTGCTACATACTTACTGGCTCAAATGCTTCCTTCTGGTAATTTTTTGTGACTCTTTCAACAAAGAGTTACAGACATAAGCATTCTGTTACTCTAGAATGCTCCATGCACAGCAAAAAATGAAAAGCTCATTTTTTAAAAGAGCAATGATAATGAGAAACAAAAGATTATTCCAGCATACACTCATATAGGACAAGCTCAAAGAAACTGAAGAGGCCAAGACAATGTTGGAATTTACGTTAGTGTATCAATAATAAGATGTGCAAATCACATAATTGCACGGTCTTGTTACTTATACTACCGTAAGTAGAAATTGCCTTTACAATACCCCTGAAAAACATTAAGGAAGAATATGACAATTTTGTAAACACAGCACACTATCCAGTATAACTATTTTCTGGGTTTTATGAAAGACTAAATAAATCAATGTAGACTGCAAATATCAAGTACATCAGATAATCAAATTTTATCAAATTACTCTGTTGCATATTTTAGACTGAAACTGAACTTGGTAACAGAGGTACAGCACTACCACTTAAAGCATTGGACAGACAGTATAAAATTTAACCTGTGATTCACTTTGTGTCAGATACCACACAAACATCCTCCTAAATAAAAATGTCTATCTTTCCTTTCTCTGTAGGAAGCAGCATGACATAGAAATAACTGCATGATTTCTCCAAGTTATTAGAAATAAGACCCTTTTCAGCAAGACAAGTTAGTTCATTTCTGTAGTAAGACAAACAGATGAAAGTGAGCAATTTACACATTTATGCTTCAAACTGAATTACTATCATCACACAGAAAATTTATTAAATGGATTGCTGTAATATGTAAGTTGAAATTATACTTTATTTTTTCCTTCTATAAATTTATTTTCTTTTTTAACAGAGTAGTGCCTCTTGAAAAACAGATTACCTTTCTAGGTAACTGACTGGCTGGAGGGCTGAGAGGATGACTGGACCAGTGAGAAATTTTAAAACGAACAATCACTGGTGAAGAAAAACAAATGAAAAAACTTTTTTTGCCTAAACAGCAGTCTTTTGTCTTCCATTGCTGTAGGTCCATTTTCTGTATTTGCTATCATTTTCGGTAACATTTTAAGCTGATGTGTTCTGATATACTACTATATCACAGACTCAAGGGAAGGATAACTATTTACGTAACATTCCCTGTTGCTAAAGTAATTGAGCTCACTAAGTATCAATCATAACTTGGATAAACACTGACAAAATTTTCAAGAACAGATTTTTCAATTCATAATCAGAAGTCAAACAAGTTGCAATTGCCACAACTCTACTTCTATGAACTAGCAATTTCCACATGTACAAGATCACACGTTCGATTATTTTCAAGCTGCAGTGATACTGCTGGTAAAGAGAAAAAAATACATTCACCTTAGCACTGAACTTCAAGTTCTCCGCTACATTGACCTATGCCTCCAATGGTTTTTGCAACAGTCTTTGTATTTGACAATAAAGCCTCAAAGCAGCAAATGGCACAGAAAGACAGTGGCTTGTCTACTGACAAATACAGGCCTTCAGCCTTCCCATCACCAGAGTGACAACCATCCCTTAATCAACTTCAGCTCTTGGTCATATTCTGAGCCTCTCCTAGATCTCAAGAATATCCACAACAAAACCTTCCGTCAACAGTAACAGGACTACAGTAGAATTAGTTCATTCTGACTACATGACTTTCTGGACTATTATTCCACACATTTCAGAGCAGTCATAAACCCACCTCCCTCACAAAATTCAAGGGTACTATTTTGAACATAATCTGGACTTAATTTGACATAGTGACTTTGAAATAATAAATGTTGTTAGAAGCAAAATCACAAATATCCAGCTAACCAACAGTTATATCCATTTATCTATTCCCTTCTTGTACAGAAGATAAAAATCAGTCTTGTATACAGATCTGGTGTAGCAGTTTAGGTAGCTCTGGCACCATGAAGGTGGGGTGAGCTCGCTGACAGATTTATTACTAGGACACTCACATCACTAAATCCAGAATTCCCTTGCACTGGAGCTCTTCTCTACAACAAACCCACTCTGATGTCTCAGAGAGTTCATTCCAAAGGCCAGAGCTTATAGCCTAGCTGAGGTCTTCCAGTCTCCTACTTAAAAATTTAAACATGTTCATGCTGTGACCCATACTGCACCTCACAGTCAACGTTCACAACACAATTTCATGCTTTAATTCTCACCTCCCCCTTAAAGCTCTGTGTTTTCACAATCCTTGGATAAATTGCCAACAGTCAGGATATTGCTGTGTGGTGGTCAGAATCCACCAGGCTGAGCAAGAGTGCCCCATTCGTTTCCTTCATTCACCATCTGTCTCCTATCATTTCAGACTGTCCTTATGGACTGTGTGCTGTCTGGGGCAATAACCATCTTTTTTCCTTCTCTATTTGCATTAAACAGCATGGAGTCCTCCTCTGCAGTTTTCATTAAAACATTAAAAGTGGAGCTGTTCAATAGAGATTTTGAACTTTGATTTATACAAAGACCACAAAAAAGGTTAAAGGGGAAAAAAAACCCCCAAACTACATGCCCTTCTTCCTCTCCAGTTCTGCCTTCCAATACCCCTCTCTCTTATTCCAGAAAAATCAGTTTCACAGTTTTCAAAAAGGCATAATTTAAACACATGTATATCAGGTTATAACTGTAAGCAAATATTTCAACACATCTCTTAAAAAACCTAAGTCACAATAATTCAACATAGAGAAAGTTATTACATAATAAAATAATCTATATAATTTCACTGTAATTGACATGTTTTCTAAATGACTCAAAACATGCACAGTCTTCTCTCTAAAGGACAGCTGGTCATTCAGCAATTCAAAAGAAACAGTGAGAGCTTTTTTACAGGGACATTTTAAGTATTTTCTGACACTAATTAAATAGTCTCTCCAATTCTCACTGGCAGAACAGTCTCACTGCAGATCTCATTCCCAGCTGCCCTCTGGAAACACATAAGAACTCTACGCTTCGGGGACTGAATGCAAAAATAATACCGGGAGCCTCTGTGGACTCCACAAACCCACATCGCCCTCCCTGCCTTTCTCTCCTGCACACTCAGACCCCTCTTAAGGCGCCTTTTTGTGTTTCTTTGGGGGCGAACTCTTTCACTTGGCCCTGACACCGCTATCGAAGTAAAGTGACAATGTTTTGCTTTTGTTTCCACTGAAAAGAGAAGGGGAAAAAGCAAAGTCCTAACACCAACCTGGCCTAAGAGCGGCACCGCAGAAACCACACACTGCGGTAGCAACTTGTACTTAGCCCTTTCTCCCTAATTCCGTACCATCTCCGCTACATCACGCTTTCATCCTGCACCTACCGCTCGGCGTTTGCCCTTCCTATGGAATTCCACGGCCCTGCTCGGGAAGGGAAACACGGACTAACAAGCACATCGCTATTAAAACACATGCCATTGTGCCCTAAATTAGCCGTATTTGCAGGAGTCAGCTATCCCTCGGTGTGTCGCCCCGGCAGAAAGGAGAGCGGAGTGCGGGCAGGGAACGGCGAGAAGCGGCAGACACACAATCCGGGATAAACGTTCACTCACAAGAAGTGTAAGGGATTCAATTTAGGAATCAATCGCGTATCTCAACGCCTGGCCAGGGCGGGGGTGCAGCAGCCCTGCTCCCTCACCCAGGAGCTGCCGCCCTCGGGCCGCGGCGGGGCCGGGGCGGCCGGGGGGGCTCTGAGGGGGCACCGTGAGGGGCTCTGAGGGGGAGGCTCTCAGCGGGGGTACCGGGGGGGCGCGCACCTGGATGTAGTTGGTCTCGCAGTACTCGGCCACCCGCTCCAGGTTCGTGTAGCTGTCGAACAGGGCCCGGCGCCCCCCCGGGATCTCCTCCTCCAGCAGCATCTGTAGCTCCGCCATCTTCACATCCTCTCGCCCCGTCGGTCGGTCTGTCGGTCTGTCCGCCCCCGGCGCTGCCCCCCCCACCCTGGCCCGGGCCCGGCCTCGCGCACGGAGCGCGCGCCAGACCCCCACCGCGGCGGGGGCGGGGCGCGGCCGCGAGGCGCCCCCCCCCGCGCATGCGCCTCCCCGCGCGCTGGGAGGGGGGGCTACATCCGGCGGGGGCTGAGGGGAGGGAGGGCAAGGCAGGGATGGCGGGGGGACGCTGTGCGCAGCGCTGGGGCACCACGGCTGTACCCCGAGCCGTGACATAGAATTGTGCGTCTCTTCTTAAATTGCTTTGCGCCAGTTTCCCCGCTGGCGGCCCTGGAAGGGAGCCGGGGTCGGGCCCTCGCACCCCTGTGAGGTTGCGGCTCGGCAGGGGAAGGACAGTGTGTGGTTTCTATGGGTCCCGTGCGAAAAGCGGCTGCTGTGGGCACGAGGAAGGGTGAACTCGCCGCTGCCAGGCAGCTTTGCAGCTGTAACAGAGAAAGGCACGTAGTGAAGGGTCAGCAGAAATGGAAGGAGGGCAGCCAGCCCCGTGGCTGAGGCACAGCACCGCAGCCGTGAGCTGGGAGGCGTGCCTGGTCAGCTCCTGGCTATTAACACTGCCTTTATGTCCCAGAGAAGTCCCCCTACAGCTGTGGCGAAAATGCCCACCCTTCGAGGAAGCTGCAAGGCTTTCCACTCAGTTCTTCCACCTTTTCCTCACCAAACAGCAACAACAAAAAAGCCCTCTCAGCAGAAGTGCCCCAACTTTCTCCAGGGAGCTCGTTTGCCTCTTTGAAATGAATTGCAGCTGTGATTACTCACCTCATGTTCCCATGAGGCTCCACAAAGCTCTGGCTGCCTCTGTAGTGCAGCCCGGGGTTATGTGCCATCCCTCACGCACTGACACAACTGCCTGACACTTTCCCATCCTCCATGTTACAGGCACTTCCATGGTAGTCAGCCAGAGAAGATGCAGCACTGCAGGACCTGTGTGTCGACCTGGTACTGCAGGAATAGCTGTTCTCTTGCCTTGAAAGCCGTTGCAAAGGCATCCAGCTGGATATGTCTGCTCTCCAGCTGACTGCTAGAATTGCACATTGCAAACACCTGGTGGGGTTAGGCAACAAACAGGTACTTTTGGGGGTCAGTTCTTGGAAGTTTCTTCCCTTAAAAGAAAAATGAGATAGAAACCCCCGCCCTGAGGGGCATTTCTTCTGAGCTTGCTTAGTTTTCCCATAGGAAGGATGAGTCAGGAACAGTGTTCATCATACTGCTGAAAAAGAGATTATACGGAAAGCATTTTCCTCCCATTTTAAAATGTGGACTAAAATTCACAACTTCAACTACTTGACTTTTCTACAGGCAGGTAAAGAGCCAAGAGCAATTCATATTTTACAGCTGCAGCAATCTTAATCTCACAAAAAGGCTTAAGAATCACAGAACACCCTGCCAGAGACCTCCTGCCACGATGTGTGCGGGGAGGAGGGGTGACTGCACTTGAGCACCAGTGCAGGGCTGTGCCAGTGTGGAGTCAGGCCACCTGCAGCTCCCCAAAGCAGTCTGGCACTCTGCCCTAAACACACAAGGTTTGAAGAAGTGAGTGTTGTGCAGCCTCATTCTTGTGCCCTTTACCCCCAGAGTTTATAAACCATGAGTATATCCAAAAATACTGGGTTTGGGGTAGTTAAAGAATACATCATGGTTGTCAGCTCCCCTGCTGATTGCTAATGCACTTCTTGAGAAAGCTGATCTGAGCCTTTGCTGCAATGGCTCTGGGAAGGAAAGCCAGCCAAATCAACTCACGGAGGGCTGCTGTACAGTGTGGAGCTCCAAGCCTTGTCCCACACCTCCAAAAATCATCCATGGCCAGGCCTCCACCTCACCCTAGGGTCTGCAGCTGATGAGTGACACTTTTGTACTTTGGTAACAGGCCCATGGCTGTTACTCCTCCACAGTAGCTTCAGCCTCAACTCTGTTCACGTCACAGCTGCTGCTGCAGCTCCAGGGGTTGCTCATGCCCACACTCCCAGGACCTCTTTGTGTTTGTGCCAGGCTGAAGGCAGGCTGAGACTTTCCTTCTCTCTTCATTCGCTTCACAGGTGTGAAGTCAAGCTGTCATTTGGCAGCTTCCCAGTAAACCCGCATGATCTTTCTCTTGGCAAAAGGAGAAAACTGCCAAGATGTAAAGAGGAAGGTTCTCCAAAGATGCTGTTAGGAGTTTTAACTTGGATGAGCAGCACCAGACTGTAGGGAGGGGGAATTGTTACTTGTGTCATCTTCCCTCTGTTCTTTTGGGTGCCACCAGGGCCTGCTTTCAGTGGAAATCTGTGAGAGCACTAGCAAACTTCCTTACAGGCAGCTCCCACCTGTAGGTCACGCACCTCTTGACCTCTCAATGGCTGTACTTGTGGTTTTTAGAGTATAAGGGAAAGCATTATCTGAACTACATGCACCCAGCTGTTCACCAGAGTAGCTGGACTAACCTGTCTGCATAATCAGGTGCTTGTTATCACAGCATGTTTACATTTTAATAATCATTTATGGATTTAAATTTAATATGAAGAGCCCTCCTGTCAGAATAATGGTTATCATATAATCCTCTGTATACATACAAAAAATAATTAGAAATAGTCTTGAAATTAGACCAATTGAATCCAACCACCATTTCCCTAAATTTACATAAATGACTTCCCATTTGTCACATGATGTGCTAAACTATTTTTTTTATATTCCCTCAGCCTTAATTTATTACACACTTTAACTTTTCCAACTTTTTTCCAACCCTTTTCTGCAAGATCTTCCCTTAGATAAATATCTTCAAGACTAAGAAGCAAATGTATTTTCCACCTAAAGGTGCTGTTCAAACAGTCACCAGAAAACAGAAAGGCAAACAGTCTAGGGAGTTTAAATTGGAGGTCAAGATCCAAAAGCACAGGGAGATCACTATTCTTCCAAGTTCTCTTGCATGCATTAGGTTTTTACCTCTCCCAATCAACCAAGGGAGTCCCCTCCTCACAATAACTTGCACAGATGAGCCAACCCTTTGGTCATGTGCAATCTTTCAGCTGGGCACTCTGCATGGGTGTCCCACATATAATACAATTTGAATTGCCAGTTCTTTATTACAGAAAAGTAATAATGGGGTAGTTCAAAGGCCACCTATTTTTTGCACCACAGCATGAAATCACAGTCAAAAGCTTTTACTTTGCTATATGGAGAACCGGACAGCACAGTTACATTGGGTGGTGTGAGTAAACACCCTCTTTAGACAAATGACCAGGTCAGATCTCAGACAGATCCTGCTGCAGGTTTTCAGTTCACGTGTTTATATAACTCTGCTCTAGTTGTATAAGCATTTTTCCTTTAATTTCCCCCCCCCCCCATTTTGTAAACGTAGAAACAAAAGCAAAAAATCCCTATGCTGCTGCATCACATGTTGCTATGCAGATTTGTTGCTGGATAAAGGACAAAGGACTCTAACACCCAAGTTCTGGTCTTGTGTACTGATCATATATATAGGTCCATGCCCTTTAGCTGGAAGGTAACATTTACTGGAGTGAGGGAAGGAAAATAGTTTGTAACTGAAGTATGTACCTTCACTGCCTCAAAAAAGACAGTCAGGCTTTCATGTTCACTTCGCTTAGTGCCTGCATCTGCCTCCACGGACGGCCTTTGACAGTCTCATAATCCAAAGCACCTGAAGCAAAGAGCAGTTTATTTAACTCCCACAGCTATTCCACAATGCCAGGGGTGGCCTCCCAGCACGGAATGCATCTGTCCAATGCTGCAAAAAATGGTGTCAGGATCCCGAGGCATCTTAAACACTCAGCCTCCAGTGCTCACTGTAAACCAGATTGAAAAACCCACACACCCTGAAGCTGCACATTCTCCTCTTCAGGCATTCAGCAATTTGCTGGGCAATCAAGATTGTAACCACAGATAACCTCTCTGCTTAGGAGAAACTGCAGCTGGGTAAAGGGGTTGCTGCACAAGGGTAGGAGAGATGACCCACAGAGTAGTTTCCATCTCATGGAAGTGTTTGCCTTAACATTGCTATTTCATCAATGCATATATTTTCATGGTGCATAATTGACATCTGCTACCTCACAACACCTCCAGAGAGAGACAGGACATGTTGCAGAGTTCCAGAGTGTTCGAGGGAATGTCTCATTCCAAATACCAGAATTTTTTCTAGGAATTCAAGTTTTCTGTTGAACTTTATTTCAACACAGCACTGTGTGAGAATGACAGAGCCAGTACAATGGGAGGAACTTTCCCAGGTTGGAAGAGGTCAAGCTAAATAGGAAAAATAATGATCTCTTTCTAACATTTCAGACTTAAAAAGAAAACAGGCAACAAACGTTCAGCAAGAGAAACCAGCACAAAGTGTAGCTGCTCATCAGTTTCCCTCCAAGGGTTCAAACGACAAGCACTCAGGGAGCAGGGGAAGAAAGAACCGCTCTAATTTGTTTTTCTTTCCTGCTGGTATTCCTTCTCGAAGATGCCAACCCAGGCTCATTGCCATTTCTTTTCCACCCTGTCCTGACCCTGTGGTATCCCCCGGGTAGGGTCTGATATGGCTGCTGAGCCCCTAAAGGGTAGACAGAGGAGTTAATGCTCCAGTACAGCACATGTGAGAATTAATCCTCTCTGAACTATTGATTCTTGCTCACTACAGACTGGAGTAGATGTTACTGACCTACTGATGCTTTTTTCACATTTGGAAGTTTGATCTGCAGCAGCTGCAACAAGTAGAACCATTATCTAGGATCTTTGTTTCTTCCTGTATGTAATAAAGTTCAGATTTTTAGATTTTTAGGGACTCCAGGAACTCACCCCCTGGAGCTTTTCTCATCTTGTCCTATTTGTAATCATGCTTTTACCACGTAAACCACTGTTAAAAAGTTTTATGACCTTGCATATTCCTAGGAGCCACAAAACCATTGTATGTTATTGCTGGAACTAGCTTAACTCCCTTGCATAGGAAGTATAATAAATTACATCTGTGAAATCATCTTTCCTCCTTCCATCACTCATCTGGTCAAGTAATCCCCTTTCATGAGGCTGCAAAGGCAGTTCCTCCTTGTACATCTTCTGTTCACTATCGCAGTCTGCATCTCCCGCCTTCTAACTGCTCTGCCCTCCAGCTTGGCGAACACATGGGAGCATTTCAGACCTTTCTCTCACTCGCAGCTATTTTTGACAGTACAGTAACAACACAAATCTCAGTGATGCAGTACTGCCTAACAGGAGATGGAGGTCGATGGCTCCCCATTGGTGCAGCAGTTTCACCCACCTCAGCCCGAATCCAGTTTGACAGGAGTATTTATGCACTTAAGGCAGCCAGGCCTCCCCACACTGTCTCCTCTGAGAGGGAGTTTAAAGGCCTTATTTATTTCAAAGGCAAAGACATCTCTGAATCATACAAGTCAGCTTTTAGCAGGAATGAATTAGAGCCTAAGCTGTACCTATCCTGCTCTAAACCAGTCAAAGTCACCATCTCTGCACCCTGGAGTGTAAGACAGGACCCAAAGGATTGATTGTCACATGTCAGCACACAAGGTTTGATCTATCTCATACAGGTATAAAGATTTATTTTCCATCTTCATCTCTTTAGGACTGGGCTTTCCAGGGAACACAATGGAGCACTCAAACCTGAATTCAAATGGAGCAGAGTAACCTATTTTACAGATGCCAGCCTTAGCTAACACGCTTCTGGTGGGTTGGGACTGAGCTGGGTGTGCAACTGGGGTGTACAGCAGTTTGTGATATTGGTTTCAAGAGTCCCCATCAGACTACTGCTTCCCCAGCTGGGAATGGGATTTCTGTGGGAAATGTTCCTAGAGTGAGGGCAGCAGGAATGGCTGGAAGGCCACAAGTGGGTCACTCTACACCTGATGGAGTCTGAGGTTGGGCCATTATTGATGGATAAATAAAGCAGAGCTCTGCTGATCAAAGTAGTCATACAAGTCTGTGCAGATCCCTGGCCTCACAGAGAGATTTATCTGAATCAAGAACACCAAAGCAATTCATCCTCTCTTAACAGCCTCATTCCCTGCTCTGTGTGCTCACTACCCATGGGGCCCAGCTACGCAATAGCTCCCCTCCTTCCCTCTCTGCGCCTTCCTGCAGCATGTAGTCGCTAAATATAATTTGACAGCTTACTTTCTCTGATCCAGAGCTTCAACATCCATGCACTGCTTCTCTGTGCCAGAAGCTCTGTTTCACAAGTCAAGCCATAGTCTCCCTGCAGCTCATTTTGCATGAAAAATGAGCATATCCTCATGTCCTCTCTCTGTCCATATCCAACACTGTTGTTGGAATGGACTGGCACAACCACTTGTGGGAGCACATCCCCCTAAAATCTAGCAGCCTCAGAGCCACACAGCCGAGAGTTAACTACTCTGGTTGTTTTGCAAATGACAGCTAGCCCTTAGCTCCAATCAGTTTCTCCACTTGCCCTAGTTCCAGTTTTGGCTTAATTCTAAGTCTCTTTCAATCATCATACATTTTGTAAGGGAGCTCTCACATCCAAGTGGTACCTTAATACTGTTCAGTACCTTTCTGCATCACCAACTTCAAAATGTGCCATACTCCTCTAATGTGCTCTCACTGAAATGTCATTGAAGCCTGCTTTCTAGATGTATTATCTGACTTATTGCACACCAAATCTCAAGGCCCTATTATTAATTTTCCAGAAAAATCTGATCCTTGTCAGTATATGTGACATCTCCAACCAAAGGGGTTATTTAGCTACTTGTTAGTTGCACTCTTTGATTCAGGAATCCAGAGCTCACTAGAATATTGAATGTTGTTTAGGTACATGCATGACTAGGATAAAGAGATTATTTCAGGGCACAGACTGGCCATCATCCTTAATAAGTAGGAAGAGAAGCCGAAGAGCAAACATATACAGCTGGTGTGCTTTTGCTTCTCTGTTGCAAGTCTGATTTTTCAAGCTGTTTTTATACAAAGGAAAAAGCAGAATGGAGAAATCCTTATCTTAAAAAAATGGCTGGGAGCTCAGTGAATTCAGCACCTCTTAGGATAAAACACCCGCAGTAGCCTTCCCCCTGGCTGCCTCCTCAGGAACCAGCAGTATTTCTCACAGCTTTCCATTAACTACTTTTAGTATCTGAACGTCTGCCCACATGAGTAATTGAGTGAGTCACATGAGTAAAAGACTTGTGGAGTTTTATGAGGAGGCTGTACTGTAAAATTTTTTTAAATCACAGTTTAATTTACAGAATGAGGATTTTTAGCTGTGGTGACAATTTCAAGACCAGTGCTGCAGTAGTGGGAGAAAGAAACACAGAGGTGATAAGGATTTCCTGTTCTTGAGGGTAATTGAAAAAATGTGATTGCTCAGCTCAGTTTACCATGCTGGAACAGTACAGCTGTAAAATATACAAAGGCTAATGCAGGATGTATGTTTGAAGTATTTTTATCTTTACTGTGTAAAAGTCCCCACCCCATCATGATTCCTCAAGCAAAAAAAAACGTTTGCAGTGAACTGTGGTGTATATACCTGGTTATCACTGTTGGGATATGAAATCAGAGGCCTGATCCAGCAAACCTTCTATATCATTTCCTTTTCCTTTGCATTACGGCAACACTAAACTTACAAAGACATCTAGGCATTTAAATAGTCAAGTAGGTGCTTAATGGAGTATTCAAAACCCAAACACCTAAACAACTTCAAAAATTTGGTTTCCAACCAAAGGCCACAACTAAAATTTCAGTGCAGCTGTGCCAAGCCAATATATTGAATAGTCAGTGGTATTCAATGCAATCATACAGCATAAATGAGAGTCACAGTCATGCAAAGGTTTGCAGGCCCAGGCCCACAGCTGAGGTTCATTCAGAGCATTCTGTTAACAAGCAATCAATTTGCTCCTTCCTTTTCGGAGAAAAGTATCATCAAATCAAGGCATAGGCTCTGTCAAATTTAGTATGAATTCTGCACAGTAGAACTAAGTGCTTCAAACACCCTCTTCTGTTCCCAAATATTGTGCTTACCACTGAATGTGGGGTGACTGCAACCATTGGTCCTGTTGGTTTCCCATACATGGTGGTGTATTCTTGCAGGCATGGCTGTCAGTTCCCATTAAATCAGACAGCTCAGTCCTCTCCTCCCAAGGCACCTTTCTCCCATTCAGACTGCTGGAAGAGCTTGCAAAAGCAGGAAAGCCACCTCACACAGCCAGGGCATGTTCAGAAACAAATCTGCCACACCTTTACACCCAAGCAGGAAAGTTGTAGGTGGTAGACAAGTTGGCAGAAGACAGGGCTTTTTGGCCTGGAAGCTGCATTTGTGGAAGCTTAGAGCTGTGTAAGAACACTCATACATGGTGCAGCAAGGAAATTCTTCCACTCCCCCTGCACAGCAGCAACCCAGTCACTGCTGTCTAATGCCCATGGAGTCCCAAGCCCTGACACTGTACCTGGCTGGCTTACATGCACCCAGGGATGCAGTACAAGTCAGCTTCTGGATACTGAAGGCTGCTGAGCAAGCATTGAAGTCACTGCACTTGTGTTATTTAGGTATGGCAGTTTTCGGGCATCTCCCGTTCAGCTGTAAGGCAAATGCAGGGATCTAGAGCATCAGAGTGCAGCACAAAATACCACAGTGGTCTTAAAAGAAGAGATGGAATAAACATGAGATATATATATATATAATCAATAACTAACATCTAAGAAGTCCTACATGAGCAAGTCAGTTGCTTTTCAGTCCAAGAAACTACAAAGCCAGAGTATGCATTTTTACATTAGTGCTGATGTCAGGGCATCATATTATTCCCAGAATTGGAAATTGGACATCTGACAACAGTCAATCTCAACAGAGGATCCAACAGTAACACAAGAAGTGCAGCTTTTTTTCCACGCTGCTGGTAGGTTCTATCAATGAAGATGTAAGGAAGTTGACAAGTCATCTTAGCTAGGTCTGAGCCTTGCTTATTCTGTATGAAACAATTCTACGAAGTGCCAATTTCCACACTTTTGACAGTATGAATTATGCTTTTTTAGACACCCTTATTTGGTTCCCCTGCCTCATCTCAAAAGATAAATGGCCAAGTATGACGGTTTTTCTCTTTACTTTTCCAACGGATTTTTGTTCCTTTCCTGGATTCATGGTCTAGGGAAATCTGGCCTGCAAAAGCACCCTAATGGGTGAATTGCCCCTTTTCTTTATTATATGATTATTCATTCTCTTCTAGCCTCCCCTCCCCAGGGTTTCTGAATACAAAGTACTTGTAGAAATCATTTAGTCCATCGCTGAAACACAAGCCCTGAGCCAGCAAGTACACAGAACAGCTGGAGCACCTCGTTCCATCAGTTAAATTAAAGAACTGAATCCAGTTGATGGTGGGGTTCATCAAGCTCTCTTTTAGAGGATACCCAGGCCCTTCTGCTGTAAAGCTCTGTAGGGAAGATGATCACTTTACCCTTGCTGCAGTGTCTGAGTCACCCCTGAGTTGGAAGCAACTGTTAAGAGAAAAAAAAAAAAGCAGCCTTTTTTTGTGAGTCTACAAAGTTGGCAGCCAGGCAGGCACACAGCATTGGATGTCACGCTGCCAGGCTTGAGACAGAGGTGACCTGCCTGGATGCCAGCAGGGAGGTGGGAGCAGAGTGTGCCAGCACCCATGAGTTGCTCAGCAATGCAGAGACTGGAGCAGAGAAACTTCAGAGGGGTTCAGAGGTGGCCCCCGCACTGATACCCCATATTAAGGCAAATATTTCCTGCATAGTGGCGTCCCTGGCACATCACATGTCCACCTGCAGGGATGTTTCACTGTCATTGAAGTAGCTGAGACACTCACTGGGGACACATTTTGGCCGGTTTCTCTGCTTTTTCAGTTCTCTCTCTACTCTTGGGCCAAGGCAAAAGGCCTTAGCTACCTCATCACTACTACTGTCACTTATCTGTACGTCAATGATAATTAAGATTTCATGCCAAGTTACACTAGTTTTAATGTGGAATCCTGCAAGATTTGTCCTTGTGAGTTTTAACTGGTCTAGCACTGATTTATTTAAACTACTTTTCCCATTAAAGAGATGATCAAGTGCTTGCACCAAAGATGTTGGTGCGGATATAGAACCGTGACTGATGCTTTATGCCTCCTGGAAGCAAGGCTTTCTTTACAGGAGCATTAACATCACAGCAATCACACATCCTTCGTTTATCTTGGGTTCAGGCTCCTCTGTAAAACAAACTGGAATGACCTGAAAAGTAGGGGGGAAAATTCTTCCTACTCCAGCCCTCCCCCAAATCTTTTTGTGGGCAACACAACTGTGTTTTCAATGCTAAAATTCACACAGATTTAAAAATACTTATCTTCAAGTAATGTTGCCATGGAAACCCTTATCTTGTCTACTTCCCCACCCTCCATATGTGAAGAACATTTTCTTTTCCTTCATGTGGTAGTTCCTCTTCTCCGTCTGCTACCACCAAAACCCTGTGTTGAATCCCAAGAGATGTCAAACAGGCCTTTTGTTTAGTTGAAAAGTGATGGCTAAAAACCACTCCATGGCTCAGCTACAGAGAGATGTCAAGATGGGATCATATTCTCAGGCTCCAGAGAAAGATGCCTCCAATATTTTCCAGCAATTCTTGCTTTGCATGAGTGGAAAGAAGCAGCCAGAGCTGCCATTGCAATGAAAACAGTTTCACTTCCCAGTGGCATAACCCACAAGTGATGAAGATTTTCCTTCTCATTAGAAGCCTTCTCCACCTTCCTTGTCACTCTTGATAAAAGGGATTGGGAAGTGGGTGAGGTCCTGTACGCTCAAAGTGCTTTTCTGAAGGTACTGCTCTTCACCATTCTTTTCGCCTCAAAGCTACAAAAGGATCTGAACACAAAATGGAAGTCAATAAACTACAGGCTTCCCTCTGCTGAATCAGGGTATATCCATACGCAGTGGTCAGTGTCAGGGAGCCCCTTCTGCAGAATTAGCAGAACCTTTGGGTAGGCCATGCATGGCCCTGTTGAGGGGTGAGACTGTACAGGTATCTCCTGCTGTCAGTGGGGAACATGTGCACAGAAAGAGTGAGAAGGCAATGCTACTGACCTGTGAGTTAAGGCAGCACCAAAATGTTCACAAGCAAACTATACAGGTGAGAGACAGTGTTTTCCCAGTTTGGATTGCCAGCAGCCTCAGGCCCACACAACTGCACAGCTAATGGGGGAGCTGGCACAAGAGCTGCCCAAGGTATTTTAAATCAGCAAACATCCACTCTGCCCAATAACCAACATTTACTTTTTGCAGCAAGTAGGGCCAAAGTTGCCAAGACCATCCTTTCCATTTAATGATAGAAAATAAAACATGCAACCTGCAACTGCTGCATGCCACAGCCATTACCATCAAGTCCTTAAACTGTTGGGAGCAGAAGGATATTAATAATGTGCAATAGTGCCTCTATATGTAGCCCAGGTTAATTAAAATGTAGAGGTAACACCATTCATGGGTATTTTGGAGGCAGTGGGAGGCTAGCTCAGTAAGCTGTCTGCTCTTCTCCAAGCTGTGTTAACAACTGTCTCACCAGTTTTCACCAATACAAGTGGCATATATATATATACACAAATATATATATAATATAAGGCTTTACTAGCCATAAACAGCCCATTAGTGACGGCCTGACTGCTCCCACTACATGTGCTGCCTGTCAGCTCCTGAGGGCAGCAGGTTGCATGGGCATAGATATATTTATCCTCTTACCTTTGGTGAGTTTGCAGCTCTGTAGAAACTTTTTCTACAGTAAGATTCCAAGGAATTAAATGACTGCATTTCAGTATGCTTTTCAGAACCATCCTGTTGAATTTAGGAAGCAGCTTGCTGGTGAAGAGCAGGAATATGAAGGATAAAAAGAAGGAATTCCCTATATTACAGAAGCATCCTGCCCACACACCTTGGCTTTCTTCACCATTTTTCCCCCGGGGTTGCAACGCTTGCCCATATGCCCATGTTCCAGACAGAAGGGATATCTGGGTTTTAGGTGTGTCCTTAGTGGGTGGCTCTGAGCAGCAGGACTGACAAAACCCTGTTCTCTGCTGATTGGACTCCTGAGAGTGGCTGTCTGCTACAGTGCAGGCACTGACTCAGGCTTTTCCCAGGCTGCCATCTAACAGTGCTTTGGCTTTGACTGCAATCTTGGGACACGTGTAGCGTGGGCATCCTATGTCCAGTCATCTTTCTCTTTCCCTCCATCAAAACCTTCAGGAACACAACAATATTGAGATTTCACATCCTGATCTCTGTCAAATGCAACTGATTTGGCCCAAGGGCTCAGAAGGTACTTGTGAGAAGAGAAAGGGGAAAATGGCCAAACGTAAGTGGGAAAGGGGCACACTATGAACACAAGTCTTCCTTAGAAAGCCAGGCCAAACACAAACCAGCTGACAGTGCATGCTGGACAAAAATGGTATTTCAATCTTCAAATCAAAATAGACTAAAACTTCATGAGAAAGCTCCAATCCCTGTACGTTCTCATACAAAAAAAGGAGGTTTGCTGCCCAAGGATCCACAGCTGGGCTGATGAGTATTGCATTAAATCTTTGTAGTTCAGCTGTTTGAAATGACTGACACACATGGAGTGAAGATGGAAACTTACAGACTTCAGCAAACAATGTGGCTGTGACCTCAGTGTCATTGCCAGCAGTGCATAACAAATGCCTGAGAGTGCCTTAACCCCCTCCTTTCCCTCCACGCTCAACACATTTCCTTACCTCATGAGTCTGGGTGTTTTTCTGACAGCAGTTTTGAGCAAACACAAACTGATCATTGGCTTTCTCCAGAACACTGGGCCACACTCTTCTCCTGTACCAGTCAAGGACACCTGTAGTATGCTTGATCACTTCCTCAGACTGAGTCTGTGGCTGCAGGCTGAAGGAATATTTGTGACAAATTATATGGAATCGCTCCCATTTTTGATTCCTGTAACTTGCTGTTGCAAGGCAGTTGGCTTGAACAGCTCCAGCAAAGCAGAGAAATGCTGTAACATAAGTCTGGACAATTACACTTTGGAAGCTTTTCTAGTGTCTGAAAGCTTCACTCCTATGACACAGCTACAAGAAAGCAGATCTTCACCACACAATTACACTTCTTGTCCAGTTCCTAGCAGGGACAACGTTATCCTACCATATTTTCCCAAGAAGGCAATTATTTGGCCTCTGTTTTGCCTCCTCTGCACACCAGGGATGCTTTAAACTAAAATCCTTTACCATGCTGATTTCTCCAGGTGGTTTAGGAAACATCTGCAACCTTCAAGAAAAAAAGGCCTTTTTGCATAAGCAGTGATGCAAAGCCTTACATGAATTGCTGTCTGAGGACATGACCAACCTTCAGTTAAGTGGAGGTCAGATTAGCAAGAGCTTTCTTGTAGTTCATTATAAAAATCAATGCAAGAGAGGCAGGAGACTGAACTGCACAACTCTTTTTTTTTCCTGCCCAGCATCGCTGTCTCACCTCTCCCCCAATAGCAGCTACACCGAGGGGGATCGGAATCTCTACAGCTCCACCAAAAGCAGAGCTGACACATTAAACCCAAGAGCAGAATTTTCTTTGTCTTGTGCCCACAGAGGCTGGCATCAGATGTTAACTCCATAAGAGCTGACGCTCAGGCTGGCACTTGGCAGCAATACAAGAGCAAGAACATTTTTCCAAGAGCAGCAGATTTACTGACATGGAAGGTGCCAATGAAAATAACAATGTCTGTAGAACTGGGAGCTGCAGCTACCAGGTATGTGTGCTCCCTCTGCACCAGCAACAGGAAGTACCTCTAAGGGGAGCCATGCACTGTGGCCTGCCCTGGGGTGCAGAGTTAGCTGTGTCCAGCTTCAACAGACACTGCTGCAGGCTGAGAAACACCTCACCTACCACCACACATCTCCTGGGTGGGAAGAGGGGCTGGGAATTGGAACTAACAGAGAAGTCAGCTTATGGGGAAAAGACTTATAAAGATCAGATAAAGGGTGATCCTGTGTAAGAGGAAAAAGGGAGCAACACAACCTGAAAAGGAGGTCAGATGACAATTACTCCAACACAGTAACAGAGTAAGATGTTCCTGCCTCACAAGGTGTTGAGTGGGACTCTGAAAAATCTTTCAGGAGCTGTCCTGTGATGGACAAAAGAGAAAGAAAGAAGCAGCAAAAAGCATGTGAACATGCAGCACTCAGTGCTGCTTTGGCTGGCACCCACTTTAGAGGAGGAAAAGGATTCTTTGAAAGGCTTTTAAGTTATTAAGTACAACATTAATCTAGAGGCCTATAAAATCAGCACTCTCCCTTTCCAGTACTTGCATGACCAGTCTCATGCTGACCCAGTGCTGAAAGAACTGATGAAAGCATCTGTCACCTTCTGATGTAGATTATATTAGACATTGCCCTCAGAACTTTCAGGATAGAGAATCCCTCTCTCAGGGCTTTGTTCTGTGGTTTTATTTAATTTCATTATATTATTACTGATACTTCTGTTTTCTCAGGGGCCAAACCAATTTTATTCCTCTTGGTTTACTAGCATTCTCAGTCATCCTTTCTCTTGCAACTCCACAGCATGGCAAGATTACACAGCAAGAGAACTGGTGGTGTAATTCCCACCCCACTTTATTTCTCTTTCTCACATTCACACATACTTCTTGCAAGATATATCTGCTCTTCCTGACAGTTATAGATATAGCTCAAGGGAAGGAAAGACACTTTGAATAAGAATACCTATATATAGAGAAAGGCTTTGTCCTTATGTCTCCAAGGTCTTATCTAGCTAGGATCCATGAAGAAGCATTCCACTGGATAACAGAGGCACTCCTTACCCAGCTCTGGCCACCATTGGAAAGGGGCTGGATTAAACAAAGGTCTGGTCTTTGACTAGCTGATACCCAATAGTTCATACATACACCACTGCAAGGTTTTGTTGCTTCCTTTGCAACGGTTTGGCCAGAGATCCAAAAGCAAATGTAAAAAAGGCATACAGATTAAATCTACTTTAATAAAACTACTAGTTGAGTTAGAAAAAATACCAAAGATAGGCATATGGTTAAAAATGTGGAAAGTAAAAAAAAACTGGATGTAAAATTCCTTGGCTGAGTCAACACGCTGTCAGCATGATTCTCCTTAAGACCTTTGCTCTGAACTTCACTACTGGCACTTTTAATCCTCTGTTTTGCTTCTCTTAGCTTCTCTTAGACACCGTTATCCAGGCTTCCTCCTTTGGTGAGGTTACCAGTTCATATTTTGTCTCCATGACTTGTCCTTTCACTGGGTGGAGGTAGAGTTTCCTTACCAGGACACTCAGCAGAACTGTAGTCACCATATAGGCAAACCTGAGGGAAGAATGGGGAGAAAAGAATAAGAACACTGCTGTGATGTAAATTTGCCAAAGGACAACAGACAGCTTGGTCAGGTTGTCCCAGCAGTAACAGGAAGATGCTGAAAGCACCTCCTCTCCTGTTTCCCACAGAGACTCACAAAGACCTCCTTCCCTGTGCTCACCTCAGCTCTGGGCACTCCTGGCTTCCTGAAAAACCCAGCAAGGACAGGTTTTTCAACGCTGATTCCTCATTGAATCTCCCTGGGTCAAATCTATGAGACAAAATACACTAAGGCTCTGTGCAGGCCCAGCATCCTTTCCCCATAAACATGCACGCATACAAATAGGAAACTGGCAAAAAAATACAGAATCTCACTAATTTGCTCTCTCTAAATCATGGTGCACCATTCCACAGAAATATATGAAGGCAGTTGTGCATCCACTCCATCAATGTTCCCAGCTGGTCAGCTGTGTCCCATCTTGGTCATAATGCTGATAAACTGAGTTAGTGTGAGACAGGGCTGGAACTAATATGCATTACCTCTCAGCAGTGGGTATTTAGCTTGAGTACACAGCTGAGCTGATGCTGCTGCCTGCCCTCTACTCACCTCCAGAGCACATGCAATCTCATTTGCCTCCCTCCCTCTCTTCCTCTCAGTCCCTTCCTTCTTCACTTCCAAAAATATTTCCCTTTTCTCCTTGCCCCTCATCCTTCTCTTCAAGCAGCTGGTGTGTATATATGTGTATGTGCTGGGGGAGGGAAGCCAGTGACTCATTCAAGTGAGAAAAGTGGTTTCCAGCTTTAGGATGGTAGAGGCTGTGAGAAAACTTATCCAGGGCTGGCATGAGTTAAAATGAGAGACTAACAAAATGTAATTCAATTTAAATATTAAAAAACCCCACCTCCAAACAGAAAATTTGATGGATGGAAGACAGTTTTTTCACTTTCTGCTAAACTTTTCTGTTTAATTCTTCAACCCTTCATTTCCCTGCCTAAATATCCACACTCTGCTTCTAACAAGGTGAAAGGGTATGTGGGTGCTAACCCTCAGGAAAAGCAGCATCAGACTTGCATTCTTCCTGAACTGAAGTGGCAAATTACAGGTCTTGTAATAGGAGAGAAAATACATCTACCTAGCAAAAAAATAGGGAGGGCAAACAGCCATGCACAGGGTTTTTTACAGTGGGTACATGAAATAATCACACAGAGCTGATCTCCTGTCTCTGTCACAGAAATATATACCTACCTCAGGCTCAACCCCGGTCTTCCTGGAATAAACACACAATGTTTATATCAGTCCTCACTGTCCTTCCCAGGAGGCCTCAGCAAACCTAAACACAGTCATGTCCTATCCCACCAGGCAACGCCTGCCAAGGTGCTCCTAGACAGTGCATCAGTGCCTGAGCCTTTTCTAAGAGGTAACCCCGCAGGAGACGACAAGTAAAGACTCTGTTCTTTCTTCTAAATCTCAGCTGTCTGTTCTGTCTAGAATAACTGACCCACATTTTTTCCCAGCCCAAGTAAAGCAAGTCAGATACATGTTAATATTTGCCACCTGGAGGCCACAGGAAGCTACAGCAAGTTTTTTCTTTAACCTCTGAAACACTGGCCTGGAGCCAGTTCTGTTTTCACAGACAGAAATAATGAGGCAGCAGTTCCCTTTCCCCTGAAAAAAACAAAACTTCAGACTGACATTTCCTCTCTTGTACCATTGTTTCATATGACAAGCATTGATTCTAAAGCCAATCAAGTCACTGTTTCACAGAAAACCTTACACAGAATTTACCAGCATTTTCCAGGGAAGCTCTGTGTGTGTGCACAAAAGAAGTTTTTATTAAACTCTAACACATACGCACACACAGACTGGAGCATGGGAGAATAATGACTTTAATTGCCCCAAAAACATATCCATGGAGAAAAACAAACCAAGACCTTCATAAACTGATTTTCTTACAGACTTGCTTTCATCTCCAAAATCTGCTTAAGGCAGGCCCTGCAGCCCAAAATGCTGTGCTTTAAAATCTAATTTAAAAAAGGAAAGGAATTAGTTGCAGTAAGTCGATTCTACATACTTGTATGGTGATGGCCAAGATGAACTATCCTGCAGCATCACACCAAGAGCATAAAGCACAAGTGTCTGCAAAGAAAATTATGACATGCATGTCAAAGCAGAAAGAAATGCAAAATTAAAGACACCTCTGGACAGCTCTGCTGGATCATGGTTATTCTGTAGACTACTCATATTTAGGTGGATTAAAAAGACAATTATACCATATTCAACTACAGATTTCCATAATCCATGCCCAGATGTTAGGATTTTAACTTCTAAGAATCACTCTGTGACTGTCAGTGGTTACAGAGGGTCTGACCCCGTTTCTCTACTCTTGCTGGCATGTATGTATGGGCTACTTTATTCTCTGCAGTGGAAGGTGATATGATGGGTGAAATGATTGAGGCCTGAAACAATGCTCTTTTTATGCACAACTGAGCCTATAACCCCCTTCACAAGATTACTCATCCTTGGTGAACCCAGAACTGCTCAGCAAGAGAACATGACTTTGCAGAGCCTCTCCTGCAGAGGAACTGCAGGCAAACTTTGAGCTAAACTATACTCTCCCATGACAGAACAGCTGCTCGGGTTGAACAGTGTCCGAAGAAATAGTCTTCCTGCCTCACCCCTCACCAGGAAAAGGAGGAATCAGCAAATTCCCCTACAGGAAAGCAGAGTGGCCTAGTGCTCCCACCATTGCCCTACCTCTTTGGGGATAGTATGCTGGTCGACTCTGCCCTCCAGCTCCTGCAGCTGTGCAGCAATGGGAGTCAGCTTGGCTGTGCGCACTGTCTCACACAGGACTTGCCGACAGTATCTGCAACCAGTGACACTTGGTTAGTTGAATCCTCCCAGGGAGAAGCTTGTCCACATCATCCTTGTGGCAGCAAGGGGAGCTGAGTCACCTGTTGTATTTAGAGGCACTTCATTTTTTTTTCTAGCAGGGAGTCCCAGCTTTGCAAGAAGCACTAAATCCCATTAACAGTTTTTACAGAAGGTTATCAAAATTTCTCTTTCAGATTTTAAACCAAACAAAAACTGCTAAAAAGGATAAACACACCAGCCCTTTTCCTGGACCTCACCTATATAAGAAGCTGCAAGAAATCCATACATTCGATACTCCCTTACTGAAACCTTAACACTAGTCCAAATACAAAATGCACCCACTTAAACTAACATATGCACAAAAAATAAAGACACAGTATTGACCAGTCATCATCTTGTGGCCATTTGAAAAGAAGACTGGTCCTTGCTTTCTCTCTAAACATATCTAACATGAATCCAACTATGAAAATGACTGATTACTTCTACTTTTGCAAAACTAGGACAGAAACCAAACAAGACAGTAGGCAAACAAATTTTGGCCTGGCAGCCAGAGCACTGATTCTGTGCTTTCCTCTGCTGATGAACCTAAAGGGTTTCCTACAGACACTGCGAAGTGAGCATCTTGGTCCCTGCCTGGAGTCCTACAGCAGATTCTCTCTGTGTTGCAAGTCATCCTGTGGTTTGATCACTTCCAGAAAAAACAAAAAGGAGTAGCTTTTGGATGCTTTCTCCTGGCCCAGCGTAGGCTAGGCAGCAGGTTCCATGTGAAACCCCTCTCCCCACCACACGACATGAGTTCCCTCTATAGGACC
Source organism: Acropternis orthonyx (assembly GCA_035583155.1). Lineage (NCBI taxonomy): Eukaryota > Metazoa > Chordata > Aves > Passeriformes > Rhinocryptidae > Acropternis > Acropternis orthonyx. The sequence continues at coordinate 25,319,364 of JAWWEU010000163.1, read as the reverse complement.
CACCTGAGCTGCTCAATTTTCTCAAATGTAATTGGTCCCTTCCCCAGAACACGGTCCATCTCCTTGTAGAGATTCTGCTGGACATCCTCTGAGGTTGTCAGGAAATACACCGCCCAGGTACACACTGGGGAAGAAAACAAGACAAGACTGGACCCAGGAAATTCAATCCTTTACAGACTGCATTGTTTTCTTACTCCCTGTATTTTCAATGTTACTTTTTGACCTAAAAAATGGTGATCTCTGCTCACAGCAGGCTGTGCTGATTCTATATTCAGTGGTAGGAACAGAGGCTGAACTCCTATGCAGCAAGAGACCCTGCAAGCTAAAATCCTCCTTCTGATGCTATGAGGAGCTTGGGACCTGTGCAGGAGACTGTGTCATTCATCCTCACAGCTCTGGCAAAGGGACCATACAGACCAAAAACCCCTGGGGAATCAGGGTTAGACCAACAATGCAAATGAAAAACTGGTTTGTCCAAAGCATCAGAAAATTCCCTTCTTTGCGGGGGGTTTCCCCAGCACAGCTCAGGCAAGTGCTCAACCAGCCAATGCCTGGGGCTCCTGACAAGGAACTGTCTGCAGCAGGTTGGCCAGCACTTGTCTCCACTACATCTATTTTATGAAGTACTCAAGATATCTTCCATAGCAGAGTGAAAAAGAAACCCTGCATAAGAAATAAGTGTGTGGGATGTAAAGCTATAAGGAAATGTTTCTAGCACTCAAAAATGTCTACTTGTGAGAACTATCTGGAATCCATGTGGATTCAAGCCCCTTAAAATTACAGTCTTCCTGGAGTACTTGGAGAGGACATTCCCTGGGGAAAAGTGTTATCATAGTTGCCTAATTATTTACCACATTGTTTAACACCTAGATGCACCTTGGAGGTTTTTCTGGAGTCCCAGCCCCAGTGGCTGAGATACAGGGCCAAATAACCATCCCCCGTAAGACATTTTACACAGCTTCAGTTCGTATTTTTATTTGTATTTTTTTCCATAATCTTTGTACAAATCCCAGAGTACTTCTTTGAAAGTCCTCCACACATGGAACACACCTATCCTCCAGAAATTCAAAGTGGCCAGGCAGATTCCAACACTCTACTATAGTAATTTCCTTCCCATGTTCCAGAACCTATTTTACAATATGATCTTTGTGGGTTATATGTTTTGGTGTTTTTTTCCATCAAATTTAGCATCAGTTGTCTGGGGTTAAGAGTGAAAGCAGAAAGCAATGGGAAGAAATTGTAAGGTTCACTAAAAGACTGGGAAGGCTCTCAAACGCAGTTTAGTTTCAATTCTGTAGCTGTGAGGCTGTGTAAAGAGTCTGATGTAAAAATGAGCTTCTTCAGTATGTTTGTAGCTCAGGAGAAAGAGAATGATGAACACTATTTTTATTAGCCTAGGATAAGTCTCATGTCATCACACAGTTTTAGGCAGCTGAGTGTAAGAATGGGAAGTTACCTGCAATCTGTACTTACAGTTAGCAGTGATTATGCATCCTGCCAAGGAGAAAATCATTGTATCTTCCAGAATCTAGAAAACAAAATCTACTTCAGAGAATGTAAAGACAAAAAAGAAGTGGTATGTTCTCCACTCAAGAACATGAAATTCCTTTAGTGCAGAGAGCAGGACATAAATCTAGAAGACATGGACTGAACTCTCTATAGAACTTCCACTGGAATTGCACAATACATGCTTAACATTAACATATTTCTAATTTATAAAAATAGCTATGAAGCAGTGGCAGGGAAAGCCACCAAGGTCTAATGCAATTAAACATTGTAGGAGTGGAAAAAGGAACTAGAAACTCTGCTTTAGTAAAGAATCCAAGCTAAGATGCAAAAACTTATATAATCAAAGGCTACAATGTAGTGAGTTGCCCATCTAGCAGAACTCCATTACAGCGTAATGACATAGCAGCTGCACAGACCTGCTGGTCACTCAGGCTCCCTTGCAGCAAGGTGTCTATAAAGACATGCCTGTTGAATGATCTGCCTCGGCGCTCCTTTGTAACTTTCCTTAAGATGGATTCCATCTCCACGAGAGCTTTGGAAGAAAAAAGAAATGTTTATTTTAAAATCTGGTCATCCTGGTGCTGCAGAGAAGCAAATCCATCTCCCCAAACAGATTTTCAGACCAGCTGTCCCTGCTGGGCTCAGTTACAGAAGCAGCCTCTATTACATGTTACTGTCAATTTGGAAGGCAGCATCTCCAGAAAATGCAGGACTCAAACAACACAGGTTGCCCTTAAAAAGCCATCCTTACAGGTATAACCGAGATGTGCACTCTGTGAGCTGAAATCACGTAAGGGGAAGTCAAATAACAGTGTTGAACCATCAAAGAATGCATTTAATCAGCCCCCATGAAAACATGTATGAGCCACGTAACACTAGTTACATGCCCTGGAGAGCTGCAATTACTGCAGTGCCACAGCACCTCCAGCCACTGGCGGTGCCCCTTTTGCCAGGGGTTCTACAGGCACGGAGCAAGAGGATGGCTCTGTGCTAAAGTGTCTAAATAGATAGAGAGAGGAAGCTGGGGAAAATGTGGGAGGGTTTTGGCACAGAGAGTGAACACATCTGAAGATCTTTGAGTGCCTACCTCCTGGTGACTGTTGTGAGAACCAAGGGAGTTAGGGACCTAGATGCCACTGGCTGCCTGATTTAAATGCCCTACTGAAGACTATCTAAGAAACATGGAGCACAACTTGGATTTGAAACTCCAATTACCAAGGCCAAATTCAGCCCCTTTGTCTTGGAACTAGCTTTCTTTTATCATCTCTGCATAGGAAGGCCAGCAATACTAAAACACCAAGCCTCACTATCTGGAGTATGTGAAATTGTGTCCTAATGCATCATCACACTACAACTCAGGAACAGAGTGACCATGGGAGGAACCCATTTCAATGGGGCAGTAGTTGTCCTGAGATTCTGAAATCCACAGAACCAGCAGTATAAAGAAGGAAGCACTGGATTTGGAGGATTTACAAGCAAATTCTTAGTTCCAGGTACAAGCTACTTCTGTTTAACATCTTTGAATCAATACTGAAAAGGTTTCATTATTAAGAACAAAAAAAAAGACAACCAAAAAATAAAACAACTTACTATAAAATATGTAAGAAACAGAAGTAATGCCATAACAGATCTGGAAATCATGTTACCTTGTAAGAGCACATCAGAGGCTATCACAAGGAAGGTGCCCATAAAAGCAGCACCTCTGTACTTGTGTCCTCCAGCCTGTGGGTGACTCTCTGGCAGAGCATTGCCCAAAAGGAGCATCATATGGATGCCCACATGGGCCACATCAAGTGGCTCCACCTGTCTCCACCTAGCACAGTTGCTTGTCTCCAAGAGAGGTCCAAAGTGGGCAGCAGGGAACAGAACAGGAAGGGAGCAAGCAGACCCTGATATTTCACCTCTATCACTGTTCAGACTGGACAGACCCTAGAACTAGGCCTGGAACTAGAGTTCTTGTCCTAAAAACTTCTCAAGTAATGGCAGGCTTGTCACTCAATGCCAAACAGTGACCTTATGCAACAGTAAGTACAACACATCTGGTAGCTTATGGAATGACGGCCAAGTGAAGAAAAGCCAAGACAGCAGGGCAAATTAGGTGCTTCCACACACTAGCTAACTCCTAAGGATTAATCAGAGTGGGAGGAAAACGGAATTCGGGAGGAACATACCATCTTCGTAGTGCTTCTTCCTAGTCGTGTTTTTGTCAAGAGACCCATCCAAGAAACCTTTCCCAACCTCTGACCAGATCTGAAAGAAGGACAGAGAGAACAGTATCATCGCTCACCATAGGCTGAGACTGCTGGGACTATTCTATTCTTCCCTACTCAGGAAAATGAACACACCCCCCACCCCCCCCCCCCCCACCCCACAAAAAAATTGAGTTTCCCATGATTGTGGAACTGGTTTCCTCTTCAGGACACCACATCCCATTTCAGATACTACATCTGTTATAGCTGAAATTAAGCTGAAATTAAACAACTGTAATTACACCTGCAGGGGGAAAAGGCATGAGAATCTTAAACAGGAGATGGAAACTGTTTCTTTCCCGCCCTATTACCAGTAGATTTAACATCCCCTCATGTGGATACTGTTTGAGATCATCTCAGATTTCTCTTTTTCCACAATGTCACAGAGCCTTCAGGAAATCTTCAAAAAGGAGAAGTTCCACTGGCACTCCCAACAGAGTTTAACTGACTTAGGTACCAAAGACCTCCCAAATGCTACTGGATCTGGGTTCCTGATACCAATGAATTCTTTAGAAACACTTCAGACTAATGACAGCAGGATCAACAGTAGGATCTTTCTAACAGTTTAAACTTGGAACAGTTGAGACAGAGCCCTCAAGCTCTTAGTTTAAAGGCTCAGCAGTAGCTTGACACAGACACAAACTCTGTGCTCTCAGTTTGGAAAAAGATAATAGAAGATTTCCTGGCTCTTTGACACTTACTGCATCATGGTGCCTGCGGAATCGGATGACTTCCCGGTCATCTTCAAAGCTGCTGCCCATAGCTGTCTGCGTGACAGACTTCATGGCAAAGCCCAGCATGTGCTGGCAGAGTGGCACATGTTGTGCCTCAGGGAGGGAGAGCCATTTGGCTAGCAGCTCTTCTGACAGCTTGAGAGGGAATGAACCATTAGTCAGAAGTAGTATCAACAGTCTATTTACCAAACACCCCCTGGAGACATTCCCACCCAGTTCCTAAGGCAGACCACGCTTTCATGGCTATGGCATGAAGCTACACTCTTTCCAGGGTTTCTTTCCATTGTTAACTTAAACAGTAACATTTCTGCCTCTTTCAAGGTTTTCCTGCAACAAGGCAGCCCTATCCTCCTCTCTTGTTCCCTCTGTCACAAACGAAACCTTAAATCCTTTAATACTAATAGCTCCAGACTGGGAAAACAGATCATGTTCTGGCTGCTGGATTAAATCAACAGAACAGTCCTTCACCTGTTTGTGGTCTCAGTGACTGATTCTCTGCTCCTCCCTCCTGTCCTGGGAAATAACTCTAGAATGCAGGTGGCTCCAGTACTTTTAACTGCATCTGAGTTATCTTAGCATAAAAAGTAACCAAGCTCAGCCCCTTCCCCCTAACGCACTGGAGCTAAGAGAAACCAAATATTCACACCATGCTTGAATGGGCAGAGGCTGTTGACTGTCTCAGATGCTTATAGTTCCAGCACCAATTGGAATGCAGGTCCTTTATTCTGGTGATCATCCTCACTAAACTTTCCCCTGAGCCACACAGGGCTTCTCTGCTGTACAAAGGCAGTCACGCACCTTCTGGATGAGAGCAAAGTTACTCTGCAGGGACTTGGTCACACCATTTTCATACAGCTTTCTTCTCATGTGGCTCTCTCCTGTATCCCCATTCAGGCTGGACTGGTACCTCAGGAGGGACTTCAGCATTGTCTCAAAGGGATCCACTGAAAGCAAATTGAGGAAACACAATTCAAAAGTTACACTACACAGGAGTGATGAAAACAGCAAGCTCTTTAATTGGGTGCTGCTACTTCTGGGCAACAAGCAAGGCATGGCTCCTTCCCCTAGGAATAGTCTCTTTGGGGTGCCATCCTGTGATCAGCTGCCCCAGCAGAGCTTGTCTGCTGGCTCTGCCAAGTAACTATTTAGTAACAACACCTTTGGAGCTTGTTCCCAGTTTGCCAGTTGCCAGCTGGTTGTGCCATTGACTTGGGGACAAGATTGAGTATGGCATGGTCCTTCCCCTTCTCCTCTAGCCTGACCCCCAGCCCCTCTAGCACATTCTCCCTTCATATCTGGTGTGCCCTCCTGCCCTGATCAAGGCCATGCACTCAGGACATACCAGCTCACATGAGAGACAGCCAGAGGCTCTGTGCTCCTCCCCTTGCTTCACAGCCCCAGCAAACCTTATTTAATACTCCTCCTGCATGATTTCTCTTGCATGCACTGAGTTCCCTGCTGATGAGCTCTTCCCAAAATTGCACCTACCTCTCTGTCAGAGCTGCCTGCAGCAGAGAAACTCTGAAGCTCTTACAGAAAACAGTACCTCACTAAGCTATAGAATGCTTTCTCTTGCTAATTGCTTTCTTTCCATCTTTCTTCCACACAGACACCTGCAACAGTGTACAAACTAGACAAAAAACCATAACTTCCATATCCATGACTCACTTCAGATTGATATTTTAACTCTGAATTTCACCACCAGGGACCTCTACCTAATATATTTGCAAAAGTATATTAGGTGTCAATGCAAAATAAAGCATGGCATAGGTTTTTCTCTTTCTGTAAACCTTTCAGTGGGTCTTGCAGAACTGGCAGAATCTTTAAGGAACTATTTGGAAGTGGCAATCAGGGTTTTCAAGAGGGATATTGTCACTGCTTATCACAGTCTGTTATTTCTACCAGATGGAGAGTGAAACCTCTGAGGCATCAGAAAACATGGAGGCTGGGCTAGACACATATGACTCTACCAGCTGTGGATTTATCCAGGATTCCCTGCAGAGATCAGGGCCCCATTATGCCACTAGACAAACATCCAGGAAGAGACAATTCCCACCTGCAGAGGACTTACTACCTAATGACGTAAAAGATGATAATGAGACCAGAGCCATGAATACGGTAATCTTTTCTATATGTTTTTCTCTTACATCTTTTCCCTTCCAATGCTTTTAAGCTCTGCATCTCACCCTCTTCCCCACTTTGAGTGACAGGGAGTATGAGCATGTGTCTTTTGGCACAGCAGATGGTACCTGTAGCTCTCCCTGTGGAGCAGGCTGTTATGTGACTCTAGCTGCTGCTGACAATTCCTCCCCCAAGGTACTTTGTCATGGAGTGGCTGCTGCTATTCATGCCACAATTCTCTGCTGACTGGCCCTGGCAGAGCTTGGCACAATACTGGGTAGCCAGAAAGACACATGACAGGTGGTAAAACCCACACAGCAAATCCAGCAAGCAGAGGCATCTGGACAGGCTGGAGGATGCTCAGCACCAACACCTGCTGGAACTGCAGTTTTCCTGGTGCATATGAAAGAAAACTGCTGGATCAACCATGGGCTCTGTTTTTTTCTCTTTGTCTCTAGTCCAAACTGGCATTCCCACACCACTGATACACTCACTGCTGTGCTCTCAGGCTGCAGCACCCTGGGATGAGGGCTGGCTCTGCACTATTTGGGCTATTTCTCCACAGCTGCGGGAGGCCAGTGACTCGACAAGGCACAAACTGCCTCTGCAGAGAGCTCTGTTCTGCCAGCAATGCCACAGAATTCTTCCTTTGCCCTTGTCTTGAAAACATCTCCAGGGTTACATTTTCAGCCCTCTTAGTGAAACATATCAAAATTTTGACTGTTCTGTTCACTTACAAGGAAATCTCTCTCATCCCAAGAACCTCAGAGCACTGTCCTGGACACCACTGCAAGTAACTATGGAGAAAAGCTCTAACTGGATAGTAGAGTCAGATGCCAAGCAGAACTGAACACCAGAGATGGAAAGGACCTTTGAAGCTGCACAGCACAAATGCTTCCCGGACAGCAATGAAGCTGTCCTGCTCAGACAGGTCAGGACCCATAAGCTCCATGTTCAGCATTCAGTGTGCTTTAGGTTCATTGTCCCAACAGTAAATGCAACATCGATTCACAGTAGTTTTCCAAGTGGGTCTCTGAACTCACTGCTCCTGGCAATCCTGCATTAATCCACCCTCTCCTCATGCACACCCCTTGCAGGCCTGGACTGCTTCCTCAGAGCCACTCAGGGGAATCACCAGTACCAGCAGCATATTTTTACTTCCTTTGAATTCTCCTTGCAAATTAATCTCAACTAAGTTTTAAGAGGCCATGAAAACATATCAGTTTCAAACACTGTTTTAAGCATAAGGAAAAAGTCTCCTGGCACTGGAAACACTAATAACTATGAATGCAAATTAGTCCAACTTCAAGGCTCTGATGTGAGATGCACTATCTGCACCTCTCTCTCTGTCTCCAAGAAGTTTGGCCGTACCTGTGACACACACATGTGATGAAAGGAAACTCTGCATGATACTTGGAGCCAAACCCTACACCTCAACCTTGGAAACCAACAGACAGGCATCTCTGAAAAGCAGCTCTGGCCTCAGGCACCCCAGCAGACTGGGGAAGAGTCACATGGCAAGGGTGTTCAAGTGGGGATGAAGAGTCAGGAGATGAATATAACTCAGTCCCCCAGTAGGCTGTCTCCTGTCCCATAGCACTGTGTGCACAAAAGAGATACAGGCAAGACCATGTCTCCAACAAAAATATCAAGCTGCCCAGAGCCAGTTCACAGCTGAGAGATACGACAACATGTATTCCCACTCCCCAGGAAACAGTACAGGCAAGGTTTTGTCACAGTTACTCAGCTACAATTGTTTATACCTCAAAGCTTCAGGAAATACAACCAACAAAATTCTTCACCTCTAATAAAGTTTGAGCACTTCTAACAAGCCCCCACGCTAAAATGGAAGTACTGATACAAGTAATATCCCTGCTTTTTCAGGTCTGAGATCGTGAGAACCCTCCTTCTCAAGGCTGCTGCTGTTGTCTTTATGAGGATCCTCCCATAAGCTCTACCTTTTGCGGGGCTGAACACACTTTCCCTGGCTTCTCCTGCATGACAGGTTTCCCACTTCTCTCAGTACTCAGAAAGCACTGGCAGCCTTTATTTGCCCTTGCTTTATTCAACATCATGCCTGAGTACAGAGGTCACAGCCACACACAGGATTCCAGGTCTGGCTCGTGTTCCTCTTGTGCAACAGTCTAGATGTTTTCCTCTCTTTACAGAAAATACATGACTCGATGTACCCTTTTCTTTTTCTTCCATGGCCATGTTATCCTGCAGGCAATTCACGCAACCTGCTCCTCTTTCATTTCTCTTAAGCCATATGATGATTCACACAGTGTCCAAGCAAATTCTGAGCTGAAACCCTGACAGAAACACAGTTCTATCACTTTCCTTGTCTAGAAGTCTAATTATCAAAGTACAACATGCATCTTACTGATCCCCATGCCGTGCTTAAAAAGATATGTTTAGCCCTTGGCATAGCAGGATGCTGGGCTACTCTGTAGCTGCCTGGATCACTTGATTTCCTGCATGTAAGTCCAGGTGTTGTATTTATCTGCCTCTGGTATTCAAATACTCCCAAATTCAGAACACTTTGAGAACTTCCCTGCTCAGGGGCCTGTCACTAATTCTCTGAGCTCTGAGAAAGTGACTGTCTGCTCGATTTCCCCCAAACACACTTGAGAACATCTGAATCTTTCAGGGTGGTTTTCCACCTTCTGGAGTGTCATCGCTATCCACAGTGTCTTGCTGATCCTCCTTAACTCCCACTCCTTTCCCAGATTGTCACCACATTTTTTTGAGTCTGTCATGCAACTGTACATGAAGCTTACCCATCACAACCCCAGCATAAAGTGATCTGAGGTATCTGCCTGTGCCTAAAGACAGCCTACAGGATCAAGTCAGAGGTGTGCGCCCAGCACCTCATTCAAGTTTGTAAGATAAAAACCAGAAAAGCAAGAGATTAAACCCAAACATCAACTGAGATAACTTATTGACTGTGATCACCTTAGGAAACAAAACACCCACCTAAGAGGCTTACACCATGAATTAAAATATCCTCCCAAAACTAAGATGATCAACTCAGCTATTAGCACCACCAACCACTTGCAAGACTGAAAGTTCATTAAAGGTTTTTAGCACAAAATTCTACACACTAAAGAAAAATGAAAGTTAAAGAACTTCTTCAAATAATAGTTTAAAAAACCCTCTATGCTTAACCACACAAGGCAGTTATCACAAACTAGTATAGTTGTTTTCAGGTTTAGTTTAGCAAAATTTACCCTCTTAAACTGTATTTCAAACTGTCTTTAAAATGTATCCCAAGTATCTTCACCTTGCTCTTTTGAGTGGCTAATGAGAGTGATGCTTTCCATAAACATTTGCCTGGTAAAAGGCACAAGTGCACTGATCTCTTGATGGCCATTGGATGGCAGCAACTCTTGGTCACTGATATTCAAAGTCCAGTGAGCAGGAGCAAAGCCATACCTGAACCACCATGTCAGCTGCTGAGAAAGTGTCAGTTTCTTTCAACTTAGAACGAAACCCCCAACTTTCTTTGACATAGGATGCCCAGCAGGGCCAGAACAAACGCACTAAAAGTGAGTGGAAAGGACACTTACACAACCGGTTGGGGTTAATATGTTGTTTCAGGAGATCAATGGCGCCGAGGCTGACAACAAGACGCCTTCCAAACCAGAAAGAGACCAGCGGGCCATATTTCTCATGAAGGTTCACCAGGAACTCATGTAAACTGCTGCTGGCAATGATATCTGGCAGGTTGCCATCCCTGAGGAACAGAGGATATGTGGTTATGAACAGCATCCTCTGCCAATGATGAACTTAATCAATGAGGAGACAGAAACGACTTACTTTTCATCAGTTGGAGTCAGCCCAGGGATACCTGATGCTTGCCTAGATGCCTGGAGTAAAAGGAAATTAATCAATCTGTGGGAACTTCAGATTTTGTACAAGGCCCACAGCTTTTGAGCAGGAGCGATGGATTTTCCGCACCAATACCGCCCCACTGCTTAGAAACAGTAAACAAAAGCTGGACATGCAGCATCTGCAAGCTTCAAACCTGCTAAGCCGATAAACTGCGAGCGTGCGCCTGGTCCCACGGGTTAAACCAGGATTACTCATCTGGGTAGAGGAGAGATGTCTGCGTAAAGATTTAGCGGGTCGGGTTTGCGGTGTGGGATCCTGCACACAGATTTCGCCCTGGAGCGGTGCGAAGCTGCGAGGAGAGCGGGCAACGCCTTTGGCGAGCGGGATGGAGGAGAAGGAGGAGGAGGAGGATCAGGAGTGCCGCGGGGTGCAGCGCCCCGGGAACGCCCTGCACGGCAGGGAACGCTCTCGCTGGCTTCTGCCACGTCCCCGCCCGGGCCCCGGGAAGCGGGATACAGAGTATGGGATACGGGATACAGGGTATGGGACACGGGGATACGGGCACGGGGCTGCCCCGGCGCCGCCGCCAGCATTACCGGGTACAGGTAGAGCACGGCGCCCACCAGGATGAGCAGGAAGGTGACAGCGAAAATGGCGAAGTCGAGCATGTCCGTGCCGGGGCGGTGGCAGCGGCGGCCCCACCCCGGGGCTGCCGGCGGGGCAGGAAGGGGCGGGCCGGGCCGGGCTGGGCTGGGCTCGGCACGGCTCGGCATGGGTAGCCAGCGGCGCCTGCTGCTGGTCTCCAACTCCACCCTGCACGGAGGGGCGTACCTGGGCCACTGCCAGCAGCACATCCAGAGCTTCCTGGGGCAGTAAGCGCCGCTCGGGGCGGCGGGAGGGAGCCCGCCCGGCCCCCGCCGACCGCTCTCTCCTCTCTCCCCTCGCAGGAAGGTGAAGCGGGTGCTGTTCATCCCCTACGCCCTGCACGACCGCGACTCGTACGCCCGGACCGCCAGGGAGAGGTTTGAGAGCCTGGGTAAGGCCGGGCCGGGGCGCGATGGGCGCCCCGAGGGGCTGCGCGGGGCGGGGCGCGGCTGCTGCCCAGAACTATAGATGCTTTAGAGGCCTCCAGAAGAAATCCCGCTGCAAACACTTCCACTCGCTTCAGGGAGGAAGATTTTATTCCTAAATACTAAGTTTAATCACACAAGGGGACATCTCGTATATGCTCAAGCTGTGCAACCACTGGTGTAAAGCAAAGACCATTCCTGTAAAGAACTTCAGCCAGGCAGATAGTTCCATGATGAGCAAACAGCAACAGAGCTTTGGCTGGAGCAAAGATCTTTACAGAGCAGCCTACAGCAACACCTCCACCTGATATCTATCACTGCTGAGGGTAACTTTGGACCTGTTACTGCAGTAATAATCAGTACTCACTTCCTTGGGCAGTACACTTTGCTCCTTGACTTGCAGGAAGGAAGATTGCTGCTATAAAATGTCCATGTTCTTCTGGCTCTCCTGACACTTCCTGTAGCCAGTGAACCCCAGCAAGGCAAATCTGTGAAAGGCAGACATTTTAACAGCAACAAGACTCAGATTAGATATTTGCACAAGTGATGATAGACCAATGATGGCACATCCTGTCAGACTTCACAGCCAAGTTCAAGACTACGCTTTAGCCTTATTTTCCAGTTACCTGGTAATGCTCAGCAGGACACCGTGCCTCAGCCTGCACCTGCCAAGCGAAACACTCTCTTAGACACTTGAGCACGAGCACATATATCCACAAAACAGACATTTCCCTTGGTACCGCTGAATGCAGGAGCCCTGCACTACTGTAGGAGACACGCACTGTTTTATGTTGTAGAGTTCTCTGAAATTTCCCTGGTTGTCTGCCAAAAAATTTTGCTCAGGGTGGGGAGCACGGGGTGGGCAGAGAGAGGCTGAACATACCACATTCTTCCACCAGACTGAAGTGGCAAAAGTAAATACTTTTTCATTTAAGGTTATGGGCTAGACAGCATTCATGAATCTTGTGATCCAGTGAAAGCTGTAAGGAAATCTGAAGCAATAGTTATTGGTAAGTTTTACTTCTTGCTTCCTGTTGATGGTTTATGTAGGGCACTTGATTAGTCCTGCTCAGAGCTGGCACTGTAGACGAAAAATTAAAACGTTTTGCCTAGAAGTTATGTCCTAGAAACTACAGAAAACGGAACTTTTATTGGGAAACTGAAGACCCTAAATTTAGTGGTGGGCAGGGAAGTAGGAGAGATTTACTAATGGATCTTCAGTAAGTTTCAAATTATTAATTTGAACAGTACTTCAGTGTAAAAGCTTGATCATCACAGCTGTATCATCACTTATCAAGCCTAAGAAGATCTAGTCCAGATACCATGCTCCTGGGTATTGGAACAGAGTCCGCTGTCAAACAGCCATTGTCAGCCTTACAAGAAAGACTCAGGGTATGAGCCCATGGCCTGCCCTATGACCATTCTTCTGAAGCTTCTGGTTTTACTGCTGCTCAAAGCAGGATAATACTGTGAATAGAGCATAGAACTCATTGAGCCTGCCAAATTTGTAAAGGCTTCAATTAAAACTGGTGGTGAAAACATGTTAAATAAGCTGGACTTTCTTTCTGCAGGAGGTGGGAACACATTCCGTCTCCTGAAAGCTCTTTACGACAACAGTCTGATACAAGAGATCAGGAAAAGAGTTCTTGAGGTAAAACAACAGGACTCTGGCCAAGTCTGAATGGCAGGATCTCATGCATAAGCTTTTTTTTTTTTTTAGACAAATCCAAGTTGATTCTACATCTTTGTTTCTAATACACTTGAAATGTTGAGCCAGCTCAGGCAACCTGGTGAACAGAAGACTGTGGTCAAATAAAGCTGTCATTAAGTCATTGAAAGGACTAAGGTCTGTCTTTAGAGCAGTTTCCTAGATGTGGAACTGCAAGACCTTGAGACGTACAATGCTGTGTAGAGCCTTAGAAGGAAGCCACTCAAAATAAGAGCAGTGCAGGATTTAGTCTATGCCCAGAAACCCTGTTTTTCAGCTTGAGATGCCTACTTTGTGTCTTTTTGATATAGATGTGTTCATGTTGCAGGTTGTCTGCTAATAAACTAGTGATAAAATTGGATCCATACCTGCCTTTTAGACAGCGTTCTGTTGATGCTGGAAATTACACAATTACTTTGTGTATCTCCTTGGAATTGAGAGGTGTGAGTGCCATTGAGCCTTCTGGGCAGCAGCCCCGTTCTGGTGGGTCAATCCTGTAAAGGCACAGCAAAGGTGCACCATCTCTGGAGGAGAACAGAAGCAAGGTGTTCCCCTAGCAATGTGGAGCTCCAAGTGACTTTAGACAGATTTACATAAGCCCAGTAAGGCCAACTGCTAAAAAGAAAGGTTAGCTAGGCTTGTCTTAATATATATAACATTTAAGGCCTGTTGTGGGCAGAAAATTCAGAAAATGTTCAAATACCAATGAAGTCTGGATAATTATTTGGTTATATTAGCACCAATTGTCTCAAGATAGCTTATTTATACAAATTTTTTTTACCTGTAAACTTGCATAGTTGTGTGGCATTCTTCCATGTACAGCATAGTACTCAGCACTAATACCTAAACAATGCTAGTACTGGTAAGCTGATGCTGTGACATTATATTACCTTTAGGTGGTCTACTTCTTCAGAAATTAGTTAAAACCTAGTTCAGGTAATTCCTGTGACAGTACTGTAGACAAGTCTATCCCTTCTTAATAGCAAAGTCCAATATATGCAGACAGCCTTGCAAGTTCTCTCTTGTAATGGGGTCACAGAGTTGTGAGTACAGGGCATGCAGCAGCTAATTCTCTGACAAACAAGCCATTGTCTGCCCCAGAACCTGAATTCTTGTTCTTCTGCTTATCACCTGTAAAGTTAGCAGTGAGATGAGCTAGAAGGACTAAGTCTGATCTGACTGATGAGTCTCTGGGACTGATAGAAGATGCTATAAAATATATTTCCTACCTGTGATACTGCAAACTGATGACTGCTTTTGTCTTTCAGGATGGGATTCCTTACATGGGATCCAGTGCAGGAACTAACGTTGCTACCGTCAGCATCAATACCACCAATGACATGCCAATTGTTTATCCACCTTCCTTGCAGGCCTTAGGCTTAGTTCCTTTTAATATCAACCCCCACTACCTGGACCCAGATGTGAAAAGCACTCACATGGGTGTAAGTAAAGCGTGCCAGAACTAACACAGTAACCAGGGTGCAGAGGTGTAACCAGAGCGTGCATTTGTGAGGCCTTACAAAGTTACAGAATGGTAAACAGCTGCTCCCTAGAGAAACTGGAAACCCTAGTGAGGCAGTAACACTTTACTTCCTTCTAAAACTTTTCTTTGCATGTTAGTGAGGTGAAAAAAGTGTTTTTCCACAAACAGAAGCTTTGCAGTATCTGACATACTGGCACTTGATACCTGGCATGGAATTGGGGAATTTAAAAAGAAAACAACAAAAAAACCCCCAACATACCTGAAATGCTAAGATGCAATGCACTGTGATTCTGGAAAGTTCTGCCTTGCCTGCTGCTTGAGAAGACGTAACTTAAATATAGATTAAGAGGTTTAGATATCTAAGGATCTGAAGAAACCGTCAGAACAGGAAGACTGTGAGATTGCATGCAGTCTGTTGTGTAAGAAAATACGTAGGCACTGGTGTCCTTGCCTGGAGCACACCCGGTAATGCCCAGTACTGAGCAGGCACATGCAGTACTATAGCTGAAGGAAAAAACACCTGAGCCATCAAGAACAGAGACAGACGTCCCCACTGTATGGAGGAGCTGCTTCTTGAATAGCATGTCAGCTACTTGCTCAGGGAACAGTTTTTGTGGTGTATCTTTTAACAACCCAAACACTTTCTTCTTTGTAATCAAAATTTCATGGTTGGAGGAAGTATTAATAATTAGGAAAAAATGTAGAGATGGTGTATATGGGTGTGCTTCTGAAATTTAGATGAAGTTGTAGGTATTCATTTAATCAGCTTGTCACTAGATAAGCAGGCAGTCTTTTCCCTATAAAGAACTTTTGCTATTTCCCTGAGAGGAGGCTGGAAGCTCTGTGCTGTACCAAGTCCCTGCTGTGTGCCTGTGTTTCCTTACCCATAAATCCTTCTGGCTTCATTTCTTTAACTACTGTTGCTCAGTTCAGCAGCAAACCTCAGGAAACACAGTAGAAGGAAAATTCTGCAGTGTAATACCTACTTGAAAACAAAAAAGCAAATATTTAATCACAGGAAATCATTGGTTCACTACCCTCTTCCATGAAGGTGGCACCTCAGGCATTTGCTTCCACCGCTTTCTTCAGTGCATACAAAGATAGTAGTAAAAAAACAACAAACAAACAGAAAGATGAATAGAGAGGAAATAAGGTTTGAGACTTTTCTGTGTTGAGATTGTGCGAGTTCTGTTTGATCAACCTGCAGTAAATTGCCACTAGTGATGAAGGGTAAAATAAATACCTGCTAGAGTCAATCCTGCCACTCCATTCCACTTGAGAGGAAGTGCCTGCTTTGTTTAATATTACCAAATTGCTTGGTGTCACACTACTTGGATAGCTCCAAGTCCTACCTGAGGGCCTGGGAAGTTAATCTACAGTCATTGTTGCAGGAGACAAGAGAGGAAAGAATCCGCCAGTATCATGAAGAACCAAACACCCCTCCAGTTCTGGTGAGTAGTGGTTCTCAATCAGGAAGCTCATGGCTGTAGCATGAGAAACATTTTAAATGCATTCATGCAGCTTTCAGTGTGGGTTCCTCTGCCTGACAAGCCTTACAGAACTGTGGCATGGAAGATTAATTATATTCTTGCTAAGAGCTTCAACCTTGGGTTTTGCTTGCTTGCAGAAAATGGGTCAGAGCAAATGAAATGCATACTGCACGTTATGCTGCTAACACTGTATTTCAGGCAGCTCTGATCTTTCCAGTCACTGGCCATCAGTCACACATTGTACAGTGGGGGTGGTGTGCATGCAGGTGGTACCTTAATCTTTTTGCAGATATTCTTAACTGTAATCTCTAATACCATTTCTGATTTTGCACATTCAACGGTATATATATAATTTCATTATGTCTGGCCAGGGAAGTGGGATCTCTGTTTCCTGTCCCTGTGGCTTGATCTTGGAGTAAAAAGTCTGTGCTCTAACAAACCCAGGTGGCTGTTGCTTGGCCCAAACTAGATCTAAGACTGATGGGGTAGTCAAAGTAACTGGGGGAAAAAACACACTTTCCTCTTCTCCTTAATGGTTTCTCCTTAAAAAGTGAAAACTGAAATAAACAAGAAAATCGGCTTCTAAAAGAAGATAACTCACCTAATTTTGTCTTTGCATCTTTGTTAGGTAAGCGAGAAAGTCTAGTCTGTAGTCATGGTGAGAGGCACTAAGACTGACCTGCTTGTGACAGGCATTCTACCCTTTCAAATAGCTTGAAAATCGTGTTAAACATTTCCACCTACACTAGGGCTTGCGGGAAGGTGCAATGCTGCTCGTGGAGGGAGACAAAGCCACGCTGCAAGGAGTGACAGGAGCACGTCTATTCTTGAGGTAAATGCTGTATTTGAATTGTTGTCCTCCTTCAGACAGAAAGGAAGAGAATCTTCTATTAGACTCCTGGCACATGTTGCTTGTCCCCCACATCAGAAATTACGTAACACATTGGTTCCATTTTTCTTTGGGGAAAACATGAGTAGTTTTATGCTCTAAAGGAGCAGACAGTATGACAGCACTCTAGATGCTGTCTAACTTACCCAGTAAGTGCCATGGCATGACATCCATAATGCTTATAATTCCAAATTCTAGTTACCCTTCACAGAAAGAACCCCAGCTCTGTTACCAAAAGCCAGGGGAAGGCCAGTTTGGTCATAAAGCATGGAACTCCAGAGCAAGGAAACCCATGTCTTTAATCATATGAACATTGCTAATGTTTAAAACTAATATGCATGTGCTATGATGCAGGCAAGGAAGGGAGTCAAAACTGTGCTTGTTAAGGGTGCCTTGTTCTATCCCTAGTAACAGATGGAAGCACAGTAGTCCCAGCTCCTGTTATAGCTCACAGCATGGTTTGTCTTGTTTACAGGGGTAAGAAACCAACTGAACACGAGCCTGGAACAGATTTCAGTTTCCTCCTGATTGACAGTAATCCCCTGAATCCGTAGCCTTCTGTATTCTGCAGCAAAAGCTACTACATGCAGAAGACAATGAGGAAGAAGAAAAGAGATACTTCTAAGTCCCAGGGTGGGTGGGGAACTTCAGCTTTATAAAGGAAGATAAATATGTATTAGTGAGCCTTTTTCCTCT
Source organism: Acropternis orthonyx (assembly GCA_035583155.1). Classification (NCBI taxonomy): domain Eukaryota; kingdom Metazoa; phylum Chordata; class Aves; order Passeriformes; family Rhinocryptidae; genus Acropternis; species Acropternis orthonyx. Next base: position 25,301,581 of record JAWWEU010000163.1, on the reverse strand, counting down.
CCCTAATTCTTGTCTCGGACATCATCTTCCCAGCAAAAACATTTTTTATTGCAATACTTGAGTAATCATAGCTATTCAAAGTCCAAAAGGGTCTGTACATTCATGTATCCACTTTGATTCCTTCCCCACCGAAAAAAATGTGACTTTGACACAATTAAGACAGGACACTGAGTCAGCTGTTCCTGCTGCAGAGCTTTACCTGCTAAATGAAAGTTGTTCGTTCAGTGTGCTCCCACACTTTGTTTCATTTTTACACTATTAATAAAGGGAAAAGTTATGCATTCAATTACTTTTATTTGCTTCAGATTCATGTTAAATATATACAATGCTAATTATGTACAAAAGTGTGCATGTTAAAAATTGTCAGGTTACAAACTTGCAAATTCTAGAAAAGTGCAAAATTGTAAAACATCTTCCACCATGCTGTACAGGAAAAAAAATCCATCATTAGCCAATATACACACTCTTAAAACATACTGATCAAAACAAATTAAGACATACAGTATACGCTTAAAGCACCCAGAGGGAAAAAGATATTGCACAGAAGACTGACAGCAAGTTCATTACAGTGCCTGAAGGCTCATTTTTGAAAGTAGCTATTTCCAACACTCCTCAGACCTAACATTTAACTCTTTAGAAAGGCATTTTTTGGCATTTAAATATCCATTTGTAATCACATAATTGCACAACCTGTACGAATTATCAGAAGATATGGTTAACTGTTGCTGTAAGGCCTTTGCTTCCACTCCCTCGTTAGCTTTAGTAAAAACTCACCAGGCAAACTGAGTAGCATCACAGTTTCTATCAAAACACTGACCAAAGGGAGGTAAGTCTTACACACAGCATTTCTCTAATCTTATATTAAGCTGCTCCTGCATAGTCAAGGCTGGAATTAGAATACATATTTCCTGGAATTCTTTTTTCCCCCTCATGGCTTTCTCTAAGCAACAGCTCACAGCTGCATATGACCAAAGCAGTACTGTCAGGTGCAAAACTTCAGTTTATTTTAAAAAGTTATTTCAAGGCAAAAAATATGGCTCCCTTGAGAGGAGAATACTGACCAGATAGGAAGCTAAATAAACAAGTGGCCTCTTCAGTTAGATCTATGATGCGTATGGCTGGAAGTTTTATATTCCAATCTCAAAATATCTTTGCAGCAGCTTTAAACCATAATCTACACTGATAATTATGCCTCTGGGACCGAAGACATGTTATGATATTGTGACTGCTGAGTATAATCACAGACCTAAGTTCTGGAAATACCTGCCAAATTTCCCAAGTCCCCTGGGCAAAACTAGGAATAACGCACAACTGAAAGAATTCTACTGCAAAGAAGAGAAACACATATTTTATCTGGGCCATTTAGGTAATGGTAACTAAAAGAAAGACACAACAGTCTTCTTCCACAGATGCACAGCAAAAAGGTGAACTAAAACCAAACAAAGGGGACCTTGGACTAAGCACTGCAAGCAGTTCCTCAGATATGGGGTGTACAAGACTGCAGTAAGGTCAATAGCATGCGACTGAAAGTGCAGAGCATGTGATGGTGCCAGTCAGAGCCATTTCTACATTCCGACATCTGATGACTATAATAGTGAAGAAAGGGGACAATAGCATTTCATCAATTTTTTTCATTTTTTTTTTTTAATTGCAGTGGCTTTTTAGAAAACCCTTGCTTCCTTCAAGAGTATGTGTGAACAAGAGCAATCAGGAATAGCAAGATTGGCTCCTTGGCATGGAGGGAAGGACATCTTCCAAACACTTCAGTTGTCTCTAACATTGGCATACAGTGAACCCACATGCGTATGATTCCACAAAAACCTACTGTCCCCAGAAGGCGACTACTAACAAATGTCATATGTACAACTGAAACTGACATAGCTTTTATGCCAAAAAGCCTAAAAAGACCTAGAAAGCACTGAAGCACATACTTGAATTTCCATCCCATTAAATATAACCCAATGTAGTGCTTTCTTGTAACAGTATTTATTAGATCAGGCCTTAGGTTCACATTAGGATATGCATCTCATTCTTTCAAAGGAGAAAAGGAAAATATTCACAGCACCCAGACTCAGCATTTAACCTACTCAGCAAGGTGCCTGTAGCAGTGGAAGACAGGAGTGCTTTCAGGTGACAATACAGAGCATGTATCTACACAGACTCTCAGTGTAGGAGCAGAAGAACATCAGCACGTCTGCAGCCCTTCTAGCTCTAAAGCTCCCTACCATTCCATAATCTATATACAGATACACATTTTTCTGCTAAATACATGTACACAGTAAAAGCTTTGTGCAGTATTTGGTTCCTTTCCTTATATTTTCTAATGATTTTGTTAATTAAGGTTGGGAAAGACTTGCAGAGGAAACAGGGAGGAGGGAGACATGATTTAGGGAAGTGAGGTATACAGCTCCCATTGACTAAGGCAAGAGTTAAAAGACCCACATAATATTGTGCATTACAGATAAAAATGAATTTATAATTCCTGCAGGACTATCTTAAAGCAGACTGATGTTACCAGTCCCATATAGAATTTTTCCAGTGCAGAAACTTAGTTCTTTGCATTCATTTAAAGGACAAAGAAATATAACTTGCAAGAGGATCCTTATAAAATAGCCAGTTGACTAGTTTATTTGAAGCCTGTGAAGACTTGGATAAACCTGTTTTGTGATAATAGTCACGATCTAAGGTACACAAGGGGAAAAAAGCTTGTTTGTATCAGTGTTGCAGATAAGCAAAATAACTGTAATATGGATGTGGGGTTTTTGGGGGGCTGTGGGGGTTTTGTTTGTTTTGTTGGTTTGGGTTTTTTTCTTCTTTAATTTCTTCTTTTTTTAAATCCAACAGGCCTCCTAAAATCTAATTTCCACAATGTGGGATCAATCAGGAGAAGTGCACTTAGTTTAAGATTTGGATTATTATTTTGTGCTGGTAAGGTACGTGGATGATAGAAGACATGGTTTCTAGATATCCTATGAGTAAGTAATAGCTAACAAGTGTATTGATATAGAAAAACTTGCACAAGTCAGATGCTAACTCGAAGAGCAAGCGTTTCATTTTCTGTATGCTTGTATAGTACAAACCAGCAAAGACTAGATGGGATTCTTCACTAGAGATAAAAAGACAACTAAAAATACTATAAAGAATTATAAGTAAATTGATGAAGAGAAATTTAGCAAACATTTTCCTTGAAATAAAGGAGAAATGTCCTCTAAATATCCTTTGGTATCCAAGCTCAAAACTGTGCTACAGAGAAGTTACTAAACACTGCTGATTACTTGATCTCATTTATGTACAGGTATGAAAAGTGTCAGATTTCAGTTTCTTTTAGATATATATTTACACTCCTACTTACTCATCTTCATAGGTAAGCACATCTTAAACTTTGATAAATAATTAGAGTAGTTCCAAAAATTAAAAATAAGAAGATATCGCCAAGAAAATGGTGACAAATGTAGTGCTATGAAACAAATGTCACTTAAAACTTTTTTGTTCTAAACTCTAAATTGGAATTCTCTCATCTCACATCTTTACTCTTTATAGCTAAATAAATCTTTGTTCAAAACCAAAGGAGAATCTTATTTCACCAATACTACCTGAAAAACAAATCCTAAGATTTACTGATTTAGAAAAAAAAAATAAAAAAAAATCAAAGAATTATGAAAGTCGGTTCATTAATCCACAGTGTACTGCATGAGAGACTGCAATTCAACCAACCTAAACAGCTGATCAGAAAAATTATTTTCTACTTTCCATACAAATAAGTTGAAATCAAAATAAACAACATGCCAGCTAATGCTCAAACTGAAAACTTTTATCTTTAATTTAAAGCTGGTTTTAGATGAAGGCAAAGTGCAGACCTTCAATGGTATGGAGGTCTTTCCAGACAGCCCGTGGCAAGGACACCCACCGTCTGATGTGTGTGTCCCAATCCTCAGGGGCCAGATACACACGATCAAAAGCAGTGGATGTTGCCATTCCTCCTGGAGCAGAAGCAGCTCAGGGCTCACCTGTCCCCATCCTCATTCTGCTGCTTTGCTGAACATGAAGTAGCCTCAAATCTGAGAGCCCAAGGACAGTCCACATTTAAACCCGCCCCAGGTATTTGTGAAGGTCACCCAATGCTCATGATGCACTGAAATGATGGCATTCAAATGTCAAAGGTCTTAATCATAAACTATTTCCTCCCAGATTATTGCAACATTATCTTTTACTTAAACTGACACACTGTATTCCGTATTCTTTAATATTAAACTAGTCAAAATGTTAATTCAACTTGTATAAACACACCTGACCCTCAGTAGGATGTTTTCAAACCCTTAGGCAAACCCATCTATGCAAGTGCCAAAAAGAAAACTATGCTCTCACCAAATACTAGGAAAGACCCATCTCCTCCAGTTTTCCACTTTATTCTGCTAGCCCAAAATGCCATAATTTCCTGCCCCCTTCTCCTGCAAAGAAACACTTAGCCTCATATATGCATTTGAACACAACATATACGCATACTTATAAAAACCATCAACTCGATGCCCCAACTGAGTTTTTTCAATTTCCCAATACACAGAAAAATCTCACATTCTGAGCTGAAATTCTTCTAAACTACTCTCCAAAGAGCTCCCCTGAAATCCCTTCTTCATGAAATTATAATGGACAAACATACTTCACATTCTCATGTACAAACTTAATACTTCCAGAGTATGCTTAGCATTCTTATTGGGTAAGTAATTGATTAAAAATAGTATCTTTCTCTTCTCTATAGCTTATTTGAAAATAAGGGACATGGTTTTCAATTCATTTTTTTTGCATACATGGAGTATGAAAAAACCCCACATCATTCTGGTTTTGGAAATATAATCCTCTCTTGGTAGGTGATTCAGGAAAATAATTCTTACTTCCTCCTAACTTTCCAGATGATCCAGTCTGTCACAGTGATTAGTCAGAATATCACAACTATGCATAGACCCACTTGTTCACTGGTCTGATTTATTTCATTTACAAAAGTTAAGAAAAAGCAATGCAACTTTCTTTACACAGTACACTAACCAGTCATTAGGAGGGATTTTTTTTTTCCAGTAAAGAATTTGAGGAGGAGAAATCAGTTTTAATGAGACTAACAAAAACTGTAAAGATTATGCTTTAGCAGGGTAAAGAGGTATTACTATTCCTACAAAGTTAATAAATATTGTGCTTAAAGTTAATGAAATGAGATTATACGTGATGCAGTTCCCCAGGTAGTTCAACAACTCCCCAGCCACAGGGAATATCTTATAACGTTTATAAGAGATACAACACACATCCATTTCAATAAATAAATAAAAAATAACAAGAAAAGTGATGGTAGAGGGAAGAAAGGGGTTGCCAAAAGGGAACATACTAGCTAACAGTCACTTAGAGTTCGGCCTTGTATCTGTACTCCCCTTAACCCATGGCATTTTCTCCTTTTAACAGACATACATACATGAATATACATATATATATACACACATATATACACATACACACATACCTTTGCATGCTGATCCAAAAACTTGTGTTTTCCCCTCAGCACCATGCTTTTCTAACAATATGGGCTTTATCATTTAAATCAGAAACATTATGAAAATGTCAGATTGATAGGAAAATGCACACCCTTCTATCATCATGTATTGGTAAACCAGAAAAAACCCAAATTAGTAATGCCTTCTCCAAAATACAGGGTGCAATTGGATACAGCGCATGTAAGGATCTGTTATTTTCTTCTACCAAGTCTTAAATGCATCTTCAAAATGGATACATCATCTGTTTTTCCTGCTTGTTTTTACAGAAAAACAAAAAAAGTAAAGGCTAACAACTGGTTTGATGAACACCAAAGCCAAGAAACAAACAGGTGCTATTTTAATTAAATTGTGCTGCAATGTTGCGTAATGATTCTGCAGTGGAAATTTATCTTTTGTTTGCAGGAATTGCCTTACTAATGAAGCAGACTGATCTTTGAGCAATATAAGGATAATTATTCTTCCTCTATTTCTACAAGATATTAAATATATCATGGGATTTCTTGGTGTGTATCTTAGTCTACTTAACAATATAAATAATTTTCAGCAGCATGTATTTCCTACCTCCTTCAGCTCCTTCACTACCTTCAACTCCTTTGAAGTTATTAATGTCTGTACTTTAAACAATTTCTGATAATCAAGTAGTGCAACACAGATGTTCCTTGCAGAACAGCCTAAAACTGGAACTACACAAAAGAAGAAAGCAATAGCCATTTACATGAACAAATTGCAATAAAATGTTCATTGGGCTAAAAAGCGTATTGAGAAGGTCGTAACTGTCAGCTATCTCAATTCTGAATCCAACCATTGCAACTGTCAGAATTTTAATTTACTGGGGAATAACAATGCTGTCAAAGCAAAGCCAAATATCTTCTTTGTGATCAAGAAGCATCTGGCCCTACCCAGCTTTAAATCAAATGCTACTTATCTTAAATTCAATTAGTAAGCTTGGGTTTGGAGACCTGTGGGTTTTTTATTTTTGGTTGGGTTTTTTTTCCCTCCCAAAACACAGTTGTAGCACCTGTTGAGAGAGGGATTCTGCTGTGACCAAGTCAACACAGTTAAGTAAAAATATGCAAGAAAGCTAACTTGCATGAGTACATATGCTTACTACTATACCTCTACCATAGGTTCTTCGTCAACAGACTTAAGAATTAAGCCCCTGATTACATCTTTATACATTTAAAGTGACAAAAAGATTAAACATGTTTCTGGAATCCGTGAGAGAAGGTAGAAGCAGCAATCACTGGGAATCTTGAGTGTTATATTCAGTCTCTCCTGATGAAATCTGGCTGAGCCGTTTGCTTGATCCCCACAGCTTTCGGGAAAGCTGACCTGAGCGCATCTGTTTAAAAGTAATTCAGAGAAACAAAAGGAGGGGGAAGGGATAAGGCGGATAAATTAAAAAGGAATTCAGACACTGATTCTGGTGAAATGCAGACACTACAATGTACTGCATAAACAAAACTATACCAACAAAAATTATCTGAAAACAAACCAAAAGTAACACAGGGATGATTCTTGGGACTGACAAAAAACAACACACAAAACACTAATCACAGTCTTCTCTGATTTTGAACAGCTAAAGGGATATCACCAAGTAACGTGTACTTATATGCCTAATCTACTTCAAATAGCTTAGAAACAGTGTTTAGATTGCTATTTTGATAGGAAGGGGAAAAAAGAAGTGAATGTCAAGCAAAAATGAACCAAATGAGAAGAAAGGATATTTTATTTTAGAGATTTCAAACAGAAATTCCTAGAAGGGAAAAAGAAAAGAGAACCAAGATGCAGGACAGTGATGGTAGAATGAAGGAAGAAGAGAAAGGTTATCTCCTGGTGTCAGATTTATAGTCTTCCAAAGATCCTGGGTGAAGTGTTTGGAATAAAATTCAAAACAGTTTTAACCACAGTAGTCCATAAATTAAGACAGGTAACAAGCAACCAGAGGCCACATTAAATCCAGCATCTGGTAGGTCTGCAATCTGACAACAATTTGTAGGAAATTATCTAGTTTACTCCTGAAGTACAAGGTTGATGATTGGCCAGTAGTGATCAGCCTGGCAGTTCAATAAACAAGATGCATGCCTTAACAACACACATTTGAGAACAGTTCCCCGCAGTTACTACTACAAATTTAACAAGGTTAAGAACTGCATCATTACAGCAGCAGTGTTCTAGAAAAGGCACAGTGCTGACCAGGATTAACACTAACAGGTGATAACTGCCCAGATTTCTGCAACAGCCAAAATAGCTAATTAATTGTCAAAAAACCAAAAACATCTATTATACTTCATATTAGATACTGTCAATGTAGAAACACTAAAGGCCAATCTTAATACCAAGCAGCATTTCCCTTTATGCACATTAAAGAAGGTCAGTCCTAAGGATCCAATCCTCTGCCCTAAGGATCAGTATCACCACTGAAAGCCAGAACTACAACACGGTCTTCTTTATACAGATAAAATTCTAGTAATTAATTCTTTCCAAACTAAAAATATATCATTTAACAAATAAACACCCCACATACACACACTTTTCAAATATATTGATTGATGCCATTATAGAAAACTAGAAAATCTGGGACATAAAGTTCCTTATATGTTTGTGTTTAAAAAAAAAGTATCTATTTACATGGGTATTAAGCTTCAAGATCATCTGAATTATAAACAGAAAATCCTGAAAAAGAGTCATTGGAAAGCCTCTACAGTCATAAAAGGAATCCAGTCTTTAAAACAACACTTTCTGCATAGTTAGAAAAATAGATGTGATTAAGAACTGAAAATAAGAAAACCAAAAGCCTTCAGTCTAACCATACACAAAAGTTTCAGCCTACAAAAAAAATCTTTTCTAAGGAATAGGAAGCTTAGAAATGACAGTGACTTTAAAACTGCTGTTACAAACATATGTTTAACCACATCATAATCAGGTCTTTGTCAATTCTACAATAGGATAAAAGCTGTTCAACTGGAAGCCAGTGGAAACCACCCCTCCACATCCACTGCAAGCAAAACCAGACTACCATTGTGTGAAGCCTAATTCCAATATTAAACTACGTATCTCCTAGCTAAAACATTTTAAAATACTGACAAATAAGTTTTCTCTGTTCTCACAATTAAAATATAAAATTCAATTAAGACACGCTTTTCTGGCATGTACTAAATGTCATGCAAAAGTGATAATCACATTTACAAATAAATACATTGCAGCACAACATAAATATAAAGAGAAGCAGGTTTAAGCTAACTCAAATACTGTGAAAGTCATGACAAGAAGTACTTAGAGCAAAACCTATGTTTTGCACAAGAAAAATTGGGCATATCTATTTGACAGATGGATGCTCTGTATTTGATATTGCATATGCAGTACCAACAAGTTTATATTCACCATATGGAGCACTGAGCATACTGGGAACCTACAGAAGTGATTCTCTGTGCATTGCAATTAGAGACTTAACAGAAAGAAGTCATATTTTTCTCTTCAATGTCAGTCAGTGCATATTAAGAGATATCTGATAAAAACCACAAAAATTAAAGTAGCTTGCTCTCTTTCATTTCCCATTTTCTTCTGGAAAATTATTTCATCAAGAAGTGGCTGCCAACACTATCCTGTTCAGAAAAGGTTAGCTATTATGACTTTGCTTATTCAGATGTGAGTGATAAAGTCTGGAAGTTAGTCCAGCTGAGCTTCCCATGTGCGATCCCTATATACCTCTGATTCTTAATGAGAACTTTCTGTAGAGCAGTCTCAGTTATTTGTTTCCCACTGAAAACTGAAACTTGCTCTTAAATTTACCCTGCCATAGAGGAGACCTCTTGCTCAATTGGAAAGCAGAAATAAGTGAACTTCCCACTGTTCGGTAGAAAAAGTTCTTGATGGTGGGTTTTACCTCTGCTGGCTTGCCAACACCAACGATAATCAACTTGCCGTCCTCCAAGCCAACAAGGATGTGGCTGTACTCTTTGGTGACAGAAATGCAGTGAATTGGCAGTCGCATGGCTAAGGGGGAGATGCTGAGACTCAGGCTGAAATGAACAAAAAAACACACGGAGAAAGTACATCATGTATTTGTTTGCACATACTGCAAAGAATCACACTGCAGTTGAAATTGCTGTCCACAGGATACACTACAAAACACAGTTTCCCAAGGATCCAGTTTGCAATTTCAATCATTGTAAACTCTACAGAACAATCTGATCATATCCCAGAACAGAGCTTCAATAACAAGAAAAGGCATGGATGGGTAAGTCAGTAAGCTTAGACATTTTCACTGAAGAACAGTAACATTAGTACCACAGCTGCCTAAGTGACAAAGATCACTCCTGTTCTGAGGAAAACTGGAGCTCTACAGTGCGTAGCAGTAAGCAGAGCTTCAAACTCAGTGCAGAACTACACGAGGCTTGATCCTGTAGTTGCTGAGCTCCCTGTGACTAGTCAGGGGACAATCACAGTTTTCAAATGTCAGACAGCGTCTCCTGAATTCTGTCAGTTCTAGGTGTCTAGTTGGGATAAATGTCTGGGCAGAAGGAGGTCTGTTACAACCTCTCATTTTATTTTTGTCCCTGTGTTTGTTCCTGCTGAAAAGGCTTTTTCAGGAACACAGAGAAAACCTGCAGGTTATAGCACCAAGCAAAGCCCATATTACACAGCCATTTCTCAATAAGCCTTTATATTTGTACCTCAGTAATAAACTACTGATTGTGGTACTTTACCTGTAGAGATCCCGTATGGAAAGAAATCCCTGTAAGCTGCCCATCACGATATACTCGCCAGTCACACACATATCTGACACTTCCTCCTTCAGAGTCTCAGAACCCAGGTATTTTCCATTGACAGAATAGAGATGTAACGCATTCTTATCCTGAAGAGATCAGAAGTAAGTACGTCTCAGAGGACTGACAGGATAAAGAGTGTAGGATCGTATCTTTAGCTCACTAACAGGAGCAAACTTGGGCAATAACCCACAGATAATAATGCTGACAACAGTCTCCTTGTTGAATGATACAAGAGTAGTGATCCTATGCTCCATGTGCAGTGATGCAAGGTCCTGCACCGAAAGTTTTGAAGTTACCACTTGATGTAACATTGTAACATCTGACCTTTCAATTTAATCAATTCCTAATTTCCTGGAAATATCCATGGATTTAATAGACAGGTCCTATTTTACACGGATTTTTGTTAAGGAACAAGAAAGGAAGGACAGCACTCATCTTCAGCCTTGCTACCACCCTCCCTCCCCTCCTTTGCCTCCCAAAATGAAAAGCAGAAGAAAACAAGTATATTTCCACAGAGCTAGATCTAAAAGCATCTTCTGGGCAAGGCAATGAGTTCTTGAAGGATTAAAGACACTAAACTAACAAAACTGTCTTAAGTTCTTCCAGCCTGACAATACCTTGGGTCTCTTCTCTCTCCACCTTCCCAATGTATCTAGTATGCCTACAACAGAAACTTTGTCTTCCAAGAAATTTCCCACACTCCCAGAAATCACAACACTTCTACGCCTGTTAAAGCAACTACACAGCTCCCCAAGAGACAGAATAAACTACACTGTGAACGTTATAGCTATGTCCCCAATCCAAAGCTAAGAACCGGTGTAGTCACTGAGCATCTTGCACTCAGAACTTATTGCTCCCCTTATAAGCCTCTGTTTCTGTGCACAGTGGAACGTGTTTCCCCTGGTTTTCCAGTTCAAAGCAGCTTTCCCTGGAAGATTGGTTAGACTACGCTTGAGCATCTTCCTTGCATGTGTTTGGAGATTTCCATGAAACTCACAGGAGCACAATATACCTGTGATTTATCTTTTAATCAAATTTCACTCAAATTGGTTAGAAAAACTATGGAAATAGACACCGCATTCTCAAAGGGCCTTTCCTTTAGGAGAAAGGTTAGGTATATTTACAATTAAAGTCTTCAGTGACAGAAACAGAGGCATTCCATGAACCTCAGTACCTTCAGAGTAGTCTTTCCTTCTACGCTGGTGTGGACAACTATATGGCCTTCCCAGGACACAGCCAGATTAGGAACAGTCAGCAGGAGAGAACTCTCACAAGGTGGTCGCAAAGTCCTCACGTACTGACCTTTCCGAATAGTGCGGACGATAACAGTGCCATCCTGCAGCAACCAAATGTGGGCAAACTGTTACTCAGCAGGTCAGGTAGCACCACACTCAGAGTACTCATACAGACAGGAAACAGGGAGTATTTTGAAAGCACTTAAATCCTTAACAGGACATGAGGACTCCTGAGCAATAGGAACACGGCACAGAGAAGCCTTTCCCTCAAGACCATGTACTATAAGCATATGAAAAAAACAAATGCAAGCAGGGCAAGAGGGGAAGGATAGGCAGCAAATCAGCCATTTCATAGGTCACATTTTGAGGAGGCATTATCTGCAGTGCAAAGCCAGAGTTCAGCAGCCTGCCAGAGTAGTACAGTAATGCAGACCATGAGCAAGCTGCACAGAACCTTCAGGATTAATGGAGCAGGGAAGTTGTTCCAGAATTGTTGCTATGAGAAGCTTAAAATCTCCAAGGAAGTTGACACATGCTAAAGCTCATCTGTGCAGAATAACATAATAGGTGAGGCCTGTGCTGTGCACAGCAGTTTGGGACAGCCTGACGTAAGCAGGCAGCAAAGGAGATCGCACACATCTTCTTAACGCACACGGCTGAAGAAAAAAAGTTGTGAAATAGTGACATATTTTTGTATTATTCTTAATCAACTTCAAAAGTGCTTTATAGTTTGAGTAGAAAAGAGGCAAAAAAGGGCAAAGTAGGAAGATGCTTACCCTGGATCCTGACACTGCCATATCAAGTTCAGTGCTGATGCCAACACTTGAAACTTCATCAGTATGTCCATAAAGGATCTGTAGTGGCTTAGGTGCCAGGCCTACAGGCACTCCTCCCTGAGAGTAACAAAAAGTGCAATGACACATTCTCTTGCAGCTGAAGGACAAACAAAAAATGAATTTCTGGTATCTTCAGTATCAATTGTATGAGGTGTGTATTTGACATAGGCCAAAACCAAAGGCATAACTCACCCACTCCAGTTTCAATTTATTGCCTTTTATGTCAGCAGTCCTATTTACTGAAATCAACAGAATGAATGAACATGCAGTTACTGTGTGGGTGTGAGAGTGTTACTCAGCTGACTCATTTCTATCCCTTCAGGTGTCCAGGAGTTCAAGGACCACAGTGAGCAGTCCTAAGAGGAGTTGTTTACCCACCCATCCACACACTCGTTCTTCACCTGTGTATCTGGGCATGTCCAGTTCTTAGAGTTTACCCTGGACTCAAGCACTACCTTCACAGCTAAGCTTATAGAAGCTGAAGGCTATTTTACTTAAAACAACAGCAACTCTCTCATTTTCTAAAGAAAAGTAAGGAAATAATCCTTCTCAGTGACTACCAGTAGCATGATATGCAAAGGAAATCTCACAATAATGCTCACAGTAATTTTCCCAAATAACTGCAGGATATCACAACTTTTCTTCCAGTGAGTGTACTGTCAGCACACAGAGACATTCCCAAACTAGTTCTAAGGAAAGACCTATACTTAGAGCGCAGGGACAGTAAATAGTTATATAGAGAACTATTTGTTCTCATTTCTGCAATAAATATATGACTGCCAACCAAGCCCTGAAAGCCTGAAGCATACAGGAACACAGAACAAGTGTCAAATTACAGAGCTGGGAAAGAAGGGGACAGTGCAGAAAAGACAAGTAGAATGAAGCTGCCAGTATGCAGTCCATTGTTGTCACTTTGTAAAGACCAAGAAAAACTCTCACAAGAAGAATTTACAATACATAAAACATAATTCTTATATCTATTAAATAAAAAATACCTTACAATCTTAAGAAAAAGCAATTCTAAACAAAGATAATCTCCAGAGGATGACCAGTTTAACTCACACTGAAAAGACAAACTAAAAAATTTACAACATTTAACCCTACTTGAGACAAAAACATACTGGTATGAGCACTAAGGGCTCACTTTTTTTGACCATGCATGGCTACTACAAAGTACTTCCTGAAAGATTTGTAAATACACCCACCACAAAGACAGCTTCCACAAAAAACCATGCACCACTCTGTTGCTTTAATGTGCTGACTTCAGTTCAATGATAACAAGGTGACCTGACCAAAACTTACTGTCTAAAAAATGACAACTCCTCCCGCAGCAGTTAATCCTACTTGCATATCTGGAATGCACCAATCAGAAATGAACATTTTAAATGTATAACAATGGAAATGGCTTCCCATTTTTAGTGTAAGTACACTCATGGATCACACAATCACTATCACTGTGTGAAAGCACGAGACCAATATTAAAGAACTCTCAAATGCCAATTTACATGCAGTTAACAGACTAGCTCCTACTGTAACCAGAACTCCTCACAGAGAAAAGGCAATGCTAAAAATACAACTACCAGAGTGAACAACTGCCAAGAAATGTAAAATCCCTATTTTCCTACCTTGAAAATAATCCATGAAATCTTTAAGAGAGCCTCTAAAATAGTGCACTTCAGCTATATAGTAACTAATGTGTATAGTATTTCAGAGAAGACAATGGGAGTAAAATTTCTAAGCTAATCAATTTTAGTGGACTATCTTCCCTGCAAACCTGAAAGGAAACCAATAAAACATCATAGCAAAACAGAGACAGACAGAAACACATTCAGAAGCTGCTTCTCAGAGTATGCCTAAATAACCTACCTGCTGAACTATTTGCCATATCATACAGGTAGTATCTCTGGAGCCCGAAATTAAATGAATTCCACAGTAGTCTATTGCCAAGCAGGTCACAATATCTACATAAAGGAAAGAAACCAGAAAGTTACCATATTTTAGACTAATTTCCCACAGACTGATGATGTAGATACAATTTGTCAACAAGGTATCCTGATTTGCAGTCAGCATGAAATACTCCACTGTGATAAGGGCTGATGAGACTGTATGAAACAATAAAGTCATCATACAGCCAAGTGTACCAACCTGACTTATTCAGCTTTGCTACCTAAAAATAGCAGGCAAGCCTTATTTTGAAGCTACATTAAGCCACTGCTCCAGTGACTAGAAAGCCATGCTTAAGTATGGATGTATAAACATGGTTCAAGCATTCTGCTACTCTGCTGCTGCCCTTCCTTTATAACTGCTATGCTCATCTGCCCGAGCACACTGACTATAACTCTTTCCAAGACCACCAAATAACAAGGTACCTGCATAAAACCTTTTAATTTCACAGTACAAAGAGCCACTAACCCATGTGCCTGATGTGCTGTCCGATCAGCTTGCCTTTCGTAAGGGATGTCACTCTGATGCTGTTGTCCCAGTGCCCTCCACTGAAGAGCAGCTTTGCATCATGGGACACTGCAAACAGCTTCGAGGTGATCTCCAGCCCTGGTGCAAAAGGACCACTCATGCTGCGTTGTGTTCTGGAGGCAAACAATGGACAGTTAAGAGTGACCTTAGTTCAAAAATGTATGTAATTTGCACTGCCTCTATCCTTAAAAATCAGTAACAAATTCTATCTACAGAAGAGGTTACATCCATGGCAAAACTCTCACTGCATCAGCAGAGTGGAAGCAAGATTTCACCTCAGGTATTTTCAGTCTTTTATGCAGTTTGATAACTCATGTCACAACTAAGTATTGTAACATTAAAGACGAAAAGGAATATCCTAAAAACAAAAAATCCCAAACCACCATATATACCTGCACTATAGTGTAAGAAAGTATGAAGACTGCCCATCTCAGATTCCAAAATGAGATTTTATGACTGATAATTAGAAAAAAAAAAGGAAGTAGCTCTAACAATAATGAGGCTTGAAATGACACATAACTCTTTACTAGAATGCTGTTACAGATTAGATGTAGCATTACTGAACATCAAAAGTACATTCTTAGGTGAAAACTCAGAAAATGAAAACAGTACAAATCCCCTGATTGTTGAACAATTACCCTATTTCATTAGTTCAGATGCATTCATCTGCACCCCTCCTCTTAATTTGCTTACTTGGGATTTGTCACTGTTGTATCTCTGATGAATGTAAAGTAGTTGGAGATATTTTTATCATAGGGTAGCCAACCATGAGTTCCAATAATGCAGTTCAGACTCGCTGTTACCTAAAAAAGTTTGATTAAAAAAAATGGTGAAACCCAGAGGTATATCTTCTGCTTGCCTTGATGGTAACAGAGCTTGCATAAAATCCAGCAGAAGCTTCCTGAAAATTTACCACAAAAAAAAACACGTGCAACTCTCCCTCAACAAACAGATAAATAAAAACTCCAGCTCAGATGAGTTAATCCTCATGTGGAACATAGTACCAAATTAGAATAGTGTATGTTCTAGATAGGTTGGGGGTGGAGGGATGGGCAGGAGTCAAAAATGAAAAGTGTCAGCTGACCAATCCCTCTCAAACATTTAATTACAATTCAGTCATTTAGTTTAGGCTGCTGCTTCTTCTCTTCTTTGAATAGTAATCACTAATAGTTGACAGATTCACGCAGGAAGTTTTAAAAACATTGAATTACAGTTCCATTTCTGAGGAAGTAACAAAGGAATCTAAATATTTGAGGGTTTTTTCATCAGATATTTATGAAAAATGCACTAAGAATTTTAGATGTGCCCAAACTCCAAATAACATGCAAGTAACCACATTAAGCCAGGACAATAATTTTGACCTACAAAACAGGAATATTGGAAAAGAATATTCTCTTCTGCAAGACATAGCATTACTGCACTGGGGCCAGTATCTAGACCATACATATACACAGAAGTAAACACAAAAACACTGTCCTCCTTTCATTATTTGGTCATCTGCCATAGCACCAGAACTTGTGTTAATGTGAAAGTTAGTTTAAGGAACAGTGCAAGCCTTGGGAGTGTGTATGCACCACATATGGTATAATTTAATATATGGGTTGGAAAGCAATGATAAACACAATGACACCATTAGTAACTCAATCCTGTAATTTTAAATCTGGGCAGCATTGCACATGGAAGTGAATCAAGTGGGCAACTTAAAATATGTCTTGCTACAACTCACAGTCATGTCTCATCAGCTCTTAAATGTCATTCAACAAATCAGTCTGGCTTCTCCTTCAGAAGATAAATACTTAACTCATAGCTGACATTTATTATATGTTAAAGGAACACATCTGAAGAGGAACAGTTAAGAAGTGTTTCTCTACAGTCTGTATGAAAACAAACCCCCACCCATTTGACTGTCTGCAGTATAAGAAAAGTATTGACACATGCAACTCACCAAGATCTCTGGGCTTCCCTGAGAAATAAAGGAACGTGACTGATTCCTGGGAACAACAGCTTTCACAATGGGCACACCATCACTGATTCCCTAAGAGAAAGGACATGGTTTTGATCTGATTATATCCAAAGGACAATTCTAGAATCTGTAAAGAGTAATATCCAAAGCCTGTGGATTCAGTGTCAGACCCATACCCTACTCTAAGGCACTGGCACACACACTTTCAGTTCATGTAGGTATGCTTTATCCCAAACACTGAACATGAACCCTGGCCCTGCCCTGAATCAGTGAGTTTAGCATCAAGTTCAGTGAGTCCTCAGACACCACCAGTGATGTCTTGAGCTTTCTTGGTGTGGTGAATAATTTAATATTCAAACAACATCCACACAAGCATCCAGCAGATACACATTTATGGGATTCAACCTCTATGAAGCTAACTAAAAAGACAGAGTGAATTTTATATACATTACATTTCAAAATATTTTCTTTAAAGAGGAAGCAAGTTTATTTTCATCTAGGTTGGGACCTTTTGTTTTGAGTACATCAGAAGTTTCAGATTAGACTTTACACAGTTTCAAGTAACACATCTACCTCTATGAAGAATGACTTCAGTTCGGTGAGGTGTTGGAAGAGATTCAGAGTAGAGGTATCACTTTTAGTTAGTCTTTGCACTACCTCTTCTGCTGACAGCCTTTGTGGATGGGGCTCCTAGGAGGCAATATTCGAAGGAGTAGCAAATTAGACTAATTTATCAATTTGTTCAATACACATGAGATACTCAGAATCTTAATGGGAAAACAGTCTTTTATGCACCTAATTTCCCTCCTTTAAGTAAATTAATTTATTTTGAAAATGGGTTCTTTAGAAATGTTAACGTGGCAGAGATTTAACATTCCTAAAATTACAAACCTTCATCTTACAAAACAATTTTTTCAGAAGTCCTTTGCAACTCAGTTGTGTTTAACCACAAAGGTCTGGTTGAGAGGGAACAAAAAAGCATTACCTTCAACAGCTGACAGGGAGTTTGCCCAAAATTGTTTATCATCCCTTCTAAAGCTTTCCTTTCTTTCTCGTCTGTTAAAGCATCCAAATCCACAGCCCCTGGATCGCAACCAAAATAATAGAGTAGAAAAATTGGAAAAGAACACAATCCAAACAACTTATTGAGAAACAATATGGTCAACTAATGTTGCAAAACTTAATTTACTTGCAGCCTTATCACTTTTTACCCCAGAAAAGTCACCCAACAATGCCTCCATTTAAAATACAAGCTGAAAACTCCACACACCATAGAGAATTTTAAGTGTATCTGTAAGTGCAAGCATTGCAGGCTT
Source organism: Acropternis orthonyx (assembly GCA_035583155.1). Lineage (NCBI taxonomy): Eukaryota > Metazoa > Chordata > Aves > Passeriformes > Rhinocryptidae > Acropternis > Acropternis orthonyx. Next base: position 25,283,453 of record JAWWEU010000163.1, on the reverse strand, counting down.
TTGTCTTATCAAATGAATTTAATATACTTCATGCAAGCAACAAATAGCACACAAAACCCACCCAAAATTCACCTTTGAAACCATCAGATTAACATTTGTCTTCAGTGTTAGCTCTTTTTAAGGAACTTGCCTTAACTCCTAAACCGAAAGAAACCTCTTCCCGTAAAAGCTTTAATCAAGCAATAAAAAAAATAACAAAAAAACCCCAATAACTTTTAGAAACAGAAGACAAGCAACTGTAACAGACCTCCTTTTAAAAAATATACTGGTTATTTGATGGTAAATTGGAAGCTATGCTGCCGTATTTCATCTATAAATCTGTTGCCTTACCATATGCTACTGTATGGTACGCTCACAAATCAAGTGTTTTCTGTCTAATACTGCAAACTCACAAGCCTGATGACAATGACAAGAGAGCATACTGCTTTGTACCTTCATAAGTACAATAATAGAATACATTAAGCGCCTCCACTGCAGCTGGTCCCCTCTGCTTGTAGCCAAAAATCAAATCTATCCATTCATGAAGATGAGCAGAAACATACTCAGATTCCTAGAAAGCAAAAATGCTCTTGTAAGTATAAGAGAAGTACTGCTCCCATCTTGAAGTATTTACTATATTCTGTCGAGAAGATTTAATTACTAAAATAAGAGAATTCACATGTTAGGTATTTATGAATGTACAGGGCAGAAACAAAAGAATATCCAACTGTGTCCCAGGCAGTAACTGCCAGGTAAGAGGGAAGATAAATACACTGACACAGCATATCTGAACTACGGAAATGCAGCTGTGCAAGGGAAGGTAACCTGTTAGCTCCCTAATACCACAGAGAGTAATCTTTAAAGAGACGCCTAATCACCTAAAATCACCTCTTTCTGCATTTTGTCTCCTAGTGCCTAAAATGCCCAAGAGATCAAATGCTCTGTTGAGCATTTTATCAAGATGCACAGTGCTTTTAATTGGATGCTGTAATGGTCCTTTTAATGTCACACACAACCACAAGTCTAGCTTGAATGTCATCCCAGTTATTTTACATTTAAGCCACAGGAACAATGTGCAGGTGTGCTTTCTTTACAATTACATCACACAAAACCACCATCTTACCAGAGCCTTTCTGTGTTTATAAATGAAGTCTTCTGGGGAGTGGGCCCATTTGGGCAGGAGAACATCATTTACCACCTCTTTTGATATTTGAAGCTGGCCTAAGTTAAAACCTAGTGAACAAGTCAGAGAATTTTAAGAGTTACTACAAAATATTTCAAATATCTTGATTTCTCAATAAAGATTAAAAATTTTTCTTTTCTCAATGTGAAAGAAGAATATTGAAAAATTCTTAATATAAACCCCCAAAAACTCTATCACTGACATAGGAAGTTAACTTCTGCTCTGAATGTTTAAAATTTTAAATAATACAGAATAACAATAACCCAAAACATCTAAATTATTTTAAAGCTGAAGTCCCAACCATAAAAGTAGCATCAATCTTTTATACACTCACTTGTAAGCATATCTGCATTTGCTTCACCAGGATTAAAAGTCCAAAACATTTCCATGAGTTTATTCATTAGAAGGAAGTTAATTATAGGTTTAAATTATTGTGAAATGAAGGCTTTCAAGAAGTCTCAAAGCCCACCAGCTATCACTGAAACAACGCTAAATACTTAAATGACTTGAAAGTGGGCCTTCAGTATTTCCAGTTTTTCTAATTTAGAAATCTAGTAGACTGTACCTAGCAGACTAAATTACCAGCAGCACAAACATACAAATCCATTTTTAAATTGTGTAAAAGTAGAGAAAAAATTCTCTATCCCGCAAATGTGAATTAAAAAATGGCTAGGGGTCTCATGTCAGAATGCAAGACGCTGTCTTTTCAACTGGCATTATGTATGAATGAAATAGCCTTTTTTTCCCCTCCCCTTTTCTTCTGGTGGATACTGAAACCTTACATGACTCTAGAATCAGATGACATAATATTGCACTGGAATATAACAGTAAGAAGCAGAAAATATACTGATTACCTAGAACAAATAAAAGACTTCAAATGTTTGAATATGTCCATACTCTACCACCCAATGAACCCAGTAAAAAGAATACTAATCAATCTCTATAAACTTTTGCTATTTAATCAGTATTAACTATTACTAACTTTTTCAAGCATCCAAATAAGCATGTATGATACTTAGCAATAGGCAAACATCTCTATTTTTAGCCATCCTTAAGTTCCTAGTCTGAATTTTAAACATTCAGGCTACCACCTAACACAATTGCTATCTTCATTAAACAGTTTGAAGACAGAATGTTGATTAATGTCTACAATTACACTATAAAGTTTAAATAATAAGTATTCCACAGCATTCACTAAGGGTTGTAACAATGCTTTTCTGAATACAAGAACAGCTTTCTGTGAGAATATTCTGAGCAGTCAATTTACCATTTTGGTTCTCCAGGAACTCTGGAAAGTAGAAGAACTCTGGAATAAGTTCCTTGACATCATTGGGGTTGTCCATAAGTGCCTGCCAGGTAGCAGGAATAGAGTGGAACTGCCTGTCAGCACAGTCAAACCTGTGGGCCAGAAAACTCAGGTTAGACTTGGGTCATTCCCTCAGTAAAATGACAAGGAAGAAACAGAAAGGTGCTGCTTTTTTGCTCACAGCATACCTGCCACTTTGAAGTTGGATATGAAGTGTTGTGAAAGGTTCGACCCGAATGAGGTAATGCATGACACCAGCAGCATTTGAGTAGTGTGTCCCATAGTGAAATTTGTCAATCATCCCAAGAGGATCCTCAAAATTCTCGTATCTAAAAGAAGAAATCTTTATAAATACATCTGAGCACTACAGTTGATTTACATGTGGATTATACTTATTTCAGGCAAAGATTCAAAAGAAATGATCACAGTAATCTATAAAAGAAAATACATTGGGTTCTATCAAACATGAGGATGCCAAATCTTAGATAGTCCCTAAGCAAAAGACTGCTGAATGACAGAAATGTACACCAGAGGAAGCCTTTGTATTTCTGTCATATTCTTCCCTCAGCATTTGCTGATTTAGCATGACTTTATACAACACACCAAAAAACCCCACATCACTAAGCTGAACATCTACTATGGAAGATACTTGTGACAGTTTCATTAAAGATTTTAGAAATGTGTGTGTCACTGTGTCAGGATGCAGAAGAGAGATTTATTTAACACTCATGCCCATTTACTTTTCTACTGGCAAACTCACTCTACTGTGCCACCATCTGGCTGATATATTCCTCAGCATCACAAGGATAGTAAGAGAAATTACAGTCAGGGTAGAGTTTAATCACTCAAAGAAAATTCACCATGTTCCAAGTTCTCAGAAGATACCTAACTGCAATCTGGTACAATAGCACACTCAGCCCTCACCCTAGCGAAGAAGGAAAGATCAGTACACCGACATGTGGGTGTAAGTACCTGTTATTCCTACCTATAGAGGACCTGCCAAAAGCCATTGAGATAGATTTTATCTCAAAGATAATAATCTATGCTTGGGAAAAAAGAGCAGTTTTCACACTGCTGGGCTATTAGATTGTTTCTACAGCCTTCCATATTTTTAATCCCCACATATGAGAAACAATTGCAAATTTATAACAATAAGTTTTGTCCTTTCACTGCTATATAACTAAGTGCCGTATCAGATAATCTGAATGCAGCAGGAACAAAAAAATCAATCACCTTTGAAAACGCATCTGTGATGTTACAAAAACAGGTCTGAAAATTCTACTGTTATAACTTTATTCTTTAAATGTGTTATTAGCCTGGAGGCTCAAAAAAGACAGAGAAATATAACTGAGTCTTCAAATACGTACTTGTCTTTCACAGTCTTCGCATTCTTTTCATTTACCACACCTATGGGTTTGGACAGATCCCTAAAGACTGCAGGATTATTCAAGTCCAGTTCTTCTGAAGTGTAATCTTGTAAAATCCAGGGAAACTAAACAAAAACCAAACCAAATCAAAACAAACAAACAAACAAAAAAACCCCCCCAAAAAAACAACAACAAAATATCAACTTGAGACTGAAAATACATGTTTCACACCAGACAAAATACACACCTTTGGTAAAAAATTAAAAATTGACTTTTTAAATTACCACAGGATATTGAGCAAGGTCATTGTAAGTTCGTCCTGCCATCGTGTTCAGCTGAATAAGATAGTCAAAGTTGGATATTTCTCTATTCACCCATTTCTGAAAGGCAAAGAAAGATACAATGGAACTCACTATATCAAAGATACCACTAATGCAAAATCCATGTTTTGTCAGTATCTATCTGACAGAGGATCATACTGGCAAGTGAAAGGCACAAGACCACAGAAATGGTATGAAAGTCCAGATTTAATTTCTCATAATAAAGTTCATTTTCTCTTGGTTCAATGATTGTGCTACCTATATTTCATTGAAATCAGGTCTCTGGATTGATGACAATACTGTTTTAAATACAGGAGCAGACAACTAGCAGCCTCAGAATAAAGGAAAACCAGAAATGAGAGAAACAAAAAGAAGGCACATAAACAGGTACTGAGAAAAAGGGGAAGAGAACTCTTAAATCCATTAGAATTCCAAGGTCAACATTTATTTATAAATTGTTCTCTCATTGGTTAATAGTACAGGAATTTGTAAACTAAATTGCCCTGCCACCTTTGTTCCATTACGATATTTTAAACCAAAGAACAGACACAGCTATGTTCAGAATGGCTCAATATTTGTCTGTAGTGGAGATGAAGCCATTTCATTAAAGATGATCAGTTTTCTACGTAAATATATAACATGATGGCTTTTGTCATTAGGAAAACAAAGAAAAAGCCGAAGTATTTCCAATATTTTAATATTACTTGCAAAGATTTCTCCCTCAGAGAAAACAGTAATTGTAGCATAAAGAAAATGGAAGATAAAAATATATTTACTACATTTAAAAATTTATCCATGTTTATGGTAACACAGACATTTTGACATTTTCTTTTTTTACCAGTATTACTAATTCCCACTTAATCTTCATGTGGGTTTTGTTGAAAGCTCCATTGTGAAAAGGTAACAGGGAAAATTCTTTCCACATCTAGTGAAACAAGTTCCAAAATGTGCACTCTAGATCATAGACTAAAAACAGAAGCAAGTCTGCTCCATGCTTTCCATTCCAATGGAATGCCCATGAATCACATCAACAGAGCCCGACTCTGTGGATTGACCTGACTGTAAACACAAACCACAAAAATTCTAATAATATGCAGGTGACAGTTCAGGGGCCAGACTGAGGATACAGAAGTTGGCAGTTGCCATCTAAACACTGGGGGACACCTTCAAAAGGCAGAGGAATGCTCTAGACCATTTATGCTGAAGTCTCTTACCTGCATCAAACCCGAAGCTTTAAAGAGCTCCTGCGGAGATCTGGTCCCAGAAATATTTGGAGAACGCAGTGACAATATTCGACTATATACTTTGTTTCGTACCTGTTAGAGAACAGCATTAATAAAAAAAATATTCTGGAAATTGAAGCTGACAATTAAGTAACTTACCTGCTAATTAATATGTGAAATAAACAGGACACAGTTACACTTTCAAACACTTCGATCTCTTGCTGCATGACTTGTTTGGACATGCATGGATGTGACATCCTTCACACCAAAACCAAACCACACAGCATTTTTTAAGAGCTATTCAAACTGACCTGCTAGTAGGCAACTGAACTTAAGTTCCGATATTTGTCTTAGTCCCCCATACAAAGGATCACTGGCATTACCCAGAGGCAAAAAAACCCCTTTACTACACCATGGAACATAGAAACAGTAATAATTTAAAATGCTGCGGTAAAACAGCAAGTCTCCTTTATTTTGTAATTAATTTGCTCAATAGTTCAAAAAATGTGGACTTCAAAACATTTAGACTATCACTAATACAATGTTAGTTCAATAATTGTTCTGTATGATAACAGGGAGGAAAAAGAACAATCTTGTTTTATCCATCTTTTCACAACTAATCAGTTTCCAGATGCCAGACTGAGGCATTTACACACTGCCGTCCAGTTTTCCATAATGCCTATATCCAGAAAACCTTTTACTACTAGTCTTACAGTGCTATGAAAGACACCAGAACTCAAATTAAATGCAATCAGAGAACTTGAACTTGACCCTTGTGCTAATTACATACATCCAGGACATTCAGGAAACCCATACCTCCTTATTGAAGTTGAGGAAGTAGCTGGTTTGATCTGTAAGGAAGATCTCCAAAGCTGACCTCCTCAGGTTGTACCGACGCAAATGTATCTCTCGAATTTGAGAAAGGTGGCATTTGAAATCAAAACCTACCCCTAGGAAGAACATTTGGATTACTGACTTGAAATATAAAAACCTCTTCATATAAACATAGGGCAGTACCACTTCCAATCACCCCAGTTATTCCTAGAAAAGGCAAATTTTGTATCTGCCTTGATTAACCATTTTTTTAGGAAAACATTAACTTCAGCTATTGTGCTGAGAAAAAGAAAGCAAGAAGGTGGAGTGTAGTATTTGTTTCTGCTTTCTGATTAAAGACACATTTCAAATGTACTCTGTTGACAAAAAGTATGAACCAACTGCCTTTGCTTTCCTAAACATGTTCAAATAGAAGCTTTTACAGTTAAATTTCCCTGAAGGCGGACATTTTGATATACTGTTTTGGAAAATTTTACTGTTATTGGTCAAACATTACACTTCAGTGTTTTCACACTCAACTGTGCACATTATATACATATATTCTATTAAATTTCACTAGATTAATATAGATGGTTAATGCTTACATACTACTACAAATATTATTTGTCAGGGAGAACAGAGAGGTGTCCTTCATGGAGAAAAGGAGAGGTAATGACTATTTTTCAGTCAGCAATTTTTTTTAAAGAAGTTATTTTTTTAAAAAAATACTAAGAATACCGAATCAATCTAAGAGCTCAGCAAGCACAGTTCCACGTTCTTGATTCTGAAGGGAACAGTCAGCTACTGACCAAGTGCAATATTAATTTTAAGTAGAGATCAACTTGTCTACAATGAATCTGACACTCATTCTCAAAATATCAAACACAGCTTAGTAAAAACAGAATGCCGAAGTGCACCGAAATAAAGAGATACTGATCACGCTTACCTTCCTCTTTTTCAATGCTACCATCAAAGAAATAGATGTGGTGGGTAGTGATCTCCAGCCTGCCAGGTATCACATCAATTACTGTAATGAGTTCACAGTCTTCAGACAGTATTAGCTTTTCTTTCTGACTTTCCTCATCCTTGTCATCCCTGCAAAAACACCACTAAGTGTTACAGCGTTGTACAGATTATACAGTTGTTCAGGTACTTGGTAAGACTACAGTTCAGAAAGGAATCAAATTTGAATGGCATTAAAAATACAACATAAATGATTATATAAAGCCACTTTGATCAGCAGTCTTGGGTGTTTCAGACCAGAGCACAAACAATTTCATAGCATTGCTCTTCACGCTTAGTATTTCAGTCTCAGGTACAATGGCCTTGAAGTATGAAAACATCAAGCTGCATTTCCCTTATCTAATTGCTAGGTACTTAAATTCTCTGGCCCAGAGCACAGCTGAGTTTCTGAAGATAACTTAAGACACACAAACTGAGTTATTTTGTTACAGTCTATAGCAAGCATTTAAGAACCTTTAAAGTACAAGAAGATGGACCAGTATCACTCAACATGCCACAGCTCTACTGGACTTGAACAGCACGGACACACAGAGATGCGTGCACATCATTACATGTCCAGGTACTAAAGAAAAGCATTTGCTATCCACCCTCAACCTCCCCTTCCCTCCCCACTCCTTCTTTGTTCCAGTCACACAAGTGGCATGAAGGGAGCACAGGAGGCCTTCTCTCTGTAATGCTCAAATTCAAGGCACTCTCTCGCAGATTACTGCCAACCAAGCAAACTTTCACACCGTGCAGCTGATGGTATAGTGAATGGCCACGGCAACTATAGACAAGAGCCAGTCCAGTCTGATCTATGTCCTTATAAGGCAGAATTACAGCTGAGGTACATAGTAGAAAAGCCTCAACAATTCTGTAGCTTGAGCTTCAGACCAACCACAAGCAGTAAATGACCGATGAATCCTCACAAACACCTGCTCTGCCTTCTTTTCCCTGAGGCTTTTCATGTCTCATTGTTGACAATGATAAATCCAACAACTTTTCTGCAGATCAAAACTGCCCTAGCTTGGACTGTTAAGGCCAGACAAAGAAAGAGCAAAGTTTTGTATGCTAATCAATTCCCAAACTTGTTTCTCACTCCTTACCCCTAGTACAGAAACAAATTTCAACTGTTCAATTCAGCTCCACTTACAAATTGGAACTGGCTGCTGTATCTTCATCTGGTAGTTCAAGAACATCATCTTCCAAATCACTCACTTTCACCTGCTTCACCACCTCCAGAAGGAGAGACTCACTAGAGGGCTGTGTCTGGTGCACACCTATCATAAATAGACATTACAGCTCAGAATATTCTTTGTGACAATCCTCTTGGAAATCTAAACTACTAAGTGTATCGTCTATGGTTGAATGTTGGTTTTAACCAAGTAAGAAGCAACCAGATTTCTTAAATATTTTTGGGGTTAAGCAGAACACTAAAAATAGTCCTTGAACTATACTGAAACATATGTTGAATTATAAGAGTAGAAAGGGAAGACAAACACCTAAGAAAAAATTTAAATTGAATTCTGATGTGGACATTTTCAATAAAACTTTTTGCAATGTTCTTCCAGACATTGCTAGTGCATGCAGATTTAATGGAAATGCACTGCATTTGTTTTTTGCTTATGGAGGCTTATAAGAGTGTAATTATTTATTTTTTTTTAATTGTTGTTTGAGCCTTGATATCCAATACACCTAGGAGTTACACCACTAACTCAGCTGTTTGGTACAATTCTGAAACAAAGTGCTTCATATACACACATTTTTTAAATCATAAACCCTAAAAGGTTTTGAACAAATGCTGCTTACTCTGATCTTATTGCTTCTTTTTCTTGAAAAGTAATCTTATGCAAGAAAGCTTTGAGACTGCTTATTTTAAAACAAAGGAGTGTTTTGGGTTTTTTGTTATTGCACAATAAAAACACATATTTCAATGAAAAAGGGGAAATGAATTCTAGTCATTAGGGAGATGCCGCTTCAGGTCAAAGCACCAGTATGATATTATAGGCATTACTAGAGATGAAATAAAGAAAAATCAAGATTTAAGTATCTAACGTAAACTGCTTATTAAATACAACGAGGAAAGCGTGTATTTTTCTTTGGTAAAGACAAATGAAATGGCAAATACAACTTTACCTAAATTATCTCTCAGGTCACTAGCATCCTGATGAGAGTTGAAGTTGTAATTCTGCACAAGTTTTAGTCTCATACGTGAAAAATTTTCCACATTTGAAAGTTTCCAGTGAATAGGACGCTGTTTCCTAGGAAAACAAGAACATTCATAAAAACGGTTAAAAGAAAGTAAAGACCTAAATTAGTGAACTGATTACAAAAGAGTACATATTTAGAAAAATACTGATCATCCACTTGAACATTGTAAAACATAAAATTAAAATGTAGTTTATTGCTTTTATTTTGTACTGCAGCTCTAATCATCAATCTTTATTTTGTAAATAGTATTTATTTTCCCAGATCCAACAAGGCTGGAAGAGGTGTTCAAGATCATCTAGTCCAACAATCAACCTACCACCACCATAATCACCCAAATTAGTTTCATGCATAAAACCTCAAAAGTCTCTATTAACAAGTGTATTCTCTTTTCCTACAGAACCACTGATCCAAAGGATCTCTCAAAAAGTTTTTGCAACTGCTTCATTGATAAATAATTTGCATTTGTCATTCGGCAAGAAAATCAAGTATCCAGGTAACCAATTCAGCATTACACATCAAACTTTGCATTTTGATAATGAAATGCAGAAAGCATTATAAAAGATCCATTCAGTATTCACTTCACATCTCAAGAATGGTTATCACAGCCAATCTGACCTGGTTCTAACTATGTGAAACAGTTAGTCACGTGAGCAAATTCCTTTGAAGCATCACATACAGTTTAAGAACTTGACTCTCACCTTTCAGCCCAAGGCCCACGTTCAGAGAACAAGTAAAGCTGGGCTGCTCTCCACTGTCTCAGAGTAGCTGTGTGTTGATTACTCAGTTGCTTTAGCATACTGTTGTACCTCAGATTCTCCTGTCGGGCCTTTCTGCTGAACGGTTCCACAAAGTGCTCCTGAAGGACCAGTGAAAATAAATCTAGCACTGAAGTAACTCTGACCTTTGAAAACAGTTTTGTGTCTTCCAAGAATCCTCATGAATAAGAAGAAACTAAAAAGTTTAACAGTAAAAAATTCTGGCATTTAAAGTTAATGTTTATGAGAGAAATAGAAAAAAACTTAGTACTGGAAGAAATAGTGCCAGACTTTGATTTAAAGATGTGAAGAAAGCATTATTAATACTGAATCCCCAAGAAAGCAATTTTCATCATCAGAAAATGGTTAGTATCAGAAATCCTACTATAATAGGCAGGATTTTTCCTTAAATTCTAGTATTCTAGAATGTGACTCATACTGTATTTTTCCTATAGCTATTTGAATAAAACAGACTTACTACAAGCTTCTTTATTAGAGAAAACAAAGGGAAAACAAGAGTAATGTAACTTCACTATGGCATTTCCTGTAATTACCAGTTAATTCTAATGCTGAAACTGGGTCTGGACCTTATACAGAATGGTCAGACTAAAGGCAATTTTCCCACACATTAAATGGCAACTATTCACTGTTTTAAAGGTTTTAACTGCATTGAAATAGAGTTAAGAAAAAACCAAACAACTGACTCAGCTCATAATGGAGAACAGGTTTTAGTAATTCAAAACACAAATCAGAGTAAAAGAAAATGCAGTTTATAGCTGAACATAATTCTGGGTTGCTGTACTACAAGAAAGGCCTACTGTACTGAAATAACTTTGCTTACAGGTAAGACTCTTAGAGAGCAAAATTAAAAAGCGTATCCTAGAAGTGTGTATAGTCACACTTCCCAAAAAATCTTAAAACAATTAACCTGATCACCATCACTTGAATTGGATTATCCTGGAATTCATTTTCTCCATCTTTTAGAAGGTAACTCTCGAGACAGCTCTTTTAAGAGAACCTTGCACTCACTCAAAACCTTACCTGAAATTTAAGCTTACTTTCTCCTCTTTCCCGGTCTCGTCTGTGCATGTTCACCATAAATGCTTCATAACAATCTTTCCAGTAAAGTGCCATCTGCTCATTATCATGTTTGAATGAATTCTCTTCATACTGCTTCATATTTGGAATAATCTGGTTCCACAAAAGCAAAACAAAAAGCACAACATAATTTCTGAATGGGTTCCTCTGCTTTCATAGCTAAAAAGGGGGGAAATGATACAGAAAGTATCTACTACTTACATATTTGTCAATATAAACTTGCCACTCATCAGAGCTGCAGTATTCTTGAAAGTCCTCAAAGAAAGATGGGCTGCCATTGGTAGGAGGCAATGAAGGGAGATGCAGGTTCATGAAAAGAAGTTCATAAATCTTGGACACCAATGTCCGAACAAGGGGGATCAAAAATGAGTAAGTTTCTGTCCTCTCTTCAATTGATCTACTCAAAATACCTTCCAGCTTTCCCAAGAGGTAGCATGCTTCAGGCTGGCTCTCAATTACTTTGGTCTGAAGGAGGGTGTTTAGTTTGGCTGCTGCCATAGCACAGATCTACAAAACCAAACAATAAAAAATGGATGCAATCCTCAAAATAGTCATTTTGAGCACCTATCTTTTTACTGCCACTAATACATACATAGTCCCAACTTCAAACAGCTTGCCTTCTATTCTTTCTCATGCTCTGCACGTGCATGTTGACAGGATGTGGCACAAACTTGCAAATGGTAAGAACCAGAAAAATATCTTCCCTACAGAGGGATAAAGGACCGCTGCCAGCCTGCTCACTGGTATGAGCAGCTCTCCCCACAACAGTTACATCAAACATGCCCTTATAAAACTCAGTGCCACTTGCAACAAACCTGTAAGTTATCCTGTGCAATGAATCCAAGGAGCAACTGGACTTGCACCTGTGAAAGCCTAATTGCTTCTAGGCCAGCAGAGTACCAGACTGACAGGCTATCCATGAGAGTTACTAGTTCTTCCAAGAGCTATTGCAAAAACAGAAGATGTGCATAAAATTAACAGAAATAAAATACACTGTAATAAAATAAACAATAACTACTCCAGCTGGAGACACAGTAATTTCAAAGACCTGAAGAAGAGGCTGTGTTCACACTTCTAAACTAACCAAACCCAGAAAATTACCCCAGCACACTGCAGTTAATGAAGAAACGTCTGACTACAAAAATCCATCTGGCCTACTATGTTAACTCAACTATCTCCCCTGATTGAAGCCCAAATCAGCATATAGTATGTATGCTTATTGTTTTCTTATAATTTAACTCCAGCAAATGCCATTTCCTTAGAAAAGTTAGCGACTCCACTCTAGGGGGCACTCCTTTCTGTCAGTATTTAGATAGCAGAAGTGATAGACAGAACAACAGTATCCAAGCTGACAATCTTCTCCTTACTATTTCAGCCTATATATGGTACTTCCATTATTCTGTTACTGTACCTTTTCTGTCCATAAATTTGAATTAACTAGTCCATCTGCCTGCAGGAAATCTTGGACAATTAGCAAGAGCTTGAAGGCATTTTCAGCATGTGTAGGGAGAGCTTTTGAATCTCTGTTATCAGTGACTGACCATTCTAACATCTTCTCCAGCAACCTGCACAGAAAACAAAATCCCAAAGTAAGTATTACATGTTCTAATTGTAAGTGGCTTTTAAAAAAATCCAATTAAGTATTTAATCAAATCTCTTAGTCTGCAGTGACATAACTGCCATCTTCTTGATAAGCCAATGAGGTAAAAGAGATTGAGAGGCTCATGAAAACAGTGATACAGTTTTAAAACCTTACAGCCACAGGACACCACTAAATAGGTAGTGGAATATACTTCTGACAGTATGTGAAGAGAGGACAAAGAAAAGTACATCTTATTGGGAAAACCTACACCTTCCCAGCTTCACTCATGTCCCTCACTTTTCCTATTTTTTCTCAAAAAGGATGGACTGTACACTCACTTGAGTTTGATTTCATCAGACGGTCGCAACATCTCATTAGATACCCCCAGTTTGGTCAGTGCAGAGAACACCTGCCCTCTCTCAATCCAAGCATCATCATCAGATTTTTCAACACCTTTCCACATTATACACAGCAGAATGTCTGTAAGTAACTGTATGAGTTCATTATCACTCCCCTGTAAAAGAAAAGAAACATATAAAGCCCTTCTAGTGTAGAAAACCTTAAACACGTTTCATGCTCAACATAGGCCCTGTGCTTGCATGTTCCAACATTGTCTAAACCCCTGCAGTCTAAATTGCTATATCCATGAAAACACAAATGTGAGAGACTGTGGCTTGCTTGTATGTTGCAACACATACTGCCTTTAGCCACGCTTGATTTTTTTAAAGCAAGTATGCTCCATGTCTCCTCTGGAAGATAAAGGATGTTTAAATACAGAAGGGGGAGACTTTGCATTTTTTTGTTTGTAGTTTCTTGTGTTTGGGGCAGGTGATGTTGGTTTTATTTTTTGTTTGTTTTAACTTAAAAGCTATCCCAACTAGACAATCAAAAAAGATACATTACAAAAGGAAGTACCCCTACTCACTATAAAAGAGTCATACTGTTCGCTTTTCTGTTGGAAGGTGAGAGGGCCAAAAAAAAAAAAAAAAAAAAGACAAAAATTATTCATTAGGGAGATTAAAGAAGAAATCGCCAACAGTTAGAGAAATTAGCCACAATGGGAGTGAATTACTTACTCCTTGGTTTTCAAATATAGAAAGATCAGCAGTGAAGCCCACATCATTCATAATGCCCAGCTCTTTGTCAGGCTGCCCCGAGAATGGTTTTGTGCTCTCTGTAGGTGATGGTGTGCTGGGCTGGCTATCTGTCATCTGATTCCCAGCATCAGCCAGTTCATAGGAGTCCACACTGGAGAGATCTAAACTCAAATGTGAAGGATTACTCTGCCACAATTCTCGGTCCTCTGAGCTAAAAGACATCTCTGCTGCAGATGCATCTTCCAGGGGCAGAACAGAGAAATGAGCAGGAACATCCAGGGATTTGTTGTCTTCTAAACTCCACTGATCAAACAGACCATTAACAGATGCAAAGCTGCCAGCTTTGTCTCCCTCAGTCTTGTCAGGTTGATGCTTCTGAAGCTCTTCGGCAGGAGGCTTTTTTTCCTCTTCCCTGAAGAAATCAGCCCTGTTCTCTTTAAAACCAACTTGGACCTCTGAGTTTTCTTTCAGGAACAGTCTAACCAAAGTGTCCTGCCAGCCCAGCTGCTGAGAAATCTGTTGTGCTGCATCCACTTGGGTATGCAAAAGGTGCAAAATCTAGGGATAGAAGACATCCCATATCTACACATTAATTTTAGCTTGCAACGGCATTCATTTAGCTTTTCAATTAGGTATTTTAAAATCTTACAACTTTTTAAAAACCTCATAAAAAGAGCCACATTTGGCTAACAAAAATCAAACAAGCCACAAAACAGTTTTTTCTCATTAGAAACGTATTTGAGAAAAAAGACAAAAAATTTCTCAGGAGTAAGGGAGAAAAGAAGCTATCAAACCATATTGGTAAGTCCTCATATCATCCTGCAACAATTCTCACAAAAGGCAGTTAACACAATAAATAATCCTATTCAACCACTAGGCTACTATAAATAAAAATCTGGAATAGTAAATATTCTTGATTAGGAACTATTAAATAGACACAATTAAGAAACTGCAGTATTAATAGGTTACTGATAGTGTACATTACAGTTTCACTTTTTTCACTTGGCAAAACCTTAAGAGACAATGCAGTGCCTCACAGCTACATTCAGTACTGCTAATTCCAGCGGTACAAGCCAGAGAGAGCTCAGTTTAAGAAAAAGTCACTGCTTCTCCCCTATCTCTTCCTTGCATCCACAACTACCTTTTTAGTATGTAGTATGCTCCACCAAAAGAACATATTAAGAACAGAAACAAAACTTTGATCATGGTCTTAAGTATCCTTTGAGCAAACCCAGTAATTCAAGGAGCCTACTACCTCAAAGCTATTTGAGAATCATGATAGAGGCTTTGCTTTCTGTTTTGCTCTTTAAAAGGACTTGAATACACAAAATTCATCAGTAAGTCATAGATGGGCTTCATTTTTAACATAAATAATCACTAAAGATAACAGTAGCAACAAATGCCACCACTGTGCTTGTAAAGAAATAATTCAGCTATCACAGTGTGCAGTTGATGGGCTTAAAGGAAAGTATTCCAGTTCTAAAGAAGACAACTAACCTTTCTACAGATAACCACTCTCATGTTTATATCTGATCTATGAGCCAGATGCACCACAGCTATGAGATCTTTATAATTCACAGCAGGATCTGTAGGGAAGAAAGAAAAAAACACCATAAACAATATCACAAAAGAGAACGTAACAGCTAAATACTCAAAATTGCCTTGCAAGTCATGCCTACATCCAAGGACAGTAAAAGGAACAAACTTCAAGAAACCAAGAAAACATTAGCTGGTACTAATGGGGAACTTTGAATAAAAGAGCTCCACAAGTAACAGCTCTGGTTTTCCTGAACAGAAAAACAGGTATGTTTGCCTCTGAATAGCAAAAGTGTACTAATATTAGACACAACACTTGCCAATCACCTGCATACAGAACTTGGTTAAGAAGGCTTTTAATAAGAGAAACAGTAACTGTTGATTCATTCAGAAGAAGCCCCAGTCCAGAGTATCCCACTTCTCTGAGCCTCATACGGTGCTTACTACGTTCATAAACTTTGGTACATTTCAGCATCTCTTCCACAATCTGAGAGAAAAAAATAGACAAAAATGCAAAATAAACACAAAGAATCATCCAGACCTCTTAAACCTGTGTATGATATAACATGTTTGTCCACACTTTTTAAAGTTTATTTTGTAGGCTAACTCAAACAACATGGACTCCTTTTGTTTTAAAGATCCCAGTGTTTTACTTCAGGAGAACACTAACTCCACTGTAACAATACCATAGCTAACATACCAGAAGAAATAAGAAAAAAAACCCCGAACTTGAATGATTAGTATCTTTGCAATTACGTCCTTCTGCACTCAGAGCATTGAAAAATACAAATTTATGTTCAACTGATTAACTTAAGAACTTATCATTCTATTCATTACCTTGAACACAAGTTCTCTAAGCCTGTCAGAGTATCTTTGATGCAATAACAGAGCATAAAGAATATCAGCATTCCCTGGTTCAAAAAGCAATAAAAAAAGCTGGTCTGGAGTGGGACTGGAATGAAGCAGGCTGAAGAGAACATCCAAAATTCCGCAGAGCTACAAAATTAAGACAACTAAATTAATCCACAATTCATTCAGACTTCACACCATTTTAGCAAAATTTTCTTGGCTTTTAAGTTTACTCTTTGATGATTAATAAAACGGACATTTTGTTGCTCAATATTACTGCACTTAAACAATTTTTAATACATGTTTTCTCTATGCAGAACACCTTATGAAACAGTAAGTAGAATTATAAAGCAAGTTCAAGATCTGTTGATGTCTACAAAATAGAAATTACATCATTACAACTCCTGATCAGATAAGGGTCAATTCATTAGGTTTTGTAAACTAAGACAACTTTTCTAATGGCATATCCTATTCAGCTATATCTACACAGAACCACACATCAATTCACACTTTGCTTGTGATCTTTTACTTCTTTGTTCCCCCTCCTTATAAGCACACAAGACAAGATTTCTAAACACCGAGAAGCAAACACAAAACATGTACAGTGTAAGCTACTAATTTATGCCATGTTAGATACCTGCTCCTCATCACTGGTGGCAGCTATGTATCCTACAATGCTCTGTATTTCTTCATGTGTTCCACCTTTGCTCAGGAAATATTTGATCAGTCCATACAGGGATGTCCGTATTGTTCTCAAGTCATCAGGAGTCAAATCACTGTCTTTACAACCACTCCTATACACCAAAAGACCAGAAAGGCAACCTCATGAAGTTCCTCATTACTCATTAATAGCAGTTTGATAGTGCTAGTTTTGCAATTTGTCATTTATCCTGGTATCATGCATCAGTTTTCAATTTTTACTGAAGTCCAGCAACTGAATAAACAGATCAGATTTAGGAAGTCCATAAAACCCCTGAAATGTAGCCTTTTACTGATCTGGATATAGGTCAGGATTTTAGGTTCCCCCCCTCCCACTCTCTGAAGGAAAGAGCAAAGTCTTTAGCCAATATTCCTCAAGGACAGGACTATATTAATAAGCACATATAAATCATCAATACTGAAAGGTAAAATTTAAAATTCCTAAAGAAGTCCTACTTCAAATTCTACAAGCATATAAAAAAGCTTAAAATGATAAACACCTTCCCTTTTTATAATGGCAACAATCTAGGAATTAATTTGCCTTGTTGAAAACAAGCCCTACAATTTTGTAATTTTAATGACTCTTACAAGCACTTTCAGTGTCATTGACATAAATTTTATATAATCCTAACTTAAAAATTCAAGTCAAGGAAAAGTAGCAAGTCAAATGGGGAAAAAACTATCTCAGTTTTGTAAATTAAATCAACCACTATAAGCCAATCTGCAGTTCTATCTATTCATTTCCTCACTAGGATGATGGGGAACAAAACCAGCAGGCACATACAATAAATGAGGACGAGTCAGAAGTAGTAAAACTCATACCCATAATAAATCCTGAGTGTGTCCAGAAGAAACTGCACACCATACTTCTTTCTGAAGAGTCTTCTACTGTCTTTGATGATTGTAGAAAGATACTGTATATGTCCTACAATATAAAGTTTTCTTTTAGAACCTAGATAAAGGCTTGTGTCTAGTGAAGAGTACTGTCTTCACACAGTTGCCTGAGGCCAAGAGCTCACCAATTCTGAAGGGGAAGTCACCACTGTTCCAGATGCTGAAGTCAAAAAGTAAGTGTTGATACATCTGTTGCAAAAGCTGCATGTTCTTTTCTACTGAGACTTGTTCTATCAACAACTGTACAGCCATCAGTACATTCACATCCATTAAGAGTCTTGGCACCTTGCAAAATAACAGGTGTTAACACTCAAAATATTGAATGTCCTAGTAAGATTTTGTTTAAAAAAAAAACGTTTAAGTTTCTTTTATCTTCTACAGCAATGTCTGCTTCCATTAAAGCAATACAAGAAACACAAAACTAGTCTACTTTGAATAACCATACAGTGCAGTATAGCTATCAAAAAAAGCAGGAGATAAAAAAAAAAAAAAAAAAAAGACAAAACACTGTATTTCACTCTGCAGATCCAGACCAACTCCTCACACCTTTTATTCCTTCAGAAACACACGAAAGAAAAGCACATGCTAAGGAAACCTTTGAAGACCCTTGCATCCTGGCTATGTTTCAAAGTAATCAGGACTTCATCCATAGCATTCTCTAGTAAAGGATGTTTCTCAAGTTTGCTCACCCTCTGTAACAAGGCTCCTAGAGTGGCAACTCCGTGGGAGTGAATGAGATTTTCTTGATTAACATGATGTCTCTGAATAAAGTGTTTTATCATCAAGATGAAAGTTGCAACTATGTTCTTCTCCAGACGTGCTTCTGCAAGACAGAACAGTAGCCCAAGTCTTGTGGTTTATCGTTGGATCATTGCATAAAAGTAGAGGGGGGAAAAGTAAAAATCATGTGTTTATATTCCTCACTATCTCCTGAAATTCTCAACTCCTTTTCTGTTTGTTCCTTAGCTGTGGACTGTCTTTAGATTTTTCCTGTGCAGAATCATAGTCATTCCATGCCTCTCCAGAACAAACTGATCCCAGTTGCTTCATCCACAGCTGCAGGTTACAAACTTCTTTGTTACAATCATTTACATATGCTGAAGTTATTTTCCCTCTGTAGTTGCAAACTGACACTTTCTAGCCATGGTATGCAAAGAGATTAGAGACAGAAAAAAATCTATTTTTTACTTTACTCCACCGTATCATATTTGAGACAACAACAACAAAATGCTGTTTTCCCTTGCAAGGTCTGATTTTCCTGTGGCTTCTCTTAAGGTCAAAGTTAATTCTCAATATTAGGAAAGTTTAAGAAAGATCTATTCTTCAAGCTTCCTTTCAATTTCCTTTAATTTTAATATTAAAATTTGACTGTGTATGGAAGAGGTAGAACCCTGAACATTTTACTAAGAAAATAAAAGTTTGGCTAAAGGCTAAACAGTACTGTTCTGATGGTGCTGTCCCCATGTGGCTGTGTGACCCAGCACTCACACTGTAGGAAAGCTTCTCCTATGGGTATTACTAGGTGTTACATCCCATGTAATTTCTCAAAATAATCACAACAGAAATTAAAAAACTACATACCTTTTTAGTAATGTAATAGTATATAATGAAAAGAAAAATAATGCTATTAAATATAGCTATACTTGAAAGATGTTATCATAATATTTTTACGTAGTGCTGAACTTCTGGTATTCAGTACCCTTGTCAGACATCTAGGAATGGAAAAAGCCTTTCAGCTTTACTAGGTACTCTGGAAAATCCAGCACGTAATAAACAGCTTTCTGTCATTCACAAAAAGACTCTTCAAATCAAGCTTAAAAACTATTACAGTTCAACTGTATTTTCCTACCTGATGCCTTTGTGGATGACAACACCACCCAGTCTCCCTCTACAGGAGTTACTAGTTCTGGAGGCAGAGTCTCCCCTTCAGACTTCTCAGACATCTGTCCACCAAGAAAGCTGATCTGCTCCAGCAATGGAAACAACACATTTATTCCACCAATACAGTTGATCATATCCTAAATCAAGATAAGAAGGAGGAAAAACATTTCCATAAGTAAGATCTCCTAAACCACATCGCAAAAATTTCCTTCAAATACAGGAAACCTTATCTAGTCACAAATCAATCAGAATGTCTCACAGGCCACTTTGAAAGCAGTTTGGAACACTATTTAACAACAGAGTTGCCCGAGTTTTAGCCATCACAATTACACATGGGCCTTCCTGTCAGTTCTTATTTTGAAAGTGCATTTTTACATTTCCTTCCTTCTTCCCCCATATAAACACGGGAAACTGAAGGATACAAATCTTAGAATAAATCCTCTGCTAGATATATTTGAAAAACAGGAAAAACATTTTTCTAAGTTACTTGCAGCAAGCAGTAAGAAGATTAAGACATCTGCTTTAACCATATTCCTGTAAGATTTCAACTTCAAGCAATTAAAAAAAATAAAATTTAATTATGTTTTTTAAAGTAACTTTGCACATACATCAATTCTAAGCCTATCCTTAAAATTCAAGTCTCCTAAGCCCCCTTCTTCCCCCTCCTCCTCACAAGCAGGGATAGCACAAGACTGTCCCTGAAGGTGTTCAAGCAAAGACTGGACATGGCACTTTGTGCCATGGTCTAGCTGACATGGTGGTGCTTGGTCCTAAGTTGGACTTGATGTTTTTTCCAATCTAATTGATTCTGTGATTCAAACAATGGTTCTTGTTGTAAGGTATACTAGATCCAAACCACAAGATTTCTAGAAATTATTCTACTTCAAATCAATTCAAAATGAGGGTCTCAGCAAGCTAGTCAGGGATACCTACTCATTTAGTCCCAGCTTAGTCCAGTGAAAACTATTGTAGAGTAAAATTTTAACAGCCAAAAATCCCCTGACATCCTGTAAGCCAGTCTATTAACATGGGAGGGACATGACTTTCCTTCCCACTCAGAAACGCTGGGGACAAGTGGAGAAAAATCACCTCTTTCTTCTCCATTGTTTTCTAATTTTTCAGTTGTAACTCTGTTCTGTATGTCTTTATTATGCCCCCCTTCCAGTCCATGTATTTATTAAGGTGAGGTTAAACAAATTGAACAGTGAAATTAAGATGATGCAAAATTTATCTCATGGATGAAGATTCCTATGTTTGTTGTGAAAAACAAGAGGGACCACAAACCTGCAGCTTTTGGAAGAAGAAATGAAAGTTGAAAACCAGAATACTGCTGTCCCAAGCCACATGACAGCAGTAACTGTAGCTCCTTCTAGGCTATACCTATCTCTTCATGAGCTTCTGATCAGCTCTTGTGGTTTTTCCTCTCTAGTCCTCCTCAAGAGGATGCTAAACACCATCATGCTTGTTAAAGAATGTTTCCCCTAAAGCTTGTACCTACAATATACTTTCCCATAAAGCTAGCGGTATAAACACTTCTCATCCCCCCTTCTTCCCACTACTGGGTGAAGGGAACAAATTGCAATATTTTCAAACTGTTCACATGATAGCAAAATTAACTACCAAGCATCTGAATTTTCTTAACATTAGTCTCCACAAGTGATTGTGGAGATAAGCACAGTACATATGCACACTATAGCTCCAAGAGTATTTCCTTATTAATTACTTTGCTAGTACAGTTGATTGTTCAATGTTCTTAAAAAAAAAAAAAGCTCATATTTATTTGCTCATATATTATTCCTCAAGATAAAAAAATGCAGTCTTCTATTAACAAGTCACAAGTGTTTACCCTACTATTCTTAATCTAATTCAGAGTTTAAGATGACAAGAAAACCATGGCAGAATTCCCCAGAGATGACAAAATGCTTTCAATACACTCTATGCACTCAACATGATTATGAAGAATAGTCAGCTACCACAAAACATCTTCATACGCTATGGCAGGAAAAGCAGTGGCCCTCATAAACTGTCAATATATACTACTCTAGCTACAGCATTAGCCCATTAATTCTCGTTATAAAAATATGCTGCATCTGCTGAATATAATTTGCATTATACTAATAACTTCCAACATTCCAAAAGTTAAGGGAACACATGCAACCCCTGTCATGTTTACATCAGATTCTGCTTCTTCAGAATGCATTTACCTTGATGTCCCAGTTCACCACTTTGTTTCCAGTTAGTCTTCCATGTAAAAGATTTGCAGACAGGTCAAGACAAATTGGGCTTCTGCATGCCTGTTAAAGAAATGAAGCAGCTATGGTATCATTTAGGAAACAAGTTACAGATCCTTGAACACAACAGATTTCAGAATGATGCCTAATGTGTTTCAGGAAGTTAGTGCCACTGTGTTGATAATACAGTATTTAAACAATGTGAAATCCACAGAACAACATATACATCATCTTAGACTTGACATTCACTGTTGTGTACAAGATAATTCTTTGCAAAAGCCAAACATGAACAAAACCTGCTGTGTCTGCACAAGACTACAGTTTAAGAAAGCTCTCACTTCTCCTTATTTTACCCTAACAACCACAGTGTAAAGATGGCACACACCTGCTCTATGAAAGAGCAGTACCACAAAAAAGATGGTCATCTAGAACATATTCTGAAAGTAATCCACGCTGTGAAATCAAAGAGAACTTATTCACTGTTTCATACCTTTGGTGTATAATGAAGCAGCACCTTACTGGGGAGATCTGCTACTTCAGCCTCTTGAGACTTCCATGGAGTTAAACAGTTTGGACCTACAAAAATTACATATACAATTATACATTTAGAACATACCTATTTAAGAGTACACTGAATATTAATGTTGCCCTTTACAAATTTTATACTACTACACTTTGTTGCAACATAAGACAGGCTGTACCATACCTATTCAAGACATGCTTTTGAAACAGTCTCTAATGAATGACTCAAATCATTCTTTTCATAGGGTTTGCTTAAAAAGAAATATATTCTTCATGAAAAGCTAAACTACACAACAAGAGGAGGTTTTACATATTCAAACAGCTCTAATGTTTGTCTTTTCAATTACCTACCTCATATTTGTCACTAATCTCTGTCATCAAGCCAAAATGCCCAGAAAATGAGCAACCTTCAAGACAGTTTTGTTTAGCAATACAAAATATTTCCTTTAAATAACAGAAAAGATTTAATGCTAATCTCTAACCACCTCAAGTCATTACGGAACTTAATACGTTAACACTTTGAACTGTACAACATAAGTCTCAGAATTTTTTTTTTTTTAATGGACACTTAATTATTGATTGTTATGCAAAAATCCTCAAGCACAAATCACTTTAAAGTGGCCTATCAAAGCAAGAGCAATGCTTTAAGAGAGTCTCAACTGTAAATTTACATGTAGGCAATCAGCAGCAAAAATTAAGAACTTACAAGAGAAAATACTACCTAACATTCTGATTTTGGCAGGTCTGTACATACAGTAAATAGATGAGCTTATGCAAATAAAACATTTTTAAATTAAACTTCATACAATACTTATCATTAAATTTTAAGTTTATTTGTTGCAAGGCCTCTCACTTAGGTCAGCTCTGTAGCTCTTCCAAACTGCAAGTTCTTCATTACGTGTCTGTGTAAAGCAAAGCTCAGTGGGGTCTTGTTCATAACTCATTCCTTTTATTCCACTACAGCCAGTACAGGCACCACGTACCTGCTAAATATAATGCTTTCACCTGAGAAGGTTGCAGTGCTTCATGAAAGACGATAACTGACCCAAGCTGGCCCTCCAAAGATGTTGGACACCCCCATTCACTGTCCTGAGTCCCTGCTGAGATCATCTTGGTGATGAGCTCTGGTTTTCCAAGCATCCCACCCCAATTTCCTGTAGAGAGAATGCCCCCAAGTGATGTCCGGTGGGGCATAACAGGGGAGGAAAAAGGCGGATCTGGTATCTGAGATGGAGGAGGAGTCGTTGTTCTTTGACCAGCTGAACCAATGCAGCAAGAAGTAAAAGACTGGAGAATCACACATGGAAGAAAGAAAATTGAACACATACTGTAAATATAAACTTTAAATCTGAAGACTATATCTAGCAAATCTGAACTAAATAAATTAAACCAAGAGCAACAAGTTCTGGTGAGCCACAAAAAACAAGCAATCCATCACAGTAGGCAAAAAAAAAAAAAAAAAGTGCATCTACTTTTCCCAACAGCCGAGGATGCCCTGTCTCCAATTAAGAGTTTGATTACCTCAGCTGGTGTGTGACCTCTGGAAGGAGCATAGCCAGGAAGGACAGTACTCCAAATACCCTGGTAAACACTCCTCTTCTGGATTATATTCCAGAATATTAGCCCAACATATCTGCTACTGCACATTTCTCCTAACAGTTATTCCACTCAAATAGATACTCTCATGGTAAGCTTACTCGCCCTTCTTTTAAGTTACCTTGATGTTTACAGTGCTTATTCTACAGATGAGCCAAAATCCAGAGTTTTATCTTGCAATGAAAACAACATAGACTCTCATTTTTAAGTTTTATACTCATTTTGCTATGACTGCATCCAATTTAACTGTTTGCTCAACATACTTAACAAATATCAAATTAGAACTTAAAAAAGAGGGAAGAACATTCAGTGTTTGTAGCCCAGATTAAAATAAATTTGTTCCACAAAAAGAGTGAACAATGTTTACAAAGGAAACTAAACATGATATAGACTCATTTTGACAGCAAGTGTATTTTTTTGGCTAAATGCATGCACATTCAAAATCGTTATATTAACTGCATATAAACTGCCTCTCCAGTTACCAAAGCAGGAATAAGAGTACCATTAAGGAAACATTCAAAAAATGTAAGTAAAAAAAGTTACCACTGAAAACAACAGGGAATATTCCTCACTGAGTACTGTTACATCAATCGTACTGGCAGAGCTGTGATTTATTATGACTTAATGCCAATATACTCAGACAATTACTTTGAGGAAAACCCCACAATCAAATCAAGGTGATCTAGTGGGGTTTTTTGTTTTGTTTTTAAACTGAGATGACAAAACAAGTATTACTTAATGGTTAGTCACACTCCAAAATTATAGTCTGGACAGTGTCCAAAGTTGAAAAGAAGCTTATTAGCAATAGGCTAAGTTCCCAAACTCTTACACAATTTCCAAACTAAAAGCGGCAGGTATAAGCTCATTGTTCTATGAGAGCTCATCCCAACAGGGCAATGACTCAGAAGGGAACTTACTTCATTCATAGCAGGGAAGCGAAGTGGGGCAGAGACCTTCTGCTGTCCATTGACGTAGATGTACACAAGGCTCTGACCAAAAGGCCTCTTTCCAGGCACATGAACAATAGTTATGTTGTGCTGGTTAAGCAATATAAAATAATTAAGTCATTATTAAAAACAGTGTGTTATGGATTTAAAATCTTGGAATTTTTCTTTCATCTACCAACCCTGAGCCTCAGAGGGATCACATCCTCTCTCCTTTTCAACCACGGAACCAGGAAAAGAGACTGCCTGCCCCATGGAAAAGAGTTCCACCTGGCCCCCTCATGAACTGCTAACAATGGATCATTTGCAGTAGCTGCCTGGGGCACACCTGACCCCTCAGGCTACAGGGTGGGTGTTT